>CM061133.1:248261354-248664919 GCA_030789695.1 Scilla litardierei
TGGTGAAAGATTGCAATATCACAAATAATTCAAGGATTCAAATTGCCTAGTATTCACCAGATGCATAGCCAAATAGTTAAAAATTACCACTGAACTAACAAACATATGTAGCCAACTTATGAATCCCAATATAAGTTGCAAAATGAAGAAATAATAAACAGATCCCATGGAAGATAATGATAGTTCATTCAATTTTCTGACCGATCAAGCAATAATTCAACTAAAACCCCAGAGGGTTATAAAACTCAAAACCGTAACCAAACCCGCTAGCAGGAGCGTAGATCAAGACCAATAGTTAACATCCAATAGTTAACAACTGAAATCCATGTTAATATGCAGGTTGAACAATAAATGTTATATGAAAACACCCTAATATTTAACAACCAATTGTTCTGAATATATAAATGTTGTTATGTAGGTTGAATAAAATTTTTGTTATGAACACAGAATCAATGTTAACCATAACCTATCTTAAATGAGTGTAGAAGTGTACACAGATTCAGTGTAGCAGTCTAGAGAGACAAGTTGCATAGGGGAAAATTTAACACTAATATGTTGCTGGGGGGAAATTAACACTACTATAACATTTGTAGTGGAAAATTATAGCATGTGCAGGGGGAAAAATTTTGGGGAAAAATCAGAATGTACATTACACTACTTTAACATTTGCAAGGGAGAATTAACCTAGATAAAACTAATATAACACTAATATAACACAATTGGTAGGGGAAAGAAGTAGCATAGAAGTTTGGAAAGTTCAGAATTAATATCATTTGCAGTGGGAATAGAAGTTCTGAAAGTTATGAACCCTGAAAGTTATGAACATTGAAAGTTATGAACCCTGAAAAAGGTTAAGCACTCTGAAAAATTTCGACATGGGGAAAAAAGTTATGAACACATGAAAAAAGTTAAGATGTCCCAGCCATAATATAGACGAAATTCTGAACACATGAAAAATTTGTGAACACTACTAAAGTAATTCAGAATTTTGAACACATGGAATGTCTGAATTTAGATGCACACATACATGAAAGGTCTGAATGTAGACAAAATTTTGTTGTGAACACATTTCATGGAAAAATTTTGCGTAGAATGCAAGTTGTGAACGTAGTTCTGAACAATGAGGAAAGCAGACAAATTTTTTTGTGAATTTAGACAAAAAGTTACGATGTCTCAGCCATAATAAAGACAAACCTCTGGGAAAAAAATTCTTAATCAATTATTTGTATCTCATCATAACACCTCAAAGATCAAGGAAATTGGAATAAGGTTGCAAATTTAGAATGCAAACACAAAAATGAGTAAGACCAAACACAAAACCTAAACATATATAGGTTTTTTCGCTTAGGTCTAATTCAATTTACTCAATTTTGAGATCAGTAGTGCCATTAAAGCAACTAATTTCTCAAAATTAAATTCTAAAATTCAATTCTAAAATGTTTGTTCATGTACAACTAATTTGCAAATTATCTAATTTGCTCAAAATTTTAATTTAATTCAATTTTGAAATTCTAAACAAATTGCTCAGATATTTCTTTTATTTTGAAATGTTCTGTTCGTGTACATCTTTATAATGTTACTCTTATTTTGAAATATTTGCAATTCAAGTGAATCCAACATATTAGAACATCTGAATTCTGACAGATGGCATCTTAAGGAGCACTACTTGGCAAATTTGCTGGGTTACTGAACATTCTGCCACACATTTATTAACAGCTTCAACTAAGAGGCATTAAGTGCATGGTCCAGGACATGACAATTTCAGGCATGCGTTAGGTTGTCTTGTGTCAGTAGTTACATTGGGGTTTGTTGCAGTTTGAGTTCTAAAGAGCCATTTGATTGAAATGTGTTCTTAGACCTTTAGATAAAGGCATGCAATTGTTTAGGTGCAACTTGCAGTTTGTGTCAAACATGTCAGTACATTATCTTTCTGGCTTGTGCATGTTTGACCCAGATGCCCTTCTCATCCACCTTACTCAGCCCACCCACCTGCTTGAAAGGAATAAAAAGAGAGTGTGAATTAAAAAAACTTTATAATAACGAAGGTTTCTTGTTTTCCCTGTTGTGGTCCTCAGGGTTGGGTTGGGATTAAATTTGGGTTTTTGCCATTACTGTATTAAGTTCACTATTTATTCTATGAAATAAAACATCATTTTTTTTCAAATGTGCATGAACAAAGATGTACATGAACACACCATTATTTCAAAAGATGTTGGATTCAAAACATGTACAGAACATTTCAGAACATTATAAATAATCGGAAAATTTCTCAGAAATCAAAGAGGCAAATTTCTCAGATATTCGAGCCATGTTAATGTTTTCGAAAGATTTCCATCTGAATCTTAATTAAAAGAGGGACATCAAAGGAAGATACATGTAACCCACCAATTCTAAATAAAGATATGAACTCACCTTAAATTTTTTCTCTATATTTTACCTCATACAAAATGCAAAAAAACAGGATTAATTGTTAACAAACAATAAATACATGAATTAATATAGGGGGAAACGAAATTAAATTAGAAAGGTGGTTACATATGCACACTACATTGAACGAATAATTGCTAGAATTTAATTAAATAGGATATAGGGTCCGGCACATGATCAGAGATACAACTACATGGGTCTACATCCCCCTGAGCAAAGCCTTCTATGATGTGTTTACTTTATGGATTACATTATCAGGCAAGGTGGACAGAAATTTAAACATAATTCATACATCTTCTGTAAAGTATAATTCTGAGCATGTTTAAATAATTAACATATTCTCTCAAAACACCTAAAAGATTGGAACCATATAAAGAATTATCAATAACTTTATCTCCAAAACAGAATGTTCAATGGATGAAGATAGTCACTCAAAAATATAAATCTTCTCATATTCCTTTTGCTCAAACCATCATGACATACATTTGTCAATAGGGAATATAAACAAATTCTTATCACAGATTCTCACTGCATTGTTGCATCCCTTCATGTAAGAATCCACGCCCTCGCCCATTACGTAATGTTTCAAACATCTCTAAAACAATTTGATCAAAAACAACACCTCCCAAAAAGGGATCTTTACATAAATTCCTACATTACCTGAGCTTGCTTATCGTATGCAAGCCAAACGATGGATAAATTCCCCAATCCTAGCTTCCTCTACACGATGTATATGCCACTGGCGAACTGATCGCAGATTCTCACCGCTGCTGGTGGGTTCACAATCTCTCCTCTAAGGATGACAACAAAATTTTCAACATTTCTACTTCAGGAGAACTGCCAAAAATTTTCAGCAACTTCATTGATGATTGACGATACCTGAGTTAACAATAAGACAGAAATTAGGGAAGTAATTGCAGAAGTAGCAAAGGAAATTATGCACGCACCTTAATGAATCAGCAACCTTTTCCACTTCAGCAAGCATATATGCATATACTAACTTTTATGGCTGGAAAGGAAGCAAGACAATCTAAGAATTTCCAAGTACCTTTAAATATTCATATACTTCTGTCCTCTGTAAAAATTATTCCGAGATTACATTACTATGATAATTAACTTAATATAGTAATCAACTACAATAAACCAGTGATCACACGGAGCTTTTCAAGCTCAACACACATGTAACAATTAAGTAAGAAAATCTGAATAAACAGCATGATGTCTAGAATGCTGCTAGCTTGGAGCAGAATGATAACTCAGCAGTTGCATTACTATTTAACTTAAGGGTAAACTCAAACAAATGCCATAAATTGAAATATAGCCATAGTAATTATGGTGAAATATAGCCACAATGAATTATGGCCAAAGGAGGCAACACATGGATGCCATACATGGCCCTGTACAAATCATACAAATTTGTATAGTTGAAAAACCATATGCCATGGAGAAAAATGAATGAACCAATATATGTTACCAACAATATATACAGTGAACAAATCAACCGTTTAAGAAGAACAGAAAAACTGATGTAGTTAGCAAAAAGCAATGTTTCAAACATCTCAAAAACAGTCTAATCAAAACCTACACCCCCCAAGAAGAGATCTTTAGATAAATTCCAAGATTTATGTAAACATGTACTTTGTTCTCAATCAACAGAAGCCGATAACTGATATCTTGAAAAGTTTATTATCAGGTCCTAGTCAGCCCTAAATTGTTATCCATTCTTCTTGATAGAACCTGATATCCTGAAAAGTTTAAAATGCTATCTGCTATCTGAAAGTTTAAAATGCTACCTGAAAAGTTTAAAATGATATCTGCTATAAGGTTCAGGATATGCAAAGATTATAGAATTTGATATCTTGTTAACACTATGAGATAAAATTTATGAATTTTTCATGTTCACCGAAATAAAACTTACCTCTTAATAGAGTTTACCATTTCTTATTATCATGTGTCAATGATGATTATTGACGCAATGTTGCTGCTACATTCTGGAAATTAAAATCAGTACTACATTATAGCATGCATATATAACCAAAAAATGTTAATTGGTGGTATGTTGTAGGAACTGACAGATACCAAAAAATGCAGGTTTTTTAATATCAGAAGACTGGGAAAATGTAATGGTAAATTGGCATCTCAACTTTAAAGAGTTTTATATACAGAAGTAAAAATATCAGTGACAGCTAACATGAGTCAGATGTAGCACAACATTGTCTAATTTATCAAATTTGAGGCTAGTTTATAAGCTCTTAACCAAAGGTCAGCTGTTAACTGTACTAACCACTTCCATTCTACAACCTTAATGTTAATATCGTGCATAAGATTAGTGATGGCAAGACACCATCAGGTAAGCAAGGAGAAATGAACTCCAAAAATACAATAGAAGAAAAGCATAGAGAAACTGCAGTATATAAGAAGTTGAGACTTTTTTGTTACACGTTATTTTCATATCTGCTAATGTGAAATTTTCCATCAGCTTCCCTGGCACTTCCCTAAGTTCATTGTGGTTTAAAACACTTTTAGTACTTTTGGAACTACAGTAAAGATCAATAGCTCCTTTGCAGAAAATATTTCAAAAAACTCGTTATGTATGAACAATATTTCAAAAAAACCCATTTGCATGTTTCAATCAAGAAACAATAAAAATCCCATTGATGGGTTTGCTAGAAATCATCTAAATATTTCAAAAAAATAGATTTCTAGTAGCAAAAACAATCTATAGTAAAAAAATTTAGAAAAAAACAAAAATTTAATGCTAATTAAAACTGATACTTTGAAAATGAAGGGAACTTTGCATACCTCATTCCATCAAGAACTCAAAAGATCCCACCCCGACCAAAAGTGATGCACTCATTTGCAAATCATGTTCTGGAAAAAGGCTGGAAGTAAATCGAGGGGTTAGTTTTGGTTATTACCCAAAAAGCATAATACAAAAGAAAGCCCAGAGACAAATGAGCCGAAGGAGGTCTATGGACGAAGGCAGTGTGGCGGTTTTGGTTTTTCGTCGCTGATCTGATTTTCTGGAGCTCATGTAGAACTCGACCCCTAAGTGGAAGGGCTCTGGAGATGATGGCAGGCAGCAAACATTGAAGTGCTCGATCACAGGTTGGACTCGAGAAGTTCTCACATATGAAGCTCCCCAATGCAGCAGCTTCTCCCCCGATGAAATCGAATATGATGAAATCCAAATGCAGCTCCCCGATGCAACAACTTCTCGAGTCATCCTTCAACGATCCAACATGTTTCTGAAAATAGCAAAATCAAACGAAAAGTTCAAAATGGGGAAGAAACAAATGATAAGTTAAAAAACTTCCCGTTGTCACCGAAAATTTGGGGTTCATCCCATCCCTCATGAAGATTATTTTGTTGACAGTGAGGAAGTGACGGAGGCTCTGGGGTTCATCCCATCCCATCCCTCTTTGTCCATACGATCTGATCCCTCCAACAATTTTTGGGCTAATATGTTTGTAGATGAGATTTTTTACATGCAGAAAGATGGGGTTGAGTTTTCTGGGAACGACAGAAGAGATTTTTTGGGACTAAAGTTTTTTCCTCTCAAATTTCAAAGCACTGACCAAAATGATTGTGTTTTCAAATTTTCAAAATTTTAATTCATTCCCCCCCCCCCCCCCCGTTTCAAAAGTTCCTTCATTCTCAAAACCTCATCTAACCATTCATTTCCTTAGCTCAAATCCCAACCGTCCATTTACCCCCTTTTTCCCCCACACAAATTTCCCCCCAAATTTAAGTTCAAAAACTCCTCTCTTATCCCTCAAAATATCATCATCTCTTATCCAATTTCTCTTATCCAATATCTCTTATCTAAAAACCCATGATAACAACCCTTATTTGTATAATACACTCTTATCCAATTTCTCTTATCCAATATCTCTTATCCAAAAACCCATGATAACATCCCTGTTTTATAATATACATATACATATGTATATGTACATATACATATGTATATTTACATATACATATGTATATGTACATATACATATGTATATGTATATATATATATATTGCAAGGTAAGTTAGATTCTATATATATATATATGTACAAAATACAACGTGGTTGTTCATAGGCACTGGAATCAAAGACTAGGGGAGAGGACACAAGCGTCGTCACCCTAGATCTTTAGTTTCAGTATCATGAACAAGACCACAATAGATACATCTAGTGATTACAAAAACACCCAAGAAATAAATAAGCCGCAATATCTGACGCTACCAATACGCTGAGCCGCAATATTAAACTTCCAACAGGATCCGATCAGCAGCCATTGCCAAATCCGATCAGTAAGCCGCAAAAGGCTCAGCTCAAATCCGATCAGAAGCGATTGCCAGCGATTGCCAGCAAGAGGACACACAGCAATATGATTAGTAGGCCGCCCACCAAAAGGACGCACATCAATTTCCATCAAAATTACATAGGCCGGCATCATCCATCTTTGGTACAAATGCCCCAGTTTTCAAAAGCTGCAGATGCCGCTTCATCTATATCCTCCATCTTGCGCAGCGCCATGCAGATATCATCATAGATAGCATCAAAGAGGGCAATGTTTGGCCTAGAAATGTTGTCAAATATTCGTCTATTGCGCTCCTGCCATAGATGCCAAGTGACAGCAGCTAACACAGTTTTAGCAAGGATTCCCATCGGCCCATTCTTCTTGTAATTCATTAGATAGTAGCTTCCAATCGAACTGAAAGAAAGCTCATCGGGGCCCGCATTGCCCAGCTTCAAAAGTGACCTGCGCATGATGTATTTAGAATAGGGACAATTAAAGAAAAGATGGGCATTAGTTTCCGGACTATCAGAGCAAAGGGCGCATTTATTTGAAGCTTGGGGGAACCAATTTTCCATACGGTCTTTAGTGAGGAGCTTGTTCTTCAATGCTCGCAGCAAATTAATCGAATACTTAGGGATATACTTACTGTACCAAACTAAATTGGATAGTGGAAATGGTGGAGCTTTATCCCGAACAGATTCCCAAGCATCTCTGAAGCGGAAAGCCGATCCGTTGTTCCATTCCCAGGAATCCGCACCAGAGGTAAGCGTCAAGTTTTAGAGAAGGGGCTGGACTATTTGAATATCAGCATCACAATTCCAAGAAGACCCATTCCAATAATCACTTACTCTTTTTTTACTTGCCCCATTTGGGATAGTGTGCATGGTTTTGAGAGGACCACAGGGGAGCCAATTATCGTGCCAGAAGAGTGTATCTTTCCCATCCCGAACTCTCCTCTTGATGATCTTCTGAGATTGGCTACGGCAATGTAATAAGAACTTCCAAGTTCCAGATTGAATGGCCGCAGCTTTAGCTTCATAGAAAGCAGATGCGTCTTTGTATTTGGCCCGCATGTACTTGGCCCAAATGCTTCTAGACTTAAGGAATCTCCAAGTTAGCTTAACTCCAGCTGCTAGGTTCAAATCAGACAACAGTCATAGGCCAACCCCCCTTCCTCTTTGGGCTTGCAAGAATCTCTCCAAGCCCAGGCCTTAGTCCGCCCCCAAATGAAGTTCCTACATATGGATGTCAGAGTTCGTAAAACAGAAGTAGGGATTCTGTATACCTGTATCCAGTAGGCAATCATTCCATAGATGACGGATTTCACCAGTTCAATACGCCCAGCAGTGGATAATAAGGTTGAGGTCCATCCATCCAAACTTTTCCTGCATTTGTCTATAAGGCGATTGTACATATTAGCTTTGGGATATTTGGAAGACAACGGGAGACCCAAGTATGTAGTGATAGTATGCGCCTGCTTAACTCCCAGAAATTCTGCAAGTTCCCCATGGTTCTTAACTCCCTTGCTGAACATAGATATACTCTTTTCCCAATTGATCTCAAGTCCTATGAAATTCTTGAAGTCATATAACAAGTGTTTAAGCCCCCTAAAGGATTTCCGGTTAGCACGACAGAAGACAAGAAGATCATCAGCAAACAAAAGATGTGAGATAGCTCCAGTCCGTCTCATAGATTGAATACTTCATATAGTAATGGATTAGGCTAGCATTAAGGAGAAAGTTTCCATGACGATGACAAAGAGGAAGGGAGATAGTGGATCACCTTGCCTGAGCCCCCTGTTCCCACCAAAAAAACCCACCGGGGAACCATTAACCATAACAGAGAAAGTGGCCGTAGATATACATTCTTTTATCCATCCAATAAACTTGCTCCCAAAACCCATCTGATGTAGAATATAATACACAAACTCCATGTTCACACTATCGAAGGCCTTCCTGAGGTCCAGTTTCAGGCATGATCTGGATCCCATTGGATTGCTGAAATCTTTGATTTGCTCGTGTGCAAGAAGTGTACAGTCAGATATCAATCTCCCCTGCAAGAAGGCGGATTGATTCGGAGAAACCAGATCATGTATAATTCTCTGAAGCCTATTACAAATGATCTTTCTAATAATCTTATAAATGACATTGCAGCAGGCAATGGGCCTGTAGTCTCCAAGAGAAGAAGCATTTGTGCCTTTTGGTACCAATGTAAGGAATGTATGGTTAACCTGTCTGAGCAAGGAACCGGATCTGAAGAAGGACTGGACCCCAACAACCACATCTGATCCAATAAGGTTCCAGTTGTGCTGGAAGAAAAATCCATTGTACCCATCAGGCCCAGGGGCTTTGGAAGGCCCAATTTGGAAAACATCTTCTTTAATTTCCTCTGCAGTAACGCTTCTTTCAAGCCACCTAGCAGTATCCTGTTTAATTTTCTTTTTGGGGACAAGATTCGGGAATATATTCCAGTAATTGTTCTGATTGTATAAGCACTCATAGTAGCTTGCTGCCTCTGACTTGATGTCATCATAAGACTTGCACAAATCACCATTCACATCAACCAAGTGCTGGAGACTATTGCGGGATTGTCTAGCTTTCATAGCATTATAAAAGAAGCTAGTATTTCTATCACCCAAATCAAGCCAATCCTGCCTGCTTCTTTGGCGGAACATTTCCTCTTCCATTTCTAGTAGGTTTGCAAGCTCGATAGAAAGTTTATGTTCTTTCTCTTGAAGATCAGGATCCGTATGAAGGCTTATATGGTTCCTGGTAGCCTCAAGCTTAGCACGGCAAACATGAATAGGGTGGGTAGCTTGATGGTGGTATGCCCATTGTTTAAGGGCAGATTTCATGTTCCTTAGTTTGGTTACAAGCCGAAACATGGGGGATCCCCTTATATACTGAGCCCAGCTTGATTCAACAATTTCATAATATCCCGGCAAATGTATCCAATGGTTGAAAAATTTGAAAGGTTTAGGATCAGCATGTACCTGATGGTGAAGGTTGACGGCCATTAGGGAATGATCACTGGTATGCGGGTCCATATATTCAAAGTAGGAGTCAGGTAGCATGTTGATCCACTTGTCATTGCAGAGCACCCTATCCAATTGAGCTGCAATTCGCCGAATTCCCATACGTTTATTGCACCAACTCATACGTAGTCCTGTGCTTTTGAGATTCTGAAGTTTACAATCTGTTAGGAAATTGTTGAAATCATATAATTTGCTAGCCTCAACCCTGCGACCTCCCACCTTATCAGTAGTGTATAAAATGCAATTAAAATTACCCCCAACTAGCCACGCTTCATTGGTCAATATTGCCGCATCTTTTTTCAAATCCTCCCATAATAACTTCCTCTCAGTGGTATTATTGCTACCATATACTGCAGAAAAAGCGAATGCAAAACCCCCCTCATTCACGCAGCGCACAGTAATGTGCTGGATAGAGACTGAAATAATTGTCATTTGCCAAACCTTTGGGTCGAAACCAATGAGGATACGCCCTCCTCCGTGGAGATGGAAGTTATCCAGATTGTTCCACTTCTTTGGAATGCAAGACTTATTGTTAATTGTCTCTGCTCTGAGTTTGGTCTCCAAAAGAACAATAATAGAGGGAGTGAGCTTTCTAATCCGCTCTCTAAGATCCCGTCTCCTCACGCCATTATTTAAACCCCTCGTATTCCAAATCAGCATAGACATATTGATAGTAGATGAGAGATGTGCTACTGCTGTAAACTACTTACTTCAATCTGCTGCTCCTCCTGGTAGCGGCACTGGGGGTAGGCACTTCAAATTTCCTACTTTTTGAAGATTCAAGAGCTCTAAGTAATGTCAAGCATTCCTCGTCCCAATCAGGATTATCGTACAGCAGTTCGTAGGGAAGGTGGTCAGCTGCACATTTCTGGAGATTGGCTTCAGGTTGCTGAAGGATAAGTTCTTCAACTGAATCCGGAGTAGATCGATGAGTCATTGTGGAAGGGGGGATGTTGGTGTGAATCAGGTTTACAGACAGTGGCAGTTTTGCTTCGCAGCTTCTGTAGGAATTTTGCCAAGTTGATATAATTGAGAAGGCCACCTCACAATTGGGTATCACTCCCAGCGTCACCAACCACATTCTGCGGTAAAGAACTGGGTACACTATTGTCCGTAGCATCAAGGAGAATTGGGTTTCCATTTTCTATGTTGGGTTGTGAGGAGTGTACCGCATCACTGCTGTGAGAAGATTGTCCTGCCTCATGTATAATCACATTGCCGGTATTAGCTTCTATACTTTTACCCTTGTCCAGCAGGGGAGATTGCTTTGTCTGGACAGGGCATTGAGAGTCAGAGTGGCCAAAACACACACAATGACCGCATCGTGGTGGCTCCACCTCATACTTAGCATCAAAAGACAAAATTGACCCATCATCGAGCTCCACCTCAACCTTTTTGGGCAGCGCCTTAGTGGCGTCCACCTCCACCAAGCACCTTGCATAGGTGATGCGTTCAATTTTGGCTGTAGCCCGGTCTAGGCACAATGGGTTCCCTACAACAGATGCGAGGATATTAAGGACATCCATGTTCCACATATTGACCGGGATACCATGCATTTGCATCCAAATTGGGACAGTAGAAAGGATGTCACGGTCATGGCGTAGTCCACTGGTCCATAACTTGAGTACCACCAGGCGACCGTCAAAGAGCCAAGGGCCCCCATGCAGTATCCTCTCGCATTCCTCCTTGGACTCAAATCGAAAGTAGAAGAAGCCGTTGTCTTTACTAAAGAGTTGAATTCGTTGCCTTGGCTTCCATAATCTTTCCATCCATGCTTGGACCTGTCCAAATAGTGGGGTGTCACCTAGCACGTACCCTACTAGAGTCGATTTCCAGTGCTCCGCCCCCTTCTCCAGCAGTAAGTTGGGAACTCGCGCAACATAAGATCCATCCTCTCTAAATTTAGGAGGGACAAATTTCATACCTACCGCATCGCCATAAGAACGCCTGTTGGAGCACACATCCGACCAACTGCGCTTGGAGGAAGCAGGGTCAATTGAGATTTGATGAAAATTGGAAGTAGATCTCATTGGCATTCCATCGAGCACTGGGGCTGAACCCCCTCCGTAACTGTGGTTGGAAGCGATGTTGCCACCCAGACCAGCGCGGAAGCCGGTTGCCCCTTTGGGAGGCAGCTTTGGGGGAAGCCGGTTGCCCCTCATCAGACTGAATGGGGGACGCCGGTGGGAGATAGAGCCCGCCTGTGGGGATGGTCACCTTCCGCATGCGAATAGTTTGCCAAGGTTCAGCTATCTTGTCCACCGGAGCATCCACCATGAGGTTGTCTCCCGATACCAGAGTAGGCGCATTTTTGTTGATTGATGAAACCCTAGGCTGAAGGCCGGAATCGCCACTCTCCCCTCTCCGAGAATCACTCACCATATATTTTATATATATATATATATATATATATATATATATATATATATATATATATATATATATATATATATATATATATATATATATATATATATATATGCCTATTGTTCCCCTCGAAAGTAATGAAAATTGTGATGTCTTTCTTCTCATCTTCTACAAGAAATATTAAGGGTTTCTTTTGGGATTTCAATCGAGCAGGAGTTCTGAAATTAGAGATTTATTACTTGTATTTACCCCTTCCGATATAGTAACATCGTTATGTTGACATACATGGCGTAGGCCGAACCACATACCTCTTGTATCATTTATGTTGCTATTTTCACTCCTTTTATTAGTGTGATTGTGGTTTATTTCCGTGCATTAGTTATCTTTCGCTGCCCAAACCAGTCTTAAATAATTGGCAGCATTCCTAACCGAATGCAATCATGTCATCCGCACAGCATAAAACCAAAAAAAATAGATGGAAATAGCTTCAGTATTAAAATTTGGTTTTATAATAAAATATGTGATTAATTAACCAGAAACAATGGAATGCAATGTATTTATGGGTGTTTGTGAAAATTTAGCTAATTAAATTTCAATATTACATCAGAGTTTATGAATACTTGGTCTATAGTCACGCTTGCAATTAATGTGCACGGATGGTCATGCCTGCAATATCAGGAAGGTGTTACTATATTTCAGAAACAAAAGTCAGTGTTGTGTCATTCCATAATGTTATCATCCTTCCATAATGTATTCATATGTTGTCCCTCATGTCATACTTTCAACTTTGACATTCCTAGTGTTCATGCATGTTTCCCTGTATGCGATGTTCTCTCTATACTGAATGTATTTGATTTATCTCTGATCGCATCTTGGGTATTATGTCTTATCTTTCGTATAGGTACGCGGACATCAGTATCTTATGTATTGTGCTCTTTTTATATAGATTTTGAGGCATGCTCGGGTACTTGGAGAATTTTTACTTGTGGGGATTCACACTGATCAGACAGTCAGGTCAATTGCCTATTACTTCTTATCCAATCGATTACAATTTTCCTGTATAAATCATTTTATTACACTTTTCCTGTATATATCATTTTAATACAATTATTATTGAAGACCGAGAAGTCTTCTGCTCTGGGGACTAATACTTAGGGACATGTGCTCTTTTTATCTGCTATGAAGTTTACTGCATATAAATAGCTCGTCTCATTTTTTCTCTGTTAAATTATACATGCCATGTAACCTGTTTCCTGTTATTTTTAAGGTTTTGTACTGTTTTACCTGGTTACATAATACAGGTCAAAGTGTCTTGAGCATGGCAAGTTTGGAGAGAGGATATGTGGCATGGGTTTATTATATGTTCCTTATTTATTAGAGAATAATCTTATTTACATTTCTTGATATTCATGACATGCCATAGTAAAGGCATGGGACATGTTATATGTCCGTGAGAGTGAAATATAACATATTACTTGTTAATGCTTATTGTTTCCATGCCTTTCTTAGGGATCCTTTAGAGACTCTCTTTTTAAAAGTTTCATCCTCTTACAACACTCTTCAGATTGTTAATACTTATTGTTTCCATGTGTCCTATTGTATTCGATCATCTGACATGGCTAAATTTTGTTACAATGAAGTGACCTGGTAACATGGTTTGCATACCATGCATGGTATTGTTTTAATTAATGACGGTATCGTTCATTCACTTGCTAACCGGGTACCTATATGGTTCAAGATGAGGAAGAAGATGTCCATCTAGATGCTTATACGCTAAGTGAAAGTGTGTTTAATGATAACTTGCAAAAAGACAAGTTCTCATGCAAACTTGACTTCAATCATATAATTTATGTGAAGAATATAAACCATATATGTACAATTGTTTTTTGAAGTATCACAATCTTTTTCTTCATTCATTGTTTACCTATTGCATCTATTGTGGTACAAATTAACTCCATTATAATGACATCCTTATAACTTGGGCAAGGTGTTTTCCCCTTAGGTTCAAACATAAGAGGGCTTTATCACGATGGACAAAGCATGGGTCAATCTACCAAGGTTTTGTAAATTTAGTTTATTAGTTCATAGTTATAACCACTAGGGTATGATTATTAATACATTTATGTTTTTTCTAGAATGACAGAAGACTACAAGCAAGCCGCTCGAAATTTTATATTCAGGCATGTAGAAAGAGAGGGGAATCCAGAAAAAATTAGGTGCCCTTGTTGTAAATGTAGGAACCTTATCTGGTTTTCGCCTAGGGATGTTGTGTCACACTTGATTTGTTTTGGAATTGATCCAACATATGATGTACGGATTTTTCATGGGTGTCACGCCCCGCTTCCCAAAATGGACGGAAGCGAAACGTGACGAGGCCCGCTTAGGCCAGAGCTTAGAAGCTCGGACCCAATAAGCGTCTGTAGAGGTACCATTTTAAAAGATTTTCAGGTTCTTGCATTTTTATAGTTCGAAACAACAAAAGTACAGAAAAGAAATTTGCATTCATTAAATTAGAGATATGATATCCAACAAGTACAAAGTCTAAAAAGAAGCCTAAGCGTGGCAAAGAAAACTGAAAGTAGTAACCTCTAAAGGTGGCGACTAAAAAGACCTCAAGGTCTGGTCCTCGTCAGGCACGTGCTCTGGGTCGACGTCCTCGGCTCCACGTACTCCAGCGAGTCTGCTTCGTCCACGATCTCTGGCTGAACACCTGACGTACAGCTCCCAAGAAAAAGGAACTGTACGTCAGGTAAAGTCTACAAGAAGGGTTAGACTTTACTGCAAGTGCACCGAACTTTAAACACCGGTTTACTGGTTGATTAGCATGCTGAGGTTCTTTTACACAACAGTTTACTGGTTGATTAACATGCTGTGGTTATAACAGAGTAACACGACAGGAAGCAACGCAGCAGGAAAGTAAAATGGGACAAGTAGTAGTCGTAGCGTGTGCTACCAACTACGGGACTAGCCTACAGGTGTCAAGACAAGACGTGACGTGACGGAAGCAAGGCAGGACAAGACAAGTGAGACACGAAAGGGTTCACGCCTTACGGTTCGAGGGGGATCAGACCCTCTTGCCGTGCGCACGCTCAACCCTACCCCAACCCCAGGAACTCAGGACAAGAAGTACAGGGATCACTTCCGCTAGGGAAGCATCCGAAACGCCCGAAGGCTTTTTGTGTAACATGGATCACTTCCGCAAGGAAAGCATCCGAAACGCCCGAAGGCTTTTTTGTGTAACAGGGATCACTTCCGCAAGGAAAGCATCCGAAACGCCCGCAGGCTTTTTGTATAACAGGGATCACTTCCGCAAGGAAAGCATCCGAAACGCCCGCAGGCTTTTTGTATAACAGGGATCACTTCCGCAAGGAAAGTATCCGAAACGCCCGCAGGCTTTTTGTATCACGGGGATCACTCTCGCATGGAGAGCATCCGAAACGCCCGAAGGCTTTTTGTATAACAGTCACGGGGATCACTCTCGCATGGAGAGCATCCGAAACGCCCGAAGGCTTTTTGTGTAACAGGGACATGACATGACAAGTGTAAGGAATTGTTATTCTAGGGTTTCCACACACACGCACACACATGATAGCCCTACAGCATCAAAGTTGTTGTCAGGCTCAGACTTCGTCGTCAAGTCTGAGCCGTCAGGAGTCGTCCCGGACGCTATCATTTCACGTCCGGTTCTATTTGTTCACAGTCTAACAGTTCTAGCAACCTAAGACCAAAGCACGGTCAAAAACGCAAGTGGGTACACTTGCCTGAAACGGCGAGTGCGTCGTCCTCTCGGAGCATCTCGTCCAAGCGTCTCGTCCAAGCGTCTCGTCCGCAGAAGTCCGTCTGAAATATCGCCACGGCGACGATGTCAGGTCTCAAATTCATCAAATCCTATTAGGGTTCGTTTCTAGGTTTTCGGGACTATCCTATTCGTCAAAAGTCACTTTTTGATGTATCAGCCTAATCGACGATCTATCCTATGTGCACAGTCAAATTAGTCCGTTCGTCGATTTTCTATGTTCGTACAACGTTTTACAGGAGCTGAAAAGTAAATTTAGTTCAAGTTGACGGTTTTTAGTTTACGGTTCAGTCAGCTATTGTGGGGGTTTCTACGAGTTTCGGGGAACTAACCTGAACCGAAGTTTGTCACAGAATGGATGTCGTGTCTGATCGGAGAATTCCTTAGCTTCAGATCTGGTCCTCGCACGTCACTCCAAAAGTTTGAACTTGCGACGAAGGCCTACGACGTGTCGCAACGTCGTAGACGGCAAATCCGCGAAGTAGCACGTCCAAGTGGGGCCCACAGCAGTGCTAGGGGTCCAAGGGGGCCCACAACACCTCAGGAGCACTTGGGGGGCCCACCACAGGAGTTGGTGTGGGAGAAACCAACTTGCGACGAAGTTTGGTCGGTCGGACACCGTCGGTGCGGAGAGTTCCCTCGGTCAGACCGAGGGGAGCTCTCGGTCGGACGCTGATGCAGCGCAGCGGGGTCGGTTGCAGCGGGGGTGCGAGGAGAACCGTCGGTCTAACCGACAGATCTCATCGGTCGCAGCGGGCGGGCCAAGTTGCAACGTTGCAACTTGCAACGAGGCGGTGCGGAGAGCGGGTGCGGGGCGGCCTCTCGGTCGGAGCGGGGAGCGGCTTCGGTCAAGTGCTAGCGGGGTGCAGCGGAGCGGGCCAAGCGGCTGTGCGGAGCGGGCGCTCGGTCTGACCGAGCGGGGCTCTCGGTCGGAGCGGGCGACAGCGGGGGGGGAGGGGGGGGGCGATGCAGCGGGCGCTGCAAGCAGCGATGCGGGGGCTTGCTCCGGTCGTGCGCTGAGATTTGCGGGGGTGGCCGTCGGTCGTGCACGTTGCGATCGTCGCAACGTTGCGACGAACGTCGGGAGGGGTTTTTGACGGCTAGGGTTTGTGTGGCTGCGAAAATAACCTAGCCTAGGGTTTATTTAAATATAAAAGAGTTAGGGTTATGGTTTTGGGTTAAGAAAATCGTAATTAAAATAATTAAAATAATTAATATAATTTAAAATTGCTCCCCTCTCCCTCACGCAAGATGGGTGCGGCCAAAAATTCTGAAATTTGGTCTAAAAATTCTATAATACGTTATTATAATATAGAAATTTTATTGTAATTAAAACTCTTATAAAAATAGGTTTTAAAATTATTTAAAACTTTCAAAAAAATAGAAAATAGGTCAAATTAGGTCCAAAAATTATAAAATAATTCTGGGATGTTCGGGACGACAAAAGGAAGAGTGTGGAGAAGACGGATCTAAATTTCGACGTCGAGGGACGAAACTAAAAATAGAAACGTCTCGCGTCAAAACAGAAAGTCGCGACGTCACGTCAAATAAGTTAGTATCGCGGAAGAGCGACTCGAGATATGTCGTTCCCAAGTTATTCCACAATCTAATATTTTTAGAGACGATCACGACGACATATCACACAAAATCGTTCAAAAACAAATAAAGTCTAAAATAAACACGTGCACGATCAAAAGCACGTGCACGAAGAAGGTACGATAGAAACAGGCCGTTACATTCTACCCACCTTAGAAATGATTCCGCCGTCGGAATCACTCACACTAGTTATAATTACCCATATAACCTTATACCCGCAACTATCATATCTACTCATAAAGATTTCTAATCCTGTAACTTCGAACAACGTTCCTCAATAATCCATCTTAGTCCATCTCTTCACTGGGCAAGCCACGACTAAACTCTCTTCCTATTACTTAACTATAGACCCATCACTACTGCTCAAATTCCCAACTCCAAGTTCTCATAAAAATAATAATCATCTTCTGATATCGTACCACTTCACTAAACATCATCATCACTCATTAATATCTTTTGAATTTCTAAATCTTTTCCCAACATTAATAAATCTCCAAAAAGAGATTCTAGCCATCCACCAATCCAAGACAAAAACATTTGTCTATCCTATAATACCTTCACCAATCAGCAATCGTCGTGTCTTCAATACTTTCTCGTCATATCTCCCCATAAATTCATCCACCAAATAATTGATCTGTCAGAATTACCCCTCATCCTACTCACTATAACTAATCCCAACCAACATTAAGTCCGACTGCCTAATCATCCATTTATCTCCACACGTCGTGTTATTCTCAAAGTCTTCTCACGTCAATTCATAAATCCGTCTCAATGCTAATATAAGCTCTACTCAATCTCATGATCATCCTGACTCATACTATTCTCGACAGTTACTCCTATCTACCACCCGTCTAAGCCTCAAGTCTGATGAGTTCTCATCTCCTCGTATAATTTCATCCGACCAGAATTTCTCATTGAGTCCGTCTCACATCGGTATTTTAAATAGGTCTGAGACAGTTCATTCTTTTCATCCATAAAATATTCTAATCCATCATCCTTGTGTTCCCAAAATCAATTAATCATTGCCATAATAAAACTTATCTCACTCCAAGCCTACTTGCAAACAAAATCCTATAACGATAATAGCTAGTCCCAATTAATATAACAACCATAAACACGAAAACTTTCTTTAAGGGAGAAGAAGAGAAGAGAAAGAGGGACTTAAGGCCAAGGAAATACTTTAAAACATTTGGAAAAAGAACGTGCGGTGTTGCGGTAATGGATGAGGGAGGTTAAGTGATTTGTGATCTTGTGAGCTAGTTTTAAATCTTTAAAGATTTGGTTTTAAAAAAACAAAGTTTTGATATGATTCACATACAACCAAGATAAACCATTCATTAGAACTCAGTCTAAGGATCTGCCTGCGATGACGTCATTCATATAAGTATGAACACCGTCATTCAGACAACTCCCAGCATACCATGGTTGACACTGAGTACACATTCAAGACACAGGAGACAAACATCAGGATCCTAAAGATGACACACTCATACAGGTCTACACACTCTACCTATACTCAGGCACTGCAACGACATCACCTACCAGAGGGCCTACTCCTAAACTGGAGTTAGCATGGATAACTACAAGGTCTAATGTCTAGATAAAAGAAGGAAAGAAAACTAAATCAAAAGCGGGACGAAATAAGATCGGAAGGGACGAGTTCAAATAAGGCAAGATAAGGAGGTAGTTGGTTGGGTGGAAAACGATTGTTTTGCAAATGGAAATAAGTTTTCACAAATATTTTGAAATGTGGTCACGAGGAACATAGATCAGATATGATAATAATAATAAAAATAATTGAAGTTCCACCTAGTCCAGAAAATATTTTAAAAGTATGAACTGTAAGTGATTTAGAAATAGATCTGGTAGCCCAGAAAAATATAAATTGGATTATCAAAATGTTAACACGGTTTTAAAAATGAAAATATGAAAGATACCGATTTGAAATAATTTCCAGATATTAACTTGCAAATTTGACGACCAAGGAGATTTCAAAATCTAAGAAGGAACTTTCAACCGAAAAGCAATGAATTTTAACTATATATATAATAAAGGGTTTTCAAGGAAGTTAAACCGAGCGAAGAATTTAATAATGGGTTTCGAAAACAAGAAATAAAGGAAATAAAAGTGGGATGAGGTAGCGATTGTTTTGTAAATGAAAAAATAAATTTAAACAAATGTTCTTGAAGTATGAGCACGATGAACATATAGATGTTTATATGTAAGAAATTTAAAATCCCCCTTTGTTTTAGAAAAATATTCTAAAGTACGTACGTAAATGGTTAAAAATAATTTCGTAGGTAGAAAAATGATATATTGAATTCCCGAAATAATAACAAAGTTTTAAAACTAAAATTCGATGGATACTGATTCGAAAATAAGTACGAGGTCGTAACTTAAAACTTTTACGACCGAAAGGTTTCAAAATTCGCGAAAGAATTTTAACTTAACCGAAAATAAGAAATTTTAAATAATTAATAAAAGTTTTCAAAGAAGTCAAACTGGGCGGAGAATTTAATAATAAATTTCGAAAATACTTTTAAAGGAAGCAGGTTTTGGGAAAGGGGAAATTTTGAAAATAAATACAAGATAGTAGAAATATATTGTGTAGTTTATAAAAGTAATATATATATTTTGGAAACAAGGCAAATAATAACTGAATTTGAGGAATAATGATTTAAAACGAGTGCGAGATATTGACTTAAAATTTTTACGTCCAAGAAAACTCCAAGTCAATTAAAAGTTTTAACTCGATCCAAAACAGCAAATTTTAAATATATAATATAGGGGTTTTCAAAGAAATCAATCTGGAGCGAAAACTTAATAAGGAAAGTCGAAAATAATTTTAGAGAAGGTAGATTTGGTCAGGGAAGGGATTTGAAGGATTGGTGATGATCGTCAGGAAACGATCACGAGAATCGAGAGAAAGGAAAAATGATCGCATGAAGATTACGCGTAAGATATGAATCATGAAGGGCTACGATGGGTCTCTATGGTCGATAGCACAAAAATTTACAAGGATCAGAGGGATGCTAGAGGACAAGGGTTCTAATCATCGGGTCGTCTAAAGATTTAGGATAACTCAGCTCTAAGACTTCCTAATGAGTTAGAATATAATCAGGATCTAAAGAGAAGGTTCCTAAGAGAATCGAGGTTATGTCCTGCTGGGCCCGAAGTCGATGGAACTGGGCGAGCGACTAACTAAAAGAAGGACTCTAGATATCTAATACGATCAGAATCAAATGGGGATGCTAGGATAGTCTAGGACGAGGACGACTAAATCTTAACCAAGGCGTCCGACTATCAACCTGGGACGTCTACCTAAGTCTTCCTACTATCTAAGACTGGGAAACTAATTCAGACTTGCACGTGGATATCAAATGAATGCGGTACTTTTATTGTTCCGAACTTTTGCAAGACCTGCATGGGCCACCACTAAAACCTGTCACGCCCCGCTTCCCAAAATGGACGGAAGCGAAACGTGACGAGGCCCGCTTAGGCCAGAGCTTAGAAGCTCGGACCCAATAAGCGTCTGTAGAGGTACCATTTTAAAAGATTTTCAGGTTCTTGCATTTTTATAGTTCGAAACAACAAAAGTACTGAAAAGAAATTTGCATTCATTAAATTAGAGATATGATATCCAACAAGTACAAAGTCTAAAAAGAAGCCTAAGCGTGGCAAAGAAAACTGAAAGTAGTAACCTCTGAAGGTGGCGACTAAAAAGACCTCAAGGTCTGGTCCTCGTCAGGCACGTGCTCTGGGTCGACGTCCTCGGCTCCACGTACTCCAGCGAGTCTGCTTCGTCCACGATCTCTGGCTGAACACCTGACGTACAACACCCAAGAAAAAGGAACTGTACGTCAGGTAAAGTCTACAAGAAGGGTTAGACTTTACTGCAAGTGCACCGAACTTTAAACAACGGTTTACTGGTTGATTATCATGCTGAGGTTCTTTTACACAACAGTTTACTGGTTGATTAACATGCTGTGGTTATAACAGAGTAACACGACAGGAAGCAACGCAGCAGGAAAGTAAAACGGGACAAGTAGTAGTCGTAGCGTGTGCTACCAACTACGGGACTAGCCTACAGGTGTCAAGACAAGACGTGACGTGACGGAAGCAAGGCAGGACAAGACAAGTGAGACACGAAAGGGTTCACGCCTTACGGTTCGAGGGGGATCAGACCCTCTTCCCGTGCGCACGCTCAACCCTACCCCAACCCCAGGAACTCAGGACAAGAAGTACAGGGATCACTTCCGCTAGGGAAGCATCCGAAACGCCCGAAGGCTTTTTGTGTAACAGGGATCACTTCCGCAAGGAAAGCATCCGAAACGCCCGAAGGCTTTTTTGTGTAACAGGGATCACTTCCGCAAGGAAAGCATCCGAAACGCCCGCAGGCTTTTTGTATAACAGGGATCACTTCCGCAAGGAAAGCATCCGAAACGCCCGCAGGCTTTTTGTATAACAGGGATCACTTCCGCAAGGAAAGCATCCGAAACGCCCGCAGGCTTTTTGTATCACGGGGATCACTCTCGCATGGAGAGCATCCGAAACGCCCGAAGGCTTTTTGTATAACAGTCACGGGGATCACTCTCGCATGGAGAGCATCCGAAACGCCCGAAGGCTTTTTGTGTAACAGGGACATGACATGACAAGTGTAAGGAATTGTTATTCTAGGGTGTCCACACACACGCACACACATGATAGCCCTACAGCATCAAAGTTGTTGTCAGGCTCAGACTTCGTCGTCAAGTCTGAGCCATCAGGAGTCGTCCCGGACGCTATCATTTCACGTCCGGTTCTATTTGTTCACAGTCTAACAGTTCTAGCAACCTAAGACCAAAGCACGGTCAAAAAACGCAAGTGGGTACACTAGCCTGAAACGACGAGTGCGTCGTCCTCTCGGAGCGTCTCATCCAAGCGTCTCGTCCAAGCGTCTCGTCCGTAGAAGTCCGTCTGAAATATCGCCACGGTGACGATGTCAGGTCTCAAATTCATCAAATCCTATTAGGGTTCGTTTCTAGGTTTTCGGGACTATCCTATTCGTCAAAAGTCACTTTTTGATGTATCAGCCTAATCGACGATCTATCCTATGTGCACAGTCAAATTAGTCCGTTCGTCGATTTTCTATGTTCGTACAACGTTTTACAGGAGCTGAAAAGTAAATTTAGTTCAAGTTGACGGTTTTTAGTTTAGGGTTCAGTCAGCTATTGTGGGGGTTTCTACGAGTTTCGGGGAACTAACCTGAACCGGAGTTTGTCGTAGAATGGATGTCGTGTCTGATCGGAGAATTCCTTAGCTTCAGATCTGGTCCTCGCACGTCACTCCAAAAGTTTGAACTTGCGACGAAGGCCTACGACATGTCACAACGTCGTAGACGGCAAATCCGCGAAGTAGCACGTCCAAGTGGGGCCCACAGTAGTGCTAGGGGTCCAAGGGGGCCCACAACACCTCAGGAGCACTTGGGGGGCCCACCACAGGAGTTGGTGTGGGAGAAACCAACTTGCGACGAAGTTTGGTCGGTCGGACACCGTCGGTGCGGAGAGTTCCCTCGGTCAGACCGAGGGGAGCTCTCGGTCGGACGCTGATGCAGCGTAGCGAGGTCGGTTGCAGCGGGGGTGCGAGGAGAACCGTCGGTCTGACCGACAGATCTCATCGGTCGCAGCGGGCGGGCCAAGTTGCAACGTTGCAACTTGCAACGAGGCGGTGCGGAGAGCGGGTGCGGGCGGCCTCTCGGTCGGAGCGGGGAGCGGCTTCGGTCAAGCGCTAGCGGGGTGCAGCGGAGCGGGCCAAGCGGCTGTGCGGAGCGGGCGCTCGGTCTGACCGAGCGGTGCTCTCGGTCGGAGCGGGCGACAGCGGGGGGGGCGATGCAGCGGGCGCTGCAAGCGGCGATGCGGGGGCTTGCTCCGGTCGTGCGCTGAGATTTGCGGGGGTGGCCGTCGGTCGTGCACGTTGCGATCGTCGCAACGTTGCGACGAACGTCGGGAGGGGTTTTTGACGGCCAGGGTTTGTGTGGCTGCGAAAATAACCTAGCCTAGGGTTTATTTAAATATAAAAGAGTTAGGGTTAGGGTTTTGGGTTAAGAAAATCGTAATTAAAATAATTAAAATAATTAATATAATTTAAAATTGCTCCCCTCTCCCTCACGCAAGATGGGTGCGGCCAAAAATTCTGAAATTTGGTCTAAAAATTCTTTAATACGTTATTATAATATAGAAATTTTATTGTAATTAAAACTCTTATAAAAATAGGTTTTAAAATTATTTAAAACTTTCAAAAAAATAGAAAATAGGTCAAATTAGGTCCAAAAATTATAAAATAATTCTGAGGTGTTCGGGACGACAAAAGGAAGAGTGTGGAGAAGACGGATCTAAATTTCGACGTCGAGGGACGAAACTAAAAATAAAAACGTCTCGCGTCAAAACAGAAAGTCGCGACGTCACGTCAAATAAGTTAGTATCGCGGAAGAGCGACTCGAGATATGTCGTTCCCAAGTTATTCCACAATCTAATATTTTCAGAGACGATCACGACGACATATCACACAAAATCGTTCAAAAACAAATAAAGTCTAAAATAAACACGTGCACGATCAAAAGCACGTGCACGAAGAAGGTACGATAGAAACAGGCCGTTACAATGGGGAAGCAGGTCCTTCACAAAATAAAGCTCCTGAAGCGACGGATACATATAGGATGTTCTTAGATGCACAAATTGGTGACGATGAGATTGAAGATCATACCAATGAGAGACATGGGGACGGGGTTAAGGAAATGTTGGAAGATGTTGAAATTCCTCTATACCCTGGTTGTGAAAGCTACACAAAGTTGTCAGTAACAATTCTTTTGTTTAAACACAAAGCTCGGAATGGTATATCTGACACAGCATTTACGGTAAAAACCACTTGTAACTCAGCCAATGCAATTTAATTGTTGTATTGCCGGTCCTAAGCCCGGATAAAGGAGGAGGGAAAGGAGCTCACTTAGAAGGATGTCATGCATGCATCTAATACAACCCGAGGCCAGGTAAACTACAAATTAGCTATTGATATACATTTTTCTTCTTTTTGTTGGAATAAAGAAATGTTTTTGTCATTATATATATTCTATTTCAAGTCAATGGAGTGTATTCATCACAAACAGTTGCTGGTCTGCTCTTCATTCTCTGGTCTGCTCTTCAGTTCATTTCAGCTCAGATATTTATAGTAAGTTGTGTGGTTATGGTTGCATCATATCTTTGTTATTTGCACAGATACTTCTGTCAATTAATGTCCCCGTGGAGAATACATAACTGATACCTGAATACATGGATGCTTGATGTGTACTCTTATATCTCAAAATTTATAGCATATTCTAGGCATTTGAAAGGACTTGTGAAAATAATATTCGCAATTCAGAATCTTATAATCTAATTCATAAGTGATAAAATCCGTTTGGTATATTAACTAATTTATCTAATTTGTTCACCTTCTTAATGAAAGGTTATACTGGGAAGCTATCAACTATTGATCGATATTACTTGGAAATATTTTATATTACCTGATCTATTGAATTTTTTTGTAACCATTATGGCTCTATGAATCCATGTTATTGATAAACTATTATCAATTTCACGTGCATAGATAATTTTATTTCTGGATCCATAAGCATCAATTTTCTATGTTCATGCATCCGTATCAAATCATATCCATATATGATACCTGTACGAATGTAACTTTTTTTTTTGGAGAATATGCTTTGCATCTTTATTGATATCAGAAAATAGGTACAAGACTCTCCCAAAGGTGGAAGAAGGATGTGTGTATGGAGAGGTAAGGTACATGCACCATTACCCCGACCGATACATGACACCTTCTGCTACCCGTAGAGCCAAAGTAGCAACAAAATACAATATGATAAACCTAACCGATAAGCCCCCAGTTAAAAGGGGCAATACCATCATCTTGATCCCAACACACATGCCTCAAGGCAATTCTGATATCCTCAGCAATATCTTCGAACAGAGCCGTTTTAATTTGACTGGTCCCCTCAAAGATTCTCCTGTTTCTCTCTCTCCAGATGTGCCAAACCATCACAGCTAAAACTGTCTTAGCCAATCTCCCTGTGCTACCTTTGTTATGAAATTGATTGAGAATAAGGTCTCCGACCCCATCCAAAGAAGATGGTAAAGCAGAAACGAAACCCAATTTCAAAAAGCTCCTGCAAAGAATGTAGTTAGAATAACTACACTCAAAAAATAAATGGGACATATTCTCACAAATGTTATCAGAACATAAAACACAGAAGGGTGAAGTGGGCACTCCCCATTGTACGAGCTTATCCCGGGTAAGAAGCTTCCCATGGAAAGCTCGTAGTAAAGAAATAGCCATCTTGGGGATGTGCCCCTGAAACCAAACCACCTTGTAGAAAGGGAATAAGGGTTTTAGAGCCCTGGTCCCAGTCCAGGCATTATAGAGGGATGGAGATTTAGAGATCCAGACCCAATAATCATCCCCAGAGGACAGAGTAATATTATTAAGAAGGTGACGCACACTAGAGAGAGAGTAGCTATTAATCCACCCTGTGTCCTGCCAGTAGCTACTGACCGTGCGATCCTCCCCCCCCCCCCCCCCACAGGGACCTCAAAGGTGTCATTTAAAGCCCCATAGGGGAGCCAATTATCATACCAGAAAAGAGTGGAAGCCCTATTCCTAACAATACGCCGAGTGAGTTTTTTGGAGAACTCACGGCATTGTAAAATAAATTTCCAGGTCCCAGATTGCATAGGCTGGGGTTTAGCCAAAGAGAGGCCCATATTACTCAAATACCTCTTCCTCATATAATCAGCCCAGAGACCCCCATGAGTCAACATTCGCCAAGTCAATTTAACCCCATGAGCATTATTCAGATCAGTGAAGCCACGAAGCCCAACACCTCCTTCTTGTTTAGGAACACAAACATCATCCCAGGCCCAGGTATGATTTTTCCCCCAAATAAAACCTCTGCATAAGGTGGTAAGGGAGCGAAAGACAGATTTAGGTATACGAAAGGCCTGCATCCAAAATGCAACCATGCCATAGATGACAGTTTTAACAAGCTCAATACGACCAGCTATAGATAATAATGTCGAAGACCATCCCTGTAATTTGTTTCTACATCTGTCCATCAGACGGCCATACATAGCAGCGTTAGGGTACCTGGCAGAGAGAGGGAGACCCAAATACGAGGTCAGGGACTGCACCCTCCTGATGCCCAAGATATCAGCAAGAGTGCCAGCCCCCCTGACCCCTTTGCTGAATATGCCAGCACTCTTGCTCCAATTAACATCAAGGCCAGAGAGCTGGTTGAAGGTAGCGAGGAGATCTTTCAACCCCTTAAAAGACCCTTCATTAGCACGACAAAAGACTAGTAAATCATCAGCAAAGAGTAGGTGTGTAATAGCGCCAAGTCTTTTCATAGGTTGGATACCCCGAGTGACATTGGCTCTAGCCATAAGTAATGAGAAGGCTTCCATAACGATGACAAAGAGATATGGGGAGAGGGGGTCACCCTGCCTCAGCCCTCTATTTGATTGAAACATACCAAATGGGGAACCATTGATCAATACAGAGAAGGATGGGGTAGAGACGCATTCACATATCCAGCTGATAAATTTATGTTTAAATCCCATTTGATGAAGCATGAAATAGACAAATTCACGATTGACGCTGTCAAAGGCTTTCCTCAGATCAAGCTTGAGACATGCCCTAGAACCCATAGGATTATTGAAATCCCTTATGTGCTCGTGGGCTAACAAAGCACAGTCAGCAAGTAATCGATCTTGTAAGAAAGCAGCCTGGTTAGGAGAGATGAGTTCGGTAACAGCTTTGCTGAGGCGATTGCATAGGATTTTGCTGATAATTTTGTACAAAACATTACAACATGCTATGGGCCTGTAATCCCCAAGACCAGAAGCACTGATATTTTTTGGAACAAGAGTGAGGAAGGTATGGTTGATCTGGCGATAGAGCTTGCCAGTCTTGAAAAAATTAAGAATAGCCATGGTGACCTCATTCCCAATAGTATCCCAGGAGTTCTGGAAGAAAAAACCATTGTAACCATCCGGGCCAGGGGCCTTATCAACCCCGATTTGAAAAACAGCATTTTTGACTTCTTCAGCCCCAACAGGCCTTTCAACCCAAATAGCAGCTTTACGAGATAAAACTCTTTTAGTAGTAAGACGAGGAAAAACTCTCCAGTAATTATCTTGATTATAGAGCTTAGAGAAGAAATCCGGAGCTTCAGTTTTTAACTTGTCAATGGTGTTATTATAAGAACCATCAGAGGAAATGAGGTGGCTAAGGTTATTATGACTTTGTCTAGTCCTCATAGCAGTATAGAAGAAGCGAGAGTTACGATCCCCAAGGCTTAACCAGTCTTGCCTACTTTTCTGCTTGAGATTAGATTCCTCAATATCAATGGCTTCGGCTAGTTGTCTAATTAAGGAGCGTTCTTTTAACTGAAGATCCACACAGGAGTGGATAAGCTGACTCTGTTGAACAGTAGCAAGCTCAGAACGAAGCTTAATAACACTGTTTTCCTCTTTGAATTTCAATCCAAAAGTCTTGAGCTGACCTTTCAAATTCTTAAGTTTATTGACCAGTCGAATCATAGGGCACCCAAAGGTTTGCAGACTCCAGCAATCCTTTAAAATTTTGGGGAACTCAGGACTGAGGTGCCAGGAGTTGAAGAATTTGAATGGTTTAGGGCCGGTGCTCCCTAACTGATGGGTGTGAATGATAAGAGAGGCGTGGTCACTAGTGCCCCCCTCAACATATTCACAGTATGAAGCGGGAAGAATATTGATCCAGCGATTATTACAAAAGGATCTATCCAGCGTAGCCATGATACGTCTCTGCCCAATGCTGCGATTATTCCAACTCAGAGAGTTGCCAACAGTTTTCAAATCAATGAGGCCACTAGAATTAATGCAATCATTGAACTCATCAACCATGCTACCAGTCACCATACGACCCCCGACCTTATCAGAAGAGTATCTGATACAATTAAAATCCCCACCTAAGATCCAAGGCAGATTTTTATAATTAATGGCATTGGTGATCAAATTACTCCAAAGGCTTCTACGATCAAGGTAGGAATTGGCAGCGTAAACAATGGAGATGATGGAGAAAAACCCCGCAGCATTCTTCACTTTCAAGGATATGTGTTGAGTCGACATATTATCAACCACACAAGTCCAGATATCAGGGTCATACATGATGACAATACGCCCTTTACACTGGGTACTGCTATTGGTAATAGACAACCACTTCTTCGGAAAACATTTGGTAATCCTATGACTATTGTTAATGGCAACCTTAGTCTCAATAAGCCCTACGAAAGAGGGTTTATACTTCAAGCAGCGATCTTTGAGCTCACGACGCCTAGTAATACTATTGAGCCCCCTAGTGTTCCAGATGAACAAGGTCATGGCAATTTAGAAGGTGAGGGATGCTCAACATCCCTATTGATCCTAGAACTCTTTCGGATCCCCTTAACAACAACAGATCCAGTTTTGAGTTGGTTGGATTTCTTCTTGCCTTTACTACTTAGTCTTAGCTCCTCCTGTTCCGCAAGCCAGACTTCATTTTGTATAGTCATGTTACTAGGCTCACTATCAGAACCAGCGGTATCTTCAGTATTTTCAATAAGAGATCCCCCCCTACGAGGAGGGGGGTTAGCTAAGCGGGGGAGGTAGGCCTAATACTCCCCGGAATGGGAGGCGAAGCTTCTGTAGAGAGGGTGGCGAGCGCCAGCCCAGGGTACCCCGATCCCCCCCGCCCCTTTTCATTATTTTTGTCGCCTATACACGGGCCTTCAACTGCCCTCAAGTTATTATACAACAAAATAGCTTTGTCAATAATAGGCCCATTATCAAGATCCTCCGCCTGCTCCGAAGATGAGTTCGACTCATTGCTGCATCCGGTGCATGGGGCAAGAGGGAGCTCAGATCTTTTGACTCTGTCTGAGACCTTCCTGCTGCTGCACTTCTGAGTGTGGATGCCCTTAGCATCTCCAATGTGGGTTTTACCTCGACTGACCCTGAAATCAATAGTTCGACTCATTGCTTCCTCGCCAGAAGCCCTGACATCTCCACATTGCCCGCTGCCCCCGCTACTACGCCTCTGAGGATGACCCGAGCTCTCTGAGACGTCCGCTGCCCCCCTATCACTATTACAACCCACATCGTCGCTGGTCGCAGCCAGCCTATTAACAATCTTACAGTCATCAATAACAACATCAGCTGCCCCAGAAGAAAGATTACCCCCCCCCAAGGATATTGCTGCTGCAGGATCCCCCCCTTAGAACTGCTACCAGCCTCAATACAAGATCCCACTCCATTCCCTATACATCCACGCTCACCTCCCCCAGGCCATCGCCCCCTTCGAACATCACCAGATTTACAAACAGTAGGACAATTCTCAACATCCGCATCCTCCGCAGCGACCGAACTGCCCAACTCACCACCCATTACAAGAGTACAAACCATGCCTTCCGCATGACATCCCTTCTTGTTACAATCATCGCCCCCACCCAACACTTCAGAACTCTCATTACAAACCACACCTTTACCCCTCGAGGGAAGATCACTACCATCAATCGCATGAACATAATCAACCATCCCCCCCAGAAGCAGGGATAGAAGAAGGCAGAATTAATGGAATCTGAGCACTTACAGAGCTTCGCTTGTCCCCCTCATCAGCAGCAACATTCGGAGCATCTCCCCCTCCTCCTTTGAGCTCATTGGTATCTTCAATATGCCGGTCGACAAGGTTCATTTCTCCAGCTCTCGTTTGTCCACCCTTAGCCGAACACTGCTTTACAATATGGCCAAAGCATTTGCAATGCGAGCACCTCGGAGGCAACCCTTCATACCGAACTTCCAACTCAATGCATTCTCCGTCTTCCACACAGACTGTAACAGTGTGCGGAGGTTCACTTTCAGCGGAGACTTCAACCAAGCAACGGGCAAACGTCATCTTCTCCATGGAGGCAGTTGCTCTGTCCACACAAATTGGAATCCCCAACACACTAGTTATTGCATTAAGAATCCTAATGGACCAGAATTTAAGCGGAAGATTAGGGAGAAGAACCCATATAGGTGCAGTAGACAGCATGTCGCGCTCATACGCCAAATCTGGAGCCCACCGTTGGATCACCACCAATCTGTCGTCGAACATCCACGGCCCTCCATACAAGGCGGCATCACAATCGCCTTTGTCCTTGAAGCGGAAGAGATAGAAGCCATTTTCCCTGGAGAAGACGGCCATACCTTGTTTTTTCCATGACCTGGTAGCCCAAGCCTTCATTTGACTGAAGAAGGGAACGTCCCCCAGAACATACGCCACAAGGGTGTTCTCCCATGACCTTGCCGCCTCATCAATGGCCTCTTGAGGTAGAATCGCAATCGGGTCTCCATTTTCATCAATACTCGGGGGAATGAAGGCCATCTCCAGTGAGTCCGCAATCTTCTTCTTGTTTGAACATACTTCAAGCCAAGAAAGCTTCGCAGCAAGAGGGTTGATTTTAATATCGAACGCTGGTCTCATCCTCCTCTTCTCTTGCATTGAAAGATTCTTTGAGGGGCCAGCTCCTGCTTTGAACAGAGTATTCCCATTAGACATAGCACGCAGCCTGTGATCCGCTCTGGGATCCTTCCCATTGTTAGCAATGGCATAACGCCTTCTCCTATTCACCATTTGCCAATCCCCCGACTGAACAGGAGCGATCTCTCCAGGAAGACGAGAAGAGGTCTCAGCCATGTCAAAGGGAAGCCGTGATTAGAAGAAAACGAAACCACACCTCAAAAACCAAATCAATAGGAGCGATGCTTACCACCGGATCGAGAACTCCACTCGAGTTCCCGATCCGACCAGCAAAATCTCCGCAATCAGAATCCGATCAGATCAGGTCGCTGATCGTCGCCTCACAGCCTCAGAAGCCGCCAACGATTCACCGAACAAAAACCTCAGCGGCAAGGAATCGAGACAATTAGAAAACACCCAAGAACTCAAGAAAACCAAACAGATCAGAGATCGAGATCGAGAGGGACTCACCGCCGAATCGGAATCTACACCGAGATCCCGATCCGAGCAGCAGGAGGAAATCAAGCCCTCACAGATCCTAGAGCACAAGGCCAGAAATCGAAAGATGAACACGAGATCCACTTCGACTCGAAATGAAAACTAGTTCTGATCGACTCAAAGGGATCGATCTCCAGGTCTAGCGAAGAACGAGCCTCCGAAGACGAGGCAGACTAGAGGCCGCCCGAAGCGCCTCTGCCAGCCGCGCAAGCGGCCGGCGGCGAACCCTTATCGAGAGCCTCCTCCGGAGCTTCTCTCTCAAGAAAACGATGAGAGACAAACTATACGAATGTAACTTAATTTATTCATTTTATTGTTGCTTTTGTAACATTAATTCTTAATTTGTATATCCATGCACTCCCATGTTCATTGGTGTATACCCGCATGCCCACTCAGACCCAAGTAAGCTGCCCTACTCAAAACCCAGTTACCTACACTCAAACCCAGGGACTAAAAATCACCATCACTGGATTGAATGGAGAACCTCTGTAAATCATAATTTCTCATGCTTGTTCCTATTGCAAACAATTCAGTATTTTGTTGAGGTAGATTATTATATTGTTTGTTAAAAATTTAAGAATATGATTGAGAGAAGACACTTAGTTTAGCAAATTAAATATGCTAACAAAGCCCATTAGGAAGTCTCGAGTTGAGTTTTTTTGTTGCAAGCTGGTTATGTAAGATGTATGATGTATATGCTAGAGCTTGAGGGGGAGAGGGTGAGAATGGGTGTATGTGTGTGTGGGTCATCTTTAGCAAACAAGGACCGATGATGCTTTAGGAAACCCGCTTCCAAAATCTCAGATCGATGATGATAACATTGAAGGTGAATATTGACTAAGTTCTGCGTATTGACTAAGTTGTTGTTGTTTTTAATTCCTAAGTCCTGCTCTTGTTTTACTGTGTGAATATCAATATTTCTCACAGCTGCAGATATCCACGTTCGCACGTCATATAGGTTACTTGAGAAAACGGGGCAACGACATGTCGGTATCCTTCTGTTCTCATATGAGAAATTAGTCTGTTTTACACAACCATTCATCTATTTACTGAACACTAGTGCCAATAGGTTTATGGTATGTGCTATGTTCCGTTAATTTCAATTTCTTCCCTAAACAGCTGTTAGTAATCTTCCATTGTTGTTTATTGAAATCAGTTTACTTTCAGAGTATTTTTGCCATTTCTCTTCAACCTACTTGTGCTTCTTTTCAGTTTTAATGGGGACAGAATGTATAGGGGCTCGGCTAGATGACTCTGAGATCATTCCTTTCGTTCCACCTGGCTTTGGACCTCTTGCAACATTCACCTTGCAGAAGGTTCAAGAAAATGCAATCAGGGTTCAGGAAAATGCAGTGGCATCGCTATCTCCTTCCACTTCACTGCAGACCCCTTGTAATTCATTACCGATCGAGGTGGATGCTGAGGATAGTACAAGTGATGAAGGGAGGTTGAAGAAGCCACTTCGGCATAGACCATGGGTGAACTACAACCAGTTTGATAATAGCACTGATGAGGAAGAGTCGGACTTTGAGCAGATTAAGCCAGTTAGTACTGATATTATATTGTTTTAATGATCCATTTCTGTTGGTTCTTTGTTTACTTACCTTGATGATGTTCTTTCCTTTTCCACCTTTTGCATGTTTCCCTTTATCCTGTTCCGAATCTTAATGATTCTTAATTTTATCTTTCTATTGGTATTCTGTAGGATACTCCAACAATAAAATCCCTACCCAAAGGGGTGATTCGTGGGTGTCTGGAGTGTGGAAACTGTCAGAAGGTACACCATCACTTTTTTTCTTTTCTTTTTTGACATGCATTTTGATGTATCTACCTGAATGATCAGTAAAGAATATTATAACAGGTCACTGCACGATGGCATCCTGAAGATGCTTCCAGGCCTGTCCTTGATGAAGCACCTGTCTTTTATCCAACAGAAGAGGTCTTTCATGTTTTCTTTATTTCAGTACCATTGAATGCATATATGAATCTGTATTATTTAGCATATGATAAATTTCTCATTTGATAATTGAAAATGGTATCTACAGGAGTTTAAAGAAACTCTGAAATATATTGCTAGTATTCGCCCTATGGCAGAACCATATGGAATCTGCCGCATTGTTCCTCCCTCGTCATAGAGTCCACGTTGTCCTCTCAAAGAGAAGGATGTATGGGAAAATTCAAAATTTGTCACTCGCATCCAGAAAGTGCACATGCTTCAAAATCGAGATTCTGCCAAGAAAATATTTAGAAGTATTAACCTGATGAAAAGGAAACAGAGAAAGGTTTTGAAAACTGAGGCAGAGTGCAGAAATAGTTATGAAAATATTGTTGAGACCAATGGATTTGGATACCGCAACAATACTGAGAGGTTTGGATTTAAACCTGGTCCTGAGTTCACCTTAGAGTCCTTTCAGAAATATGCCAATGAGTTCAAAGAGCAGTATTTTCAGGCAAATGACGATTCAGGTTGGCAGGTGGAGCCATTACCTGATAACATTGAAGGTGAATATTGGCGGATTGTTGAGCATCCAACTGAAGAGATTGAGGTATATTTGGGTTCGGATGAGCTAGTACTAAGAAAATTTTAAGGACCAAATTCCTATTTTCTCATATTGTGATTGATTGGCTTTTAGGTTCTATATGGTGCCGATTTGGAGACTGGAGATTTTGGAAGCGGGTTTCCTAAAGCATCATCAGTTGAACAAGACTATGATATTTTGGATTTTAATAAAAGCAATGAGAATAGTCGGTCTGCAGGTCAATTATCAGACCGATGATCAGATCAATTATCTGCTCGTCGGTCATCTTTAGCTTCGATCCATTGTCGGTCTGCAGGAGGCAATCGAGCATGTCCTGGTGCAGGCTTGGAGAGGACCTTCTCCCCTCTATGAGCTCTCTCAGTATGCCCACCACTCTCTTCCTTGCCTGCACGCAAAACTTAGTCAATATCGATACAAAAGCCTGCAAATCATCAATCATTAATAGTTTGAAAATACCTGGAAAGCGCGGCGATAATTGGTGCCTGGGAGATTGATGGGCAACGAGAGGGTTCCGAGAACAAGCTGAAAGATCTCGGATTTGAGGGCTTCAGCAAAAGGGCCAGTTTCGATGCTAGGTATTTGTTTCAGGCTCGACATGAGTGCCATCTGCATACAGAGAATCAATAATTTTAAGTCTTGATGCTACAATAATTTCGCATTGTCCTTGTTTCTTGTTCCAGGTTCAGAGAATTAGTCACTTTTTTGCTGAGACAACAACAAACAAAAAAGCAACAAAAGGCATGTCTTCTTCTTCTTCTTCTAAATACAAAAAAAAAGTATGTACCATGTACAAACCTCTTTGGTCTTTCCTTGGATGTCAATGACTTGGTGGCTCCAATTGCTGAGGTGTGATCTCATGAACTCATCAATCTTGTTAAGGAGCTGGCCTCTGATCATGGAGGGGCTCACAAGGCCAAGCATTGAGCTCCTCATGGTATTGATGCAGGTTCCCTGGTGTTATCAAATAGCTTGCATTATCACATCATCTACTGTAGACAACCATTTTGTAATAAAAGCAATACATTGTATTTATACAATTTTTACCTTTGTTGCTTGAATTTTGAAGGCACTCTGTCTTTGTGTCTGTCTGGATGATACTTGTAAAGTCTAATTTTTTGACAGCGACAACTTGTGTAGCAACAACTTGTGTAACAACTTATGTAATAGTGTTTTTGGTAATGTAATACTGTTTTTGGTAATTATTATGTATAAATTTTTAATTAATATTTTTTTTGAATAATATTATGTGTGTGTTTATATCATGATGTGTCCAGCGACTGCAGGGAGATTTGGAAAAGCTATAACTGCTTTTTTTTTAATTTTGTGCTTTTTCGGCAACGTTTAATAAAAGTTGTAGTAGAGTTTACAACAACTATTTAAATTAGTTGTAATAGAAGTTTTTACTACCTTTTATAAAAGTTGTAATAACAGTTTACACAACTGTTAAAGAAAGTTGTAATATTGCTTTTTACAACTATTTATAGACGTTGTAATAATTGTTTCCACAACGTTTCGGAAAGGTTGTAATATTTCTTTACACAACGTTTTATAAACGTTGTAATAGTAGTTTACACAACTTTTAAAAAAGTTGTAATATTGCTTTACACAACCTTTTATAAATGGTGTAATAAAAGTGACAACTTCTACAAAATGTTGTAATAGGGGTCAGACAACTTTTTAACAAACGTTGTAATATGCGAAGTTGTAATAGGGTCGGCTCATTCGACCACTTTTTCTGCATGTTGTTAGAAAAAGTTGTTATAGATACATATTACAACGGTTTGAAAGGTTGTGTAAACTTTTATTACAACTTTTATTAAAAGTTGTAATAGAAGTTTACACAACATTTATAAAAGGTTGTGTAAACATTTATTACAACATTTATTCAAAGTTGTAATAGAAGTTTACACAACCTTTATAAAAGGTTGTAATATCTTTATTCACAACCTTTTCGTAAAGTTGTAATAGAAGTTTACACAACTTTTCAAAAAAGTTGTAATATGTATCTATTACAACTTTTTCTTACAACATGTAGAAAAAGTGGTCGAAGGAGCCGAACCTATTACAACTTCGCATATTACAACGTTTGTTAAAAAGTTGTCTGGCCCCTATTACAACCTTTTTTAGAAGTTGTCAATGACCATTTTTGTTGTAGTGAGATGTGGTGACATTCTTGGTTGGATTGCTACCTATATTGTCTTTGACACCACTTATGGATGCACCGGAGGAAGGCCTCACAAAATCTATAGTGACACCACTATAGGAGGTGCGATCATTAGATGCATTTGCTTTAACAAATCCAAGGCCAACACAATGTGTGGCCGGAAATTGATTTGCAAGCAAATCATCCAATTTTCCTTGTCCCTTATTGAATCTCACAATACGGGAGGACATGAGCTCATATTTCTCCTTTAAAGAAGAAATGTTGGTATCCAAGGTGGACACCCGTGATTTTGAGCTCGTGCACTTGGGTTTTAAGAGAATCATTCTCTAATCCCAATTGTGTGTGGCGAGTAACTAGATCACTATTATACATGGGATGTGTTTGATCTAGTTGAGATTTGAGGGAATTCACCTCATTTCTCAATGTGACATTTTGAGAAGCTAAGTTTGCTTTCTCAAGGGTTAAAGTATCAACAATGGTGTCATTGTTGATAATGCATGGAATGGATGACTTGCTAACTTTTGATTTCTTTAAGCTAGAATATCTAAGCATTAAAGATTGGTATTTAGCAAATAGTTCTTCATTAGCTATGCGAAGTTCATCCATTGTTACCTCGGTGTTATCTGTATCGGAATCACTCTCATCAGAGAGTGGGTCTTCAAGTGCCATGAAGCACATGTGGGCGCTCTCACCCTTCTCATCATCGGAATCGCTTGATGAGTCATCACTTGAGTCATCAAAGGTACCGACGAGTCCTTTCTTCTTGTCTTTCTTGTTCTTGTTGGACTTGTGGTACTTTGGTGCCTTCCACTTTTCTTTGTTGTTTAGCATTGGGCAATCCCTCTTGATGTGCCCTGGCTTATTACACTTATAACAAAGAGAGGAAGTAGCATTAGTAGATTCAAAACGTTTGTTGGAGGGAAATTTACCTTTGCGGAAGAAGCGTTGGAACTTCTTCGCTATTTGGGCCATTTCACCCAAATCCATTTCATTCTCGGATTCATCACTTTCGGAGGATGACGAATTGGCGTTGAACGCCAAAGCTTTCTTCTTGGCCTCCGAGGGATTCATCATGGCTCGAATCTTCAATCAGTTATCTCGTCTTACTTCGTAAGACATAAGAGTCCCGATGAGATTCACTACGGTGTAGTTCTTCAAGTCATTGACCTCTTCAATGGCGATTGCTTGTCTTTCCCATTTGGAGGTCATCCCCATGATAATCTTCCTTACCTTTTCAGGTTCGGTGTAGATTTGGCCAAGGGCTTCCAATTCATTTGTGATGTCGGTAAAGCGTCCGTACATTGACGCAATGCTCTCATTTTCCTGCATGTGGAACAAGTCGAAGTTTTGCACGGCAACATATAACTTTGAAAGCTTTACCTTATTCGTTCCCTCGTGGGTAACGATGAGATGGTTCCAAATTTGATATGCACTCTTACATGTGCATATCTTGTTGAACTCATTCGGGTCCAACGCACAATGAAGAGCGTTCATTGCTTTAGCGTTGTTGACTTCGGCGGACTTTTCGGAAGTCGTCCATTTCTCGAAATCATCTTCGGAGGGCTCAACATACTCCTTGTGGAGAGTTCTCCAAAGAGAAGCACTCCTAAGGAATGTCTCCATCCTACACTTCCAATAACCAAAGTTAGTACCATTGAAACGTGGAGGATGTACCGTAGATTGACCTTCGAAAAGTGTGGACGCTCCATCACGGTCGTGATTGTTGTACGTAGGCGGCGGAGGAACGTTGTTGTTGTTGGATGCCATAGATAAAACCTTGCGCTTTGATACCAATTGTAAGGATCCTGTCTATGAGGAAAACACTAGAAGGGGGGTTGAATAGTGTTTATGCAAATTTAATAGGAATTTACGTCAAATAAAATGCAATCCAACAAATAGTGCGGAATAGAAAACAACCCAAAGAGAAACACACGCAAACGCAGTTATGTTTCAAGGGTTCGGATTACCCAAGTCAACTCCCGACTTGTTTCCGGTAATCCTACGTCCCTACCACCCGGATACCACCGGATACTCAAGTTAGAACCCTAACTTGAGGTTTCCTTAAAAACCCACTTGTAGCAACCCTACAAGTGCAATCGAATACAATCGATGTCCTTGACTCCCACAACCAGGGAGCAAGCAAAAACCACTCTCACAACCGAGAGCACAATTCAAATAATGAAGTTATGATATCTGAAAGCAATACTTACAATCACATATGCCTTGAAGTAGAACTTGAAGGAGAAGTGTGATGTGTGTTGATGAACTCTCTTGGAAGAGAGGAGGAAAGCCCTTTCTCTTGACTGCACCAAATACCTAGAGGATCAATCTTTGGTTCTAGGTTGGAGAGCAAGAGAATCAGATTTGGAAATACTTAGGGCTTTGGATTTGAAAGCTTTGATCTTTGGAAATGAAAGCTTGAAGGATTTTGCAATGAATGAGTAACCTTCCAATGAAACAGTAGAAGCTCTATTTATAGCTTTCTCAAATCCACAAAACAGTTAAGGCAAAAACCCAATCGAAATCCGTGAGAAAAATCTCAACGGATATAATCTGAACTCGCGACAGTCGACTGTTGAACAGACCACAGTCGACTGTTGCACAGTCAGCAAGGGTAGGTGAGAATTCATAACGGTAACTTACCACGTGGACAGTCGACTGATGAAGCCAAGACAGTCGTCTGTAAAATCAACAGGCGACTGTACATTCTTCGACAGGCGACTGACCGAGAGAAGTGTAAGTTAGATGAAATACTGGAAATCTCACAAGATACAGGACAGACGACTGATGCAAGGAACACAGTCGATTGTTAATCAGAACAGGCGACTGTATAACCATAAACAGACGACTGTCACAGACAGGAGAAATTTCCAGAGAGCTAAGTCAAAGATTAGACTTACAGACAGGCGACTGTTGCAGCATAGACAGTCGACTGATCTAATATACAGTCGACTGTATATACAGCATAAGTCGACTGGCCGTAGAAATCGGATCAAACAGAGTTTGGGCAAGGAGAGACAGGCGACTGATGAACCATTCACAGTCGACTGTCGCTAAGACAGGCACCTGATAAACATTCAACAGTGGCATGTGCGAGATAATCAGAGAGGACCCAAAAACTGCATTGTAATAGTCTGTGCATAACAGGAGACTATAGAACAAAACACAGTCGACTGTTTTTGAGGCAGGCGACTGTAAACTGTTAAGCAGTCGGCTGTTATAAACAATCCTAGCACAATCAAAAGAGAATTGAATTGAGATCAAAGGACAAAGGTCTAGAGGTGTCATATGACCGAAAGTAGATGTGTGTGAGTGCTCCATCATAGTTCTACTTCTAAGCTACATACTAGAAGAGATAAAACAAAAATTACATTGACTAATAATCTCTTCTTTCCATCGTATGAGCTTGAAGTCTTTACGGAGCTTCAATCATCAATCTACTATCATCCAATTCATATCATTTGCCTTCAATCATGTTTGTGAGTCATCCATTGCTAGTTGATCTTCATAGTAAGCTTAGACAATGAATTAACTGTAAAATAGGGGATTAGTCACAAGTATTTATGTTTGCTCATCATTAACACCAAGTAGGGAGAAGTCCAATACTCAACAAATGGGTCTTTGGCTTGTAGCTCCCCTTGTACGTGACTTGTAAATCTCCTTGAATGCTTGGAGAGTAGCTTGAGCTTTCCTTGAGCTAATGCCATAAGTTATCTTGCTTGTTGATGGCTTGAGATGTTGATGCAAGAGTATGATGCTTGAAGACTTGGGTACTTGGAGAAAACTCTTGGCCGTGAGTTGTATGCTTGATGACCCCCTTGCACCCTTGCATGAAGAAGCTTGGTTGGATGATGAGCTTTCGGTTATGGCTTCTTCAATTGAGCTTTCGGCTATGTCTAATGCTTGGATGCTTGAATAAGAGAGCTTGATTTTTTTACCCTTGCATAAAGAAAGCTTGAACAATGGAGATATCTATATACTTGGGTCGGCCAATGGTGGTGGCATGCAGGAGGGTAGGGCCGGCCACAACTAGGGATTTTCCTTGAAGAGTTGTTTCTCTTCTTGATGTTGTAGGGCTTGCACATGAGAGGTTTAAAATAGGAGAAATCCAAGTTCTAGTAGCAATCTAACGCCTCTTTAAGATAGAATTCTTCTTTGAAATGGAACTCCTTTTTGAATCCAAACTTTGATTAGTCAAACTTCTTTGTAGCACTCCTTGTTGGATTCAAACTCTTTTTGATATGGACTCTAACCAATTTCAATCTCAAGTCCTAGTTGGAATCAAACTCCTATCTAGATGCGTAAACTTGAACATGCATTGCACCGGGACAATCCTTGATGAAATAGGACTTCTTGATTGACTAGAACTCCTAGCTTTGACTCTCCAATCTTCATGTTACATTGTACTTGGATAATCCAGGATGAAGTAGAACTCCTTTATGTTTCTTTGCACATGAATCCTAGAAGAACTCAAACTTTATGTTGCACATTAACTCTAATAGCTAACTAGAGTTGTTTGTGCACATGAACTCTTTGAATCCCACTTGCACTAGGATTTTAGAAGTCACCCGAATATGCAATCCTTCATGAACTCTTCCTCTTTCATGATTTGACTTTCAAGATAAGTTTGACCAAGTCTTTGCTTAAATTATCTTCTCCTTCTTTCTTTGACTTTGTAGAAGATGTTTGAACAATGTAGAATTATCAAATTGCCCCTCCATCTCCCACTTGATTTTTGGCCATCATTTTGAAGCTATAATTCATGGAGAATAATCATGATGCGATATGACCATGTATAATGATCTTTGAGCGTCTTTAGGGTGAATTGAATGATGTACAAGTTATGCAATTGCCCTTTGGTCAATGTAGTCTTGTTTTGATCTGAAATTCACTCAACAAATTTATTAGTATCATATGACTTGTTTGTCATCATCAAAATTAAAAGTGTGACCTAGTTGGTGGGTTAACTAGGCCACCAATTTGTACTATTAATTGACCAATCTTCCTTCTAGTTGACTAATGAGCCTATTTTCTGCATATCTTAGTTTATGATATATCCATTGTCGTAGTTACAACAGCTACATTTTTTAAGTTATTTGAGCATTATTCCTTAGCTCTCTATATATAGTACCCCAAATGTTCCGATCACTTGGCCCTTTGTAAAGTTTTTCATTTCCTTATTTTCTTATGCCAAGAACAACTGGAAACTGATTACTCCAAAATTTTGTTCATTTCTATGCTAAAGAAGAGAATTCCACTCCTAGCCTCTATTGATACACAAGAACACGAACTCAATGCTATAGAAGATCTTTCACTCTTCAATTACTGCAAAGTTTCTCTTAGGGTATTGAGTGACTGTGGGTGAAAATTGTTATTTAACCCCTTGAAATCATAGCATGTGCGCACAATTTGTGAATAACCAAGCTCAATTAGATCCATTTTAGACTAACATCTTATGAACTAATCAATTTTTGTGCTTAAAATACTCTTTTCGAGACTTAACAAAGTGTTTAATATTTTTTAGGGATTTTTCAGGGATTATTTCAAGCTAAAAGGGAGGAAATAAGGGGCCAAACGGTCATGTGTTATAGCCCAAACGACCGTGTGGAGTCCAAATGAAGAAAGGTTGGGAGAGCATAGCACATGGTCGTGTGCATCGTTCCAAATGGCCGTGTGGAAGTATAATTTCTAAAGCCTTTGAAAGCTTAAATAGGATGGTTAAAACAGCTGTTTAATTCAAAGTCAAATGACCGTGTAATATGAAGATTGGGAACAATCAATAACACATCGACACAGCCATTTCAATTCAACCAAACGACCATGTCAGGAGCATATTTTGAGATTGAAAGTCAGAAAGTTTGAGACTTTACACGGCCACGTCATTTGATTGACACGCCATGTCGATTCAGTGTTTGAAGCTTACGTTTGCTCTACAGCGAAACAGTCGCGTCGAGTTTCGACGCGATCGCATCAATTAAGGTCGATCCTCTTCCACACAACCGTGTGATGGACCGTTTTGATTCAATCTGCTGACTCAGCTCGACATCGCGATGGGTTGTTTCGATCCGACGTTCAGCTGAAGTGAGAAAATTTTTAATTTTTGAATCAAGGTTGGATATTGAGTTGAGATGATTGTATATAAGTGTGAGAGATGATTGTTTTGTAACAGATTCAGTCAAAGACATTGAATTTCATCTTCTTCTTCATCTAGCTAGGGCTTGGCGTGGAAATCTCTTTGAGCTGGAGTTTGGAGCTCGAATTTCTGTGGTTTCATTTGTTTTGAGCTCGAATTTGGTGATACAATTCTGATCTCTTTCTCAATTTTACTTTAACATTTCAATTTGAGCTATTAATGCTGGATTCTTGTGATAGTATTGTTGATTTCTTTATCATTAGTAGCTAATTTCTTGGTGTGTGGTTGTGAATTGATTTGGAATGTTGTTAATTGAGATTTGAACTCTCTAGAATTCATAATTGTTAGAATTATCATCTACTTCAGATTTTCATATTGAATGCTGTGAATTTGCCTTGCGAAAGGAAATTGATGCTAGAAGGTGTTTGGTTTTATGCTCGAGAGAGGGGAATCAACACTTATCTTTATAAAATCTAGTGGATGATGTTCTAAATTAAAAATTGATAATTGATTTATCAATTGTTTGCTCCGAGAGGGTAAACAATTGATATAATTGAACTTAGAGGATTGGATTAGCTTTTGAGCACTTTGAAAGGGTTTAAAATTTTAAATAGCAATAATTCCATTGATATCACAACCCACACTTTTTTTCCCATTAGTGACTTGTATCAAACTTGCTTGATTGTAAAAACTTCAACTCCATTGATATAACAACCTTCATAAGGTGGTTTTCATCCTAACTGATCTTGTTCCAACTTTTGAAATCACATTACACGTATTCTTATAGTTATCTCAGTGGATTCAACCCCAACTCATCGGGATATATTTCTTTGACGATATCCTGCACTTGGGATTAGCACAAGCATTGAGGGAGGAGAAATTTTTGCTCTCTGATTTTAGAGTGATTTTTTCAATATCAAGGTGTTGAGATTGGATTGTACAATAGGTTATGGTGCATAGTCAAGTTGTATGTGTTACCCTTACGGGTTTGCAAAAGGGATATAGTGAAAAATCTCAGGCGGAGATGCGTGAGGACTAAGTAGGTATAATGAACTTACATGACCTTTATCTTTAGAAGACATTACCCCATACGATAGGATGAATTTACTGAGTCTTCACCTTCAAACGGCCTTATCTTATATGACAGGATGAATTTGCAAGGCTTTCGCCCTCTAAAGAGCTTGGCCTATGAGGCAAGATGAACCCACAAAGGATTTCATCAAACAAAATGAAAAATCATAATAAGTTTTGCATTGGGTTTTTTCTCCAAAAGTAAGACATCCACCATTACAGTCCTTATAAGAACACATATAGGTAAAACCATCTCATTTCATTCTTTTTCAGTAAATGCTACGATTCACTTTTCGTTACTTTATTCATATTTCATTCTTTCATTATTGCATGCTTATCTTTTGATAAAGTGCTCTGTCGGTCCCGGATATTTGTCCCATGTAAATGACTATAATGAAGATAAAATCTCACAAGATATGTCCTAGAGATAATACCATGTTTTCAAGACTTCTTTTCATAGCCTCTCTAATCACGACCTTGCCTAGAGCTTCTGCTCCACCACTCCTGCTCTTACATCATGACAAGAACTCCTTGGATGCCAAGCTACACACTACACATAACCTGGTAAATCAGCATCAGAGTATACTTAAGCATCTTCAACAGTGAGACTCCACTCCTACTACGCTTGAGATATCCTCTTCTATTGCTACACCCTACAAGCCTTTTCCACAACCTTGTCCTCTGCTGCTTCCTCTTCTCAAATGAATTCGACTACAAATGGACATATTCTAAGATAAACACGGCAATGTTTCCATCAATTTCGACTAAGCTTGAGCCATAAGTTAAGGTTTCTTAGCTGACCATCGATACCTATATAAACAAATAAAATACATAGCCATTGTTTATGGCTCCATGGAATAAAAACCCTAGTCTTATTCCTATTTTATTGGACTTTATTATCTTACTTCAAGAACAAGCTACAACTTCAAGCACAAGCTATAATAAATGTGTATATCATCAATGCATTATATCTCCTTTTGTGTGCGAACTACATCACTGCTATTATTAATTAGTTAAAGATTCTACATTATATGTACTATTATTGCTAATTTGGATACTAACGTTCCGTGTTGCAACAATATCTAAACTATTTACATCCCTAGAAACTATTTAAGTTGACAAATCTTAAAATTTAAATACGTCAAATATCACATGAATTTCATGCTCTTTACATATGGCTCCAAATTGAAAAGGTTCTATAATTCAAAATTATCAATTTTTGGACCACTCCATGTCAAAGCTTCGTATCTTTAAATTACCAAATTATTAATAAATTTATATTTAAGGCATAGAGATCAACATGAATAACACCGTTGTCTCAGTAAACTAAAATAATTGACCTTTAAAATTGTCATAGAAGGAAGTATTTTCTTAATGATACCTATTAATCTCACCTAATGCATAAATAAGAGAAATGGACTTCAACGGTTCAAAGGTCAATTCCCTTATATGCACTCGTTAAAAAGCCCGGTCTATATTATTTGTAGATGGTTGATGACATTCATTTTGTTATTCATATTCTAAAAATCTAACACTCCAAAGTTACAGGGAACCCAAAGTGTTTTGCACCTTTAGCTAGTAGTTGCAAATATAACAGTTTTTTCGGAATAAATTTTTTGGCATCAACTAGATTAACTATCAAACATCTTGAGTTCAATAGATCTATGGTGTATTGTAATTTTAGAATGTTAAGACCAAAATAAATGGTGATGATCATCTAAGAAAATAACGAAGAATAGACTTTTCAACGAGTGCATAAGAAAAGATTTCTATTTGGATAGCCGACACCCATATTTGTCTACATAAATACATACTTATTTTCCATATGCTCTCTCTGGTGTATCCCATACAAACCCCATCTCCAAATGAAATCATATTTATGTGATGTACACATGCAGTCTACCAATGGAGCAAAAGAAAGCCAGCTTAGTGTATGGCAAAATCTTGGAGCCTTCACAGTGTTGAGGAGACTAAGGGTGTGTTTGGATTGAAAGAAAATATATGAAAGAAAAGTGAAATGAAAAAGAAAAAGAAAGAAAAGTGAAATGAAAATGAAATGGGATTCTTTCTCATGTTTGGTTGCCAAAGAAAATTTTGAAGAAAGTTCAAAGGAAAATAAGGAAATTTCTTCCATTAGGTTATTAATTCAAAACGAAAAAAATTAAGTGGTGTTTTTGCTAAATAATTTAAGAGGTGTATTTCCTAACTTTATAAATAATTTGCTTAAAAAATTTAAAAGGAATTTTAGTCTCATAATAAATTAAAAATTTGTTAGTTGGTCTGAATAATTCAGAAAGTTAGCAAATAAATTACGAATTCTTACAAATAATTCTCTAACCATACAAATATCATGATTCATAAATAATGTAATATTAAATAGTACATAAATAATTTACAAATTATATGAAAACATTGGAAATAATTTGCAAGCTATTAGAAAAATTCGTGCATAAAGCGCGAATTTTTCAAGCAAAACACGAAAATTACACGAATTTTTCGCGAATTTTTCGAACAAGTTCATGAATAAAAATAATAAAAATATTCATGATTTTAATAAAAATTCCGAATACATACTATTTTGAAAAATTCGGGAAAAATTCGTAAATTTTGAATAATTTGCGAATTTTAAATAATTCATGTGTAAAATTTTGATAATAATTCGTGATTTTTTGAAAAATTCATTCATAATTTTTTGAAAAGAATTCATGAATTATTCATGAATTCATTAAAAATAGATACTAATTATATTTGTTAAAAAACACAAATGCTTGAATGTGAAAATAGTTAGTTTTGCTTTGTTTTCCCTCATTTTCCTTGGGTCAAGAGGAGGAAAAGTTGGAAGAAAAGTTTTACTATTTATTTTCCACTCTTTTCCTTCATTTTCTTTTTCTTTTCACTTTTCTTTTAAGCCAAACAATGGAAAATCATTTTCCTTCTTATTTTCCTTCCTTTTCTTTCCTTTTCCCACTAACCAAACACACCCTAAGATGCACACTGACGAGTTTTCCATGTGCTTTAGTTTGTTTTGTTATTACAAAATAAAAAAAAGGTTGAGATCAGATTAGAGCTGCCCATGATCTCATTGGATGAAGTTGCATTGGAGGCATCAATTTGCAGTGAAGTGATGCAAATGGGTAGGGTAGATTTGACCGACCCGGATCCGATCCGCATTGCTCTCTCCTGTGCTATTCAAGATCTCCGCATTTGAAAGTTTTGTTTCCAACCCGGATTTGGTATGAAATTTGAACTAACAATACTCGTTCTATTTGTTCACGTTCTGGATACTTCTGAGAGTAGCATAACAAGTCGCTTGCAAAGGGAAGCAAGTTTCTAGTGAGGAATTTTCCTTTCGACCAATTTGAAACAACTGCATTGAAAAGGTTTTGCGTATGTTATTACCTTTGTTTGAAATAGAAAACAATATTTGTCACCCTAAAGTTTTCATGCATGTGTAACCAACAATAGCCGTGTTCTGGTGTTAAATGGATTTGAAGTCTTAGACCCAATGATTTTTACCTTTTGTAAAGAGACTAGAAATAACACATGCACACAGTGCACGGTGCAAAAAAAACCCCCTACGAACTGGAAGCGATGTGCGCGTGCAACAAAAAAGGAGTGAGCACTGGTAGTGCGTGTGTCAGTGTCGTCGAAGGATAAAAGGTGAAAGTTATTTGAATTAGTGGTTTTTTGAATTTGTGTGCACTTTTGGGTTTTTTTGTGTGATTTTTGGGGCACTCTACCGAGATGAGGTGGCGCACTCATGGCCAATCATTTGTCCCCGTCAACTTGTGACCGGGACAAATGGCCTCAATTGTATAATAGATCTTATCATTTTACGATAATGACACTAATAGTGGTGTTACAAAAGGATGCTAGTTTCTTCAACGATTTTTGAATTCCGAGCCACCTTATGATTGCCCGGCTACGAATGAAAAATTAAAGGGGTTTTAAGAAATAAATCCATCAAATGATGGCTTTTTTGAAAAGTATCTCTCAAATCATAGTATTTGCTATTATGTCTCCAAATCATTTAATTCACTCGAAAAGAGTTCTTTTAGACGGAAACTATTAAAATACTTAACTCTGGTGTAGTTTAAGGATGGTTATGCCCGAGTTTACCCGAACCGCATTAAAGGGACCCAAACCTTCAGTAAAGGGCAAAAAACACCCTTATAAAATAGCAGAAAAATTTCCATTAATGCGAGTTCGGCAAAACTGGCCTTGGGATGATGCTCAAGAGGATTTGAGGAAGAGCTCAATGGTGATGCGTCTGAGCATTTGTAGCAAGAAGAATATCGAGAAAATTAGCTAACTAGTATGGGTCAACCCTCTCTTTTAACTTCTACCACCCAATTTAAAATCTTTGCTAGAATACTACACCACCCCCCTCCCCCTGCGAAAAGACTAAAATACCCACCATTAATTATTTTCAACATATATTAACGTATATTAACGTATACTAGTGTATGTTAACGTATCTTAGCATTTTCTTTACCACATACTTATTAGTTCGTATGAAAATGGCCCAATATCCGCCTCAACATCAACAAACTTCCCAGCATCATTGAGCTCAATCACTTTAGGGGGTTCATTTTCAGATGGTGGGAGGTTCAGTTCAGCCCTTAATTGCTTCTCCATTTTGTGCGTAGCCAGTCTGAACTGATAGGAATACATGGCTCGCACACACTACACTAGTATACATTAATATACGTTAACATACACTAGTATACATTAATATACGTTAATATACACTAGTATATGTTGAAAATAATTAATGGTGGGTATTTTAGTCTTTTCACAGTGGGTGTGGTATTCTAGCAAAGATTTTAAATTGGGTGGTAGAAATTAAAAGAGATGGTTAACCTATGCTAGTTAGCCAATTTTTTCAAGAATACTCATGCAACGAACTGTGCCGTCAATCATTGAATACCAGAAGGCGACGCGGGTTTAGCGAAGGCACAGGCGCAACCCGTAAGGCAAATGATTTGGAAGCTAATGTCTCTATCAGGTCAAGGCAGAGCAGGACGCAATTTGGATACGATCCCTCTTTTTTTTCTCTTTTGTTTGAAGCTATATGAATGCATCAGTTAATGTTGCTGCTGGTGCCCCCATGAGTTTGATCATTTGCAGCTTTCGATCATTAAAAAAAGAACTGATTCATGAACCGACAGCACACGTTCACAGTACACCCGTTCGAAAGTAGCATTGCACAAAAGTAAACAGAAACATGGTAGGCGTTAACAAAGCAGAACTTTTTAGGATAGAACTGAAATTTAGTACGCCAATCTAAATAGTAAAAACATGAGAATAATAACAAACAACACAGCCCGACACATGGTCATTGGTAACGCAGTTCGGTGCGCACACCTACATCTGCGGGGCCCCGCCCAGAAATTCAAATTACTCCACTGAAATAATGATAGTTACAATACAATTTGATACTAGGGGAAACAAAACTCCCCCTCAATACAAACCGCAAAAAGGGTTGACCTCAATCAACCCCGTGGAGTAATTTGCGCAAGCTCCCCTTGCGTGCAAGATCCCCTTGCAATACTGACCAAGATCAACTCCCTTGATCCCCTACCTCTGTAGTCGTCAGCCTCCTCCCGGAGTTTTTGAGAACACTTTTTCCAAAGCCAATCTCTACGAAAAAGTCGATAGTTTTTCAAACCAACATCCAACTTTTTAACATCGCTCTACAAAGTTGTTATGTGGTTGGTCAACCATTCTTCTGGTAAAATCATTGAGGATTTTCCAAACAACCCAAGAACAGCAAGGCGAGATAGATCAGATAAGAAAAGATCTTCAGCAGTCGAAACTAATCTGAACCCGAACAATATCTTTTACCAACCTACAAACCGCTTCAGCAAATATAACTGAGAAGGCTACCCGATCCAAACTGAAAGAGAAGATCTGAAACCATTTAACACGATAGCACCTATCTTCAAGTTAACAACAAGCCTTATCCTCAATCAGTCATTAAAATCAAACATCAACAAATAAATCCACGGGAACAGATCTCAGAAGATAAAACAGCACGTTCAACATTTCATATGACACAATGTTCAACATTTCATAAGAACACTTGTCTCATATCCACAAATGTTGAACAATAAGTGCAACATTTCAAGTAACATTTTGTTCAACACTTCATAAGAATCATTGTGCCACAAGAGACAAATAATAGACTTAACAATCTCCCCCTTTGGCTTTTAGTGGCACAATCAAAAAGAATAGGATCTGAGATCACGATATATAAACCAATATGCATAGAACCGGCACATGAGAAAAGGACGAGAAATGAAGACATACCAGTCAATCAGAACATCAGAGACCACAGTACATCGGGTAGATCAAACAGCAACAAAAATTATGCCCTCCACAGAATACACCATACACACCATAATATTCTCCCCCTTTGTGACACCAAAAGCCAAAAGTCATACCTTGTCAGGAGACACCTTAGTTTGAAGCTGAGCAATCCGGTCCTGGAGAAAATCTTTCTGGGCCTGAAGAAGAACTCGCTGACCTTCAAGCAAATCAAGCTGATCATCGACTGATTTGACAGCCAGCTGAAACACCAACAAGTCATCCAGTAGATCTTGCACAGAACCTGTTTGGGGAGAAGTCCTTTTGTTGGCAGGTTTCGAGGCAGAGCGAGGAGAGGTAGATGAGGACGGTATGGAGGACACAGGAGAGAGGACAGATAAATCGTCTATTTTGCCGGCAACGGACTTAGTCGTGAAGCTGATCATATCACATGACACAGGAAGCTCCGAAGACTCAGGAACAACTCCTTGCGAAAACAGTATCATGGAAATGAGGGAAGCATGAGGCAGTGCAGTATTGAGTGCAGATGACTCAGATAGAGAAAGGATGGAGTCAAAAATAAGTCTACCCAGATTGAAAGATTGTTTAGTCCCGGCAGCAAACAGTAGTTTGCACATAGCCTTGGTGACGATTGACATGTTGGAAGTTGGCAACCAATTCCGGGTGGCAATGCGATATAGCAAGAAGTACTTAGCAGTCAGAGCAGATGAAGGGAAAGAAAAAGACTTCGGCCAACATGTATATTGTCCACTTGTGACCGTCTGGATGAATAGATCATAATCTTCACCAACAGAAGCTCCATACAAAGGGAGGTTTTGATTGCACAGCCACTTGAGTAGTTTGTTGATGATAGCAGGGGAGAACGGAACAATCTTTCCCCGAATAAATGCCCTGAAGCCCCATTCGGAAGCGGAATCAGCAGAAGACTTGAAGAGGTTACAGTAGAATTCTCTGACCAGAACAGGATAAAAGGTCTTAAAGCAGCTTGCTGCTTGGAGGAGATCAATATCTTTGAGAAAGACAACGAAATGAGTCTGCTTAAAGGGAGAGACAGCTACAGACTTTTCACCAAAAATGGATCGCTTAGAGTATCCATCCCATCGAGTTTGGCAAGACTTGTCAAAGAATTGATAGGATAAAGCCTTAGTAGCAGACCCAGTAGAAGGAGAGGAGGAACTAGGACCACCAGATTTCTTAGGAATTTTGGGAGGGGAAATCCTGCACGATCTGGAAGAAGCCTTGCGCTTGAGGGACCCAGATCTAGATCTGCGAGGATGGGAAGCAAGGGGGTCCACACTGGGATCAGCACTCAACTTAGGATCTACACCTTGAGCGCAAGCAGATGTTCCGACATTAGTTCCAACATTTGGAGAAGGTCCAACAATTTTACCCAGAGATGGAGTTTCCTCAGCAGGATGAACACTCTCCTCAACCTGATCAGAGGAGAACAATTTAGGAAAAGACTCATCAGCAGCAATAGATGCATTAGTCCCTAAGCCTGTTACAACACCATCCTTCTTGCTTTCAGGACAAAAAGAACCATCAGTCTCATCCATACAGTGAGAAACAATATGAGAAACATCCTGAGGATCCGATACCCCAGCATCAGCTGAATCACTGCGACAGTCAGCATTTAGATCAGACTCAGGAGCAGCATAATAAGATGATCCTTCACCAGTATTCAGACCATCAGTACCATCATTGATGATGTCCCTACTAGGACCATCATCACCTCTACCAATATTCAGACCATCATCACCATTCATCGGATGCTCAGAGTCAGAATCGTCCAATACTACGAACTCTGAGATTTTTACAGAGGGATCAGGTGGGTTCCAAGTCTTAAGCACAACCATATCATCAAAAGGAACACACACACTAATAATTTTTCCATCCACATCTTTAAGGGAGACAGAACCAAAACACGTTTTTGACAAATCCAACCAGGAAATATTCAATTTTCGATCCGTTCGGCGAAGGTACCAAAACCAATCTTCCACAGTGACCGGGTGAGGAAACGCTTCGTCTTCTTCAGAGGGTGACATTTGAGACGTAATCCGAGAGCAAGAATCAAGATCAATTGGGGAAAAAGGTACCACGGCCAAATTCGAACGAGAACCAGATTGCATGTAGTCAGATGACAAATGAGATGAGGGAGTAGATGAAATACCAGCAGGTGATGATCTAGAAGCGCAAGGAATAACTCCTTTCCGTTTGTAACGAGGGGATGAAGACGAGTTGGGAACTTTCTGGGACGACGCAGCATGATGGGCAGAACGACGAGGGTTTGAAGAGGGTTTCTCATTTCGAGCTCGACCCATTTGCAAGAGTGACAAGAAATCTTTTGACGAAGAACCAAGAATCAAGAACTCTAGATAACCTTAGGACCGCTCCCCCTTTTTTTCTTGAAATGATCAAATGAGATGATGAGCACAGGGAAACTCAAAAATAGAGATATAAATGCCGAGGGAAGAGAATATATCAACAGACAAAAATTACTAAACGTACACAGACCCCTTTCAAAATTGCAACATAATGTACAACATTGTGTCCAACATTATGTGCAACAATACGTCCAACATTAGATACGACACAGCCCAAGAGCTTGTAGTAACTCCTCGAACCTGCTTGAATCCAAGGGTTTTGTAAAGATGTCTGCCAACTGATTGCTAGTATCTATATATTCCATGACGAGAATCTTCTTTTCAACCAGCTCTCTTATGAAATGATGTCGAATGTCTATATGTTTGGTCCTTGAGTGTTGAATAGGATTCTTGGAAATGTTAATAGCACTCTGGTTATCGCACAGAATGGTCAAGACATCTTGATCAATGCCATAATCAGTCAGCATTTGTTTCATCCACAGGAGTTGAGTACAACAGCTCCCTGCTGCGATATATTCTGCCTCAGCTGTTGACAACGAAATAGAATTCTGCTTTTTACTGTACCAAGAGACCAAGTTGTTTCCGACGTAAAAACACCCTCATGTAGTACTCTTCCTATCATCAGCATTACCTGCCCAATCAGCATCACTATACCCAGATAAAAGAGTGTTGGTATCTTTGGAGTACCAAATGCCATAATCAACTGTCCCACTTATATACCTGATTATCCGTTTAACAGCCGTGACATGAGATTCCTTAGGACAGGCTTGATAACGAGCACACACCCCAACACTGAAACTGATGTCGGGTCTACTCGCTGTCAGATACAATAAGCTTCCTATCATGCTCCTGTACAAAGTAACCTCCACTTGCTTTCCACCATCATCCTTCGTGAGTTTTTTAGTAGTACCCATAGGAGTGCGAGCTTGTCGGGCCTTCTCAAGACCGAACCTTTTAACAAGGTTCTTGGCATACTTATTCTGAGATATAAACAAGCCATCGCTAGTTTGTTTAACTTGAAGTCCAAGAAACATATGTAACTCACCGACCATACTCATTTCGAACTCTCTTTGCATGAGGTCGATGAATTCACGAACCAGTTGAGAAGAAGTAGACCCAAATACTATGTCATCAACATAGATCTGTGCAACTATGATAGCAGACCTGGTTATCTGAACGAACAAGGTCTTGTCAGCTCCCCCTCGCTCATAACCCTTTTTAAGGAGATATCTGGTCAGTCTCTCATACCAAGCTCTCGAAGCTTGCTTGAGACCATAAAGGGCTTTCTTCAAACGATAAACATGGCTAGGTAAAAAAGGATCTTCAAATCCCTTTGGCTGTTCAACATATACCTCCTCATTTAAAATCCCATTTAGAAAGGCACTTTTCACGTCCATCTGGTGAAGCTTGAAATTGAAACTGCATGCCATGGCGAGAAGTAACCTAATAGATTCCAAGCGGGCCACTGGAGCGAAGGTCTCGTCAAAATCAATTCCCTCGATCTGTGTGTATCCCTGAGCTACCAGTCGAGCTTTGTTGCATGTGACGTTCCCTTTTTCATCCGTTTTGTTTTTAAAAATCCACTTAGTTCCAATGACATTAATCCCTTTTGGTCTCTCAACAAGGCTCCAGACGTCATTACGCTGAAATTGATTCAGCTCCTCTTGCATCGCCATCACCCAGAAGTCATCGAGTAATGCTTCTTTAACATTCTTGGGTTCAACATTGGATAAAAAACAAGTATAACCAGCAAGATCTCGATAATTTACCTGACTAGTGCCTCTGGTGCGAAGACCATCTTCAACATTCCCAATGACAAGTTCAGGGGGATGATTTCGAATAACTTTTGTAATCCCATGCGAGGAATGAGCTTCATTTTCAACTGAATGAGATTCCCCAACAGATGCAGTTTCCTGAGAAGTACCATTCTGACCGGTACTCTTAGATGTTGAATCAAATGTTATAACATTTTGTTCAACATTTTCATCTTCTTCATTAACCTCTCCTTGAGTTCTAGGCCCCTCATGACTAGCAACCTCACCCTGCTCGAAATCATCAACGACAACATTGATAGACTCCATCAAAACATCAGTGCGATGGTTCAGAACCCTGAAGGCACGACTCGTAATAGAATAACCAAGAAATGTGCCTTTATCACTCTTAGCATCGAACTTTCCCTTAGAGGTTCGATCCTGCAAAATGTAACATTTACTACCAAAAACATGAAAGTAGGAGACATTAGGTTTTTTACCTTTCCATATCTCATAGGGAGTTTTCTCCGTTCTGGGTCTCAGATACACTCTATTTATAGTGTAGCACGTAGTGTTGATTTCTTCGGCCCACCATTTAGTACTGACTTTCCTGGCGTTCAACATCACGCGAGCCATCTCCTGTAGAGTGCGATTCTTCCTTTCAACAATTCCATTTTGTTGAGGAGTCTTAGGTGCAGAGAACTCATGTCGTATTCCCTCTGCCTCAAAAAAATCAGCAAACAGGTGATTTTCAAATTCCTTACCATGATCGCTGCGAATTCGTATAATTTTTCCAATAGTAACTCCTTTCTCTGTCTGAAGACGGGTGCAGAGTTTCTTGAAGGCATTGAAAGCATCAGACTTTTCTTTGAGAAAATCTACCCAAGTGAAACGAGAGAAGTCATCAACACAAACAAAAATGTACTTCTTACCTCCCATGCTGACTTCAGTCGTGGGTCCTATCATATCCATGTGCAGTAGCTCCATATTCTTAGATGTGGTGATGGTCTGAAGTTGTTTATGACTAGTTCTCTTCTGTTTTCCCAGCTGGCAAGGACCGCAGACTCCTTTTTTCTTGGACAAAACATGTATCCCACGAACAGCTCCGACCCTGGTGATTTCAATCAGGGTTTTGTAGTTAACGTGACCAAGTTTTTGATGCCACTGTTCGGAGACTTCAACACTGGCGGTGAGATAGCTGTTAGCTTCTTAAAGCAGATAGCAGTTGTCAGCCGATCGTTTCCCAGTAAGAACGTTAGCTCCAGCTTTATTCAGTACAACACACTCATCCTTAGTGAACTGAACAAATAACCCTTGGTCGCATAATTGACTTATACTAATCAGGTTTGCCTTTAAATCTTGAACATGCATGACATCCTTCAGAGTAACAGATTCAGTCATCTTCAGCTCTCCCTTTCCAATGACTTTGCTTCTCTGGCCATCACCAAAAGTCACGTGTCCTTTGTTGCCAGTAGTGTACTCTGAAAGAAGACCTCGATTTCCTGTCATATGTCGAGAACATCCACTGTCGAAATACCACGTGTTTTCCGAGAAAGCGATCATGGAAGTGTAGGCAACTAGGCTGTGAACACTAGACTTCCTTACCCATCTCTTTACGAACCTTTTCTCAAGATGTCATGTGTTTCTTCCTTCATGTTGATGTCTCATTCGTCTGAAGCACCTGTTCTCAGTGTGACATTTGCATCTACAGTAATTACAGACCAATTGCCTGTGAATAGTACTCCTTTTGTGTCCATCCTTTTGACTCCCTTGCTTGAAGTAACTGTTATTGCTCTTACTCTTGACAGTTCGATCATGTACCTCCTTGGTGAACTGAAGATAGCCTCCTCTATTGAACCCTACGCCCGTACGATCTCCGGATTCTTTTTTCATGCTTAGAATGTCATCAAGCTTAGTCTTACCAGAGTTCCATTTGTTAAGAACACTCTCTGCCTTCTCGGCTCTCAGCAGTGTTCTCCTGAGTTGTCCCTCTAGATTTCTGAATTCTATCTTGATCTCTCCTAGTTGAGTTACAGCTTCTTCCCTTTCACCTTTTAATCTAGTGTTTTCATTCTTCAAGGACTTGTTTATCTCACAAATCTTTATCCAATTTGCAAACATGATTTGATATGCAAATCGAATGTCAACTTCGTCAACTTCTTCATCCTCACCCGTATCAGACGTAGATTCACTGTCTGATGTTGTACTAAATGTTATAACATTTTTCTTGACATTCTTACATTTATCCTCCAACATGGTGTGAATTTTGCCCACACTAGGTCCAACATTGCTAGTAATGTCATCAGTACATTGATCATTCATAATGGCCATAAAAGCAACATAATTGCTGACAATATCTTCTTCTCCATTACATCCTTCGGACTCTTCATCACTCCAAGAACTTGCCAGAGATTTTCCTTTTTGTTTCTTGATGGTGTTCGCACATTCGGCTTGTATATGTCCAAACCCTTCACACTCTCTGCGCTGAATTCCCTTGCCTCTATTCTTTGTTTCATACTTCTGTATAGGACGGTTGTTACCTCTTCCTGCAGGCGAGAAATTTGGACGAACTTCCTTGCTAGTATTTCTAAAGTTCTGACCTCTACTTCCTATTTTCCTCATCATTTTACTAAAGTTTTTGGTTAACAATGCTATGTCGTCTTCCAGATCAGTGTCATTCCCTTCATGCGAAACATCAACAGTTTCCACCGTTAGAGCCACTCCTTTCTCCCTTTTATTTTGTTTCAAGTTCATCTCAAAAGTCTGAAGAGACCCCATCAATTCATCCAATCTCATATCAGATGTATTCCTAACTACTTCAATGGCAGCAATTTTGGCTGAAAATTTTTCAGGTAGCGATCTTAGAGTTTTCTCCACTAATTTCTTTTGAGAGTACTTCTTTCCCAATTGAAAAGCTTGATTAGCTATATCACGAAGTCTTCCATTGAATTCAGCCACAGATTCAGCATCATTCATCCTAAGATATTCAAACTGAGAAGCCAGAATTTGAAGTTTAGATGCTCTTACAGTGCTTGTCCCGTCATGTATGTTTTGAAGGATGTCCCATGCTTCCTTCGCAACTTCGCAAGTAGAGATCAACTTGAACTGTTCTTCATCAACAGCAGTGAAAATTGCATTCACGGCCTTAGAGTTTCCTAGAGCCGCACGTTCTTCTTCGAGACTCCAGTCTTGGGCAGGCTTGAGAGATTCATGTCCTTTCTTGTCATCAACGGTAGGAGGAGTCCAGCCTTCGATAGTGGCCACCCAAGCTTTCTCGTCAAGCGATTTGATGAATGCGCGCATTCGAGATTTCCAATACGTATAATTAGTACCAGTGAGCAACGGAGGCCGGGTCACAGAAGCTCACTCCTTCGTGTTCATGGTTGACGTACACAAACAGCAGAATCACACCCCCTTTGACAAACAAAGAATGCGGATGACCTGCTCTGATACCGATTGAAATTTAGTACGCCAATCTAAATAGTAAAGACATGAGAATAATAACAAACAACACAGCCCGACACATGGTCATTGGTAACGCAGTTCGGTGCGCACACCTACATCTGCGGGGCCCCGCCCAGAAATTCAAATTACTCCACTGAAATAATGATAGTTACAATACAATTTGATACTAGGGGAAACAAAACTCCCCCTTAATACAAACCGCAAAAGGGTTGACCTCAATCAACCCCGTGGAGTAATTTGCGCAAGCTCCCCTTACGTGCAAGATCCCCTTGCAATACTGACCAAGATCAACTCCCTTGATCCCCTACCTCTGTAGTCGTCAGCCTCCTCCCGGAGTTTTTGAGAACACTTTTTCCAAAGCCAATCTCTACAAAAAAGTCGATAGTTTTTCAAACCAACATCCAACTTTTTAACATCGCTCTACAAAGTTGTTATGTGGTTGGTCAACCATTCTTCTGGTAAAATCACTGAGGATTTTCCGAACAACCCAAGAGCAGCAAGGCGAGATAGATCAGATAAGAAAAGATCTTCAGCAGTCGAAACTAATCCGAACCCGAACAATATCTTTTACCAACCTACAAACCGCTTCAGCAAATATAACTGAGAAGGCTACCCGATCCAAACTGAAAGAGAAGATCTGAAACCATTTAACACGATAGCACCTATCTTCAAGTTAACAACGAGCCTTATCCTCAATCAGCCATTAAAATCAAACAGCAACAAATAAATCCACGGGAACAGATCTCAGAAGATAAAACAGCACGTTCAACATTTCATATGACACAATGTTCACCATTTCATAAGAACACTTGTCTCATATCCACAAATGTTGAACAATAAGTGCAACATTTCAAGTAACATTTTGTTCAACACTTCATAAGAATCATTGTGCCCCAAGAGACAAATAATAGACTTAACAAGAACAACTCGATTTATTCGACATAAGAGTAGTAAATAACGGGCATCGCCAAAGCAAGACGAAGGCGCCTACCACATCTTTTTCTCCTATGATATTCTCTCCTACTCGGAGTACTCGAACAAGCTCCCATCACAGCAACGCCTGATGGCCTCCCTCGATAGGCAGCCCTCCTCGTCTCTGGCAAGCAGGTACAGAATTGATCACTCCAACTTTGCCGCAATCCTGCAACATTTCCAAACCCGTGAACAAATATCGATCCTGTAACATTTCCACCGTTATAAATAGCATCATCCGAAGTAAAGGGTTCGTTATAAATGGCCATCGCCATGGGCTTCCGGGGTTGTCAGCTATATTCCCTGCACCGAGGTAAACGCAAAGCTCGATAGCAGTCCTAAGACTGCGTCATTGCCCCCCTAGCTATTGTCCATGTACTCCTTCGCAGCTTTAGTAGCAAGCTTGAGAACAGCAGTTGGGGGAGGGAGAGATGACTGAGAGAGAGGTTGCGAACATCAACTGGGGAAGCCGGGAAGTCGTGAGAATTTATTGGGTTGTTTTCTGGCCGTTGCAATTTAGAAATTGGAAAGATGGAGACAAAAAAAGATTAGTTTAGACATAACATTCCTTTCAGAGTTAACACTTCTTTACCCAATAGACTCTTTTCGAGTGATTTAAATGATTGCTGGGACTTAATAGCAAATACTATGATTTAGAAGACTCTTTTCGAAAAAACCATCATTTGGGAGACTTATTTCTTAAAACCCCAAAATTAAAAATCAGAAAGTCATTAACTTGTTTACTATCTATGCATAGCAAAAATAGATTATCAGGATCTGATGACTCAAGATCCAAGCATCAATAAACTTTGACATGTCCAGTCCTAGGCTGATGAGCTCTGGAGCAGACCCAAAAGCAAATTAAGACAGTCTCGGGGCTAGCCTTTGCTTTTAAGAAAATATTACAAAGTAAAGAAGAAGAAAAAGGAGGTCAAGAAGAAGGAGAGTAGCCTTGCATTGTGCTTGACCCCCTAGCGACCATGACAAGTTACAATCTTCTTCCCCTTCTTGTTTTTGTTCCCTCTAGATTAACTCTCTCAGTTTGAGAGCCAGTGGCATTTTGCTCCGGAATCTTGCATCACTTGCTGTGGTCCCAAATCTCACAAATTAGAAAACCAAAATGAATGTCAATTACCAAAAGGAGGGGAAGCAGTGATCCTCAGGCCCATGTCGGCAGATGGGAGCGACGTGGCTCGATTCGGAGCCGTGCATAAACTTGAAGGCATGGCAATTTAAATCTATTCATTATTTTTTTCTAAACACTTTCAGACCAATCATAGCTAGCTCTAATCGACTGACCTCGAGAATTGAAAACATTACTCAATAAGATGAGCAACTGCAGTCTCTGCAACAATGAGCCTGCGATAGGTAAATCCCAATTCAAGTGCTTATTTGTTACTGCAAACTCTTTTCCCTGCAACTCCAGGGCCCCGGCCTCATGAAATAAGAACCATGGACCCCCCTCATTTTCTAACACAGTTCTTGTCAGTTTGGAAAGTTACATGTGGGTCTTTGTGGTTTGTACGGAACGTACTTGCATGTCACCAAGAGAGGGGGGAGGAGAGGTCAAAAATGTAAATCTTGGCCTAAGTTTAATCTCAGTATTTAGGGAGTTGCTACACACACACACAACCAATTGCTTCACCCGCATCCCATTTATTAACAAGTTTGCCATTACTAATTCACAAGTTTGCCATTAGGTTTTTCCGTTTTTACGTCCTCCCCCAACTTCTCCCTCTTGCCATTCCAAGTCGACGACGAGCTTCGCATACTCACATCCTACCGCCACTCATTCCTCTCCTAATGCATCGACATGTGGCTCAAATCCAACCTGTCATGCCCCCTTTGCTGCTCTTCGATCCCCCCCCCCAATCCCTCTGGCGACGGAACGATAGAAGATTCATCGGCCGCCACCACCGCTCCACCACACGTAAGATCGTACTGTAAGAAATTTACACTTTGTGTGACTGTGTAATCCTATTAATTGTAGCATGAGATATATTTATATATCATTTATACAAAATGAGGACCCTTGTCCTACTAGAACAAATGTGTGGGCTAGGTTTTGCCACCTTAGCATGGTGTGGCCTACTTGGGAGTGGGTGGGATTTTGGTTCAACTTTGTGGTGTGATTGTGGCGTGTTAGGTTAAGTGCCCTCCACATTCCCTTTGAATTACAAGTTTGTCATGTCATTTAGCATATTATCTTTTATACAAATGGGGGGTGTTGATGTGACTTTGTCACATGTGGCAATGTCACATCACCACATGGGATGCCACATCACCCCCTAAACCCAAAAGCTCACCCACATTCAAAAAACCCAAATTCAAATAACACCCTAAACCCTGTCTTTTTCTCCTTTTACCCCCGGACGATACCCAACACACACGTCTTACTCCTTTTTGGATGCGCGCGTGCATTGTATCATATGTTTTTATTTCATTGTGCACTCTGTGCATATGTTATTTCAAGTAACTATTTAATGGTTACTATAGTTATCATAACTACATAAAGGTTATTATATCTATCATAACTACATAGGTAGTTATTGTTGTTGGAACTTGTGGCTACACAATACACTAAATAAGGGGGTAAATAGTGTAAAAGCAAGCAAAGCGTATAATTAAAAATTAACAAGTAATTAAACGCAATTCGTAGCGGAAATAAAAACAGTTATCTCAACAACAAATAGGAATGACGCCAATGCAAATGCAAACACAAGGCATATCCTACTTTGGATCCTTACCTGACGATCATACTCCAGTCCCACGTTGCAATCGCACTCCTTGGATTTCACTAGCCCTTCCCAACCACAAATCAACCAACACCACACCTATTTTTGGATTAATTCTTCCTCCCATCAAGGAAGCTCTAAAATATGTGATGTATGCAAGAATAACAATGAAATTGAGGGGTTTTCTTTATATATTTGTTAGGTTTTATTCATGTCATTCATGTATGCATTATTGGTGATTGCATTGTCATATGTGGCACTCTGATATTCACCGTTTGTTATTTACTTCTTGAAGTTATAAGACGGGTTATCTGGAAGATGTTGGGTCTTTTGTTGAACGTTTTTTTGCACTTGAGCTACTGTAATCTGAAAGAGAGAATCGACTCGGCTTACATTGTTGGATGAATTGTTGAACAGTATGTTGCACCATGATGTTCAACATGCTGTGTCTATAGGCGGCTTTGTTTGTTCAAAGTATTCGTGGATCTGAGCCTGGAGTCCTCGCGATCTTAGTTTCTATCTTTAACAGTTCAGGTATTTATGTTGATTAATATTGTTAAAGATTTGATTGGCTATTTATATCTCTCGGTTACCTTTGTTGAAAGACGGTTGGAGAGTTTTTTAGCCGGTAATATCTTTGCAACGATCTCCTGTGGATTTTGAGGGATCTCTTTCTGGTTGAAGTGTTGCGGGTATTGCAGTTGACTAGTCGTATCAAGATTTGATCGCATCCGTGCTGATTGAAACATGGATTGCGGGAAGGCATGCTATTAGGGTTCGGCAGTAGTGACGGCTAGGTTACGGACTTTGTGATAAAAGTTTGGTGAAAATACTCCGGGAGGGAGGCCGACGACTACGCACGTAGGATCAAGGGAATTGATCTAGTCGGTGGTGCAAAGGGAGCTTGCTGACATGGGGAGCTTGCCAAGAATACTTCACGGGGTTGATTGCGATCACCCCTCACGGTTTGTATTAAGGGGAAGTGTGTTCTTCCTTATAGAATCGTGATTATTAGAGTTTGTATTCTCTGATTATTATAGTGAAGTATTCTACTTTTCTGGGCGTGGCCCCGCGGATGTAGGTGTGCGCACCGAACTGCGATACCAAGTCTTGTGTGTCTCTGATTGATGTGTGATGTTTCGCTGTTCTTAACATTCATTACTGCGTACTGAATTTCAATATTATTTAAGAAAGGTATGTTCATGTTTACTCTCATGTTTGGCATGTACATGAGTCTCATTTGTGCATTGTTATGATGCCATTTAGTTTTGGGATTCCAGTGATTCCCACAATTGATATGAGAGCTTCGTTACAGTTCTTGCTTTCATAATCTATATCTTATTAATTTCATACTTTTCATAAAGTTTTATTTCTACTATCTTTGATCTAGTAGAAAATATTATAGTCATAAATTGTAAACATGATATAAGTAGACTAGATGTTGTTATTAAAGTTGTTGGATATATATTACTATAAAACTTATGGATAGCCATACATCCATGAGTTGAGTGGTGATTGAAATTTATCTATTATGCCAACATGATTTTCAATTGTCTATTTTTATTTGCATGTGTATAACTAATCATTATGATAATCAAGTTATCTACTTTTAATAATTTGTTGATTTTCTTGAACTAATGCCTATTTTCGAAATTAATTCTTCCTCCCATCACGGAAGCTCTAAAATAAGTGATGTATGCAAGAATAACAATGAAATTAAGGGGTTTTCTTTATATATATTATCTAAGAAAGGTATGTTCATGTTTACTCTCATGTTTGGCATGTACATGAGTCTCATTTGTGCATTGTTATGATGCCATTTAGTTTGGGATTCCTATAATTCCCACAATTGATATGAGAGCTTACAGTTCTTGCTTTCATAATCTATATCGTATTAATTTCATACTTTACATAAAGTCTTATTTCTAATATCTTTAATCCAGTAGAAAATATTTTAGTCATAAGTTGTAAACATGATATAAGTAGACTAGATATTGTTATTAAAGTTGCTGGATATAAATTACTATAAAACTTATGGAATAGCCATAACATACATGAGTTGGGTGGTGTTTGAAATTTATCTATTATGCCAACATCATTTAGTCACTTGTCTATTTTTATTAGCATGTGTATAACTAATCATTATGATAATCATGTTATCTAGTTTTAATAATTGGCTTTCTCTATGGAGATTGGCTTTAATGCTCTACTCTATAAAGACTAGCTTTAGAATTATTCTCTACACTATATGAGATTAGCTTTATGGCTCTACTCTACAAAGATTAGCTTTGAAATTATGCTTCGCTTTACACAAAATTGTTTTTTAATGTATTTTCATTATGCATAACTGATCTTATATATCCTTTGATGTATGAAAAATTTGATAGTAAATTTAATACTTCCATTGGAAAGAAATTTTTCATGCACTACTTACAGCTATAGTTCTACTATTTGGATCAAAGAAGCTATAAATACACGTATTAGTAGTAAGCATGTTTTAGATAACTAGATGTAGATATTAAAGTTATTGGATATTAATTATTAGAAAACTTATGGAATAGCCTGTAATGGCCCGTATTCAGCAATACCTATTTTCTACGTATTTTCTTAATTTAAAAGTATTTTGTAATGGTTGATCATGAGTTTTAAATCAAAATAGTTTCTAAATCACTTATAAAAAAATGATTGATAGAACCAATATAGTTATAGACTATTTTAGGATATACAAGTGCCATCCTAAGTGCATAAATGATTTTTACAATTATTTAAACTCAATGTTAACATTACAGCCGTAATAATTATTTTTCTATGTAAACATTATCAAAATGATTTCAAACTTTTACAGTATCATTCTAAGATATTTTTGTGCTTCCCACATTAATTTCGTAATTTTCTAAAGTCGGATCAATAGAGAACCCGCAAACCAGTTTCCTAAACATTTTGGCCCAAAACTCATATTTTCATAGTGCAAACTACGAAATAGATCTCGTAGTCACGATCCTCGTGACGATACGAACCCGTGGCTATATTTTCGTAATTTTTCGGAGTCGTTTGGCCCTAGGGGCAAAATTGTAATTTCACTAAATGTTTTCACTAATGACCGTTTTACTTTTCCCTAATTACTATCCTAATCACCCGTATTCTACTCGGCAGATAGCTCCAAAACCCTCACTTGGCAGCCCATGTGTTTTATAATCTCTAAAGTTAGTAAAAAGCTAACTTTGTCATTAAATAGCTTTGACTAATTATTAATTGCTTAATTATTTTATTAATTCTTATTACCTATATAATCCCCCTTACTTATACTATCTCCTCTTCAATAATCACCCAGGCTAAACAATAACCCAGGCCCAATCCCCTCCATTCGACTCTTTAATCAAAATCCAGGCAAACTAATACACAGGCCTCTTTTCTCACACCCTGCTCTTCGAATTTTACCCAAAACCCATCCACAAGCAACCCACGCACGCACATGATCTCTCTCCCCTCCCCTGTTTCTTTCCCCTCTCCCCTATTTCTCTGCCGTTCACCCTGACCCGCTCCCCACGGCGAGCTCGCCGTCACCGACCACCCACAGCACAGCCCCTGCATCCCCGAGTGCCTCAGCCCCGACGACATCCGACCACTGACCGCCGCTCTCCGATGCCACACGCCCGACAGCACCCCGGGACGCCGCCCCTCGCCGTCACACCACCGGAGCGCTCACCGCCTCGGCCCACAACCCCTCCACCAAAGCTTCCAGCTCCACCAGCTCTGCCGCTCGTTCTCCGATCTACGCCGAGACCCGCCTCCCGCCCCTCGTCGCCATCGTGCTCCGCCCCGACAGCCTTGAAACCCATCCCAGCAGCTGCTGCTGTTGCTGCTGCGTTCCACCGCCGCGCGCGCCGCCGCCACCGTCCAAAGGGCCGCCGCCGATCGCCTTCGTCCTCCGTGTCTCTGGCCTCCCTCCGCTGCCACCTACAAAGCTCGACGACGACGAACCCACGGACACGCAGCCACGCTCCGAGAGCTGTAAACGCGAGGCAAGGGTGGGAAGGCACAGTAGAAGGTATTTTAAAACGAAAATACGTTTTTAATGCGTTTTTAATACGTATTTTATACGTATTTACGTATTTATTGATATTTATTAAATTATATTATTGGATTTAAATTCATAGTAATTCGTACAGGCCTCAAATAATTGCAAGACTAGTCCCAGAAAATCAGAAACGTCGAAACGAATCCATTGGCGCTGGTTTCATTGCCATAAGGCAAGTATATTTCTCACAGTGAATTTTTAAATGCAAAACTTAAATAGATTAAAATTCTTTTAAAATTCGTAGCTTGCAATTTTTACCCATACTGACATACAATAAAAATATATGTTATAGTACTTGTAAATATGATCGTTTTGACATCTTGTTTGCAAAATTTTGACGTATGGTTTGTCCAGAATAAATCTTTGAACATGTTTAGTAATAATAATTTCTTGTCTTAAAATTTCTTTTAAAATTCGTAGTTTGTGATTTTTACGTACACTGACATACAATAAAATTATATGTCGTAGTACTAGTGAATACGACCATTTGTTTGAAGAATTCTGATGAACGGTTTGCTCTAAACAATTCCTTTAACATATGTTTTTAAAAAAAATAGGTTCTTGATTTAAAAATTGCTTTTTGGCTCTTTAAAATTATTTAAAATTGCTTAAAAATTATTTAGCAACCTTGAAAAATAATTACTAGTCTTAGAAAAATATTCTAAGCTAAACTCATTTGCTTAGTTAAATCATTTCTTGCTTGTTCTCTTATCTCTTTAAGTGATCTTTATGTTTTCATTTAATTGCGGAATCAAGTCGTGAAATCATGAACTTTGGTGAAATTGTTGTACGGACTACTGAGACACCGAGACTGAATTGACTGAATGGAAGATGGAACTTTAACAGTAATGAATGGAAGATGGAACTTTAACAATATAGAATGGAAGATGGAATTTCAATAATAAACAGATAGTACACGTCTTTTGACCGACACTTGACTTGACCTGGGATTGGGGTAGTCTATGATCACAAGTGTCACAGAATGACTGGATGCGCCATACTAAATTACCTCCAACACATTACGGGGGTTAGATCCTTGACCGTTGCCATATCTGAACGGTGGGTAAGCCTCGGAGTTGCTCCCGTCGCAGGCTGCATGTTGGTTATCTCTAGTACTCTTGGACATGGACTTATCACTAGGATAGACTGGTTATTGATTATCGTTCTAACATCTTTTTCTACAGGTTGCTACAATGTGATTATTAAATGCTAAATTGTCACAGGTTCCAGATGGCTTTGCAAATGGTTATTGAATAATGAAATTGTTGCAGGTTGCTAGTAGTATCGCCAATTGCTATCAGATTATTAAATTACTGCATGTTGCATATGGTTGCGAACATTTAACTGCTTTAACTGCTTTAACTCTTTTAGGTTCAACTTATTACTGGTCTTTAATTATTGCTTGTTTTTAACTCTTTTAAAATTTAAACTTATTGCTTGTCTTTAAAGTTAAAATTATCGGTTGTCTTTAACTCTTTCAAATTAAATTTATTGCCTGTCTTTAAAGTTCAGTGTTGATTAAATTTTAAATGTCTAACGTTTTGGTTTTGAGAGTATCTTGCCGAGTAAACCTCGCTGACAGACATTTCACTTTGTTGTTTTACGAAATGTCCGTCAGGTATCGATAATGAGTTCTTTGAAGACACTACTGCAGGAGTCGAGCCAGTGCTTGACGAGCACGTAGAGTACCTACCCATTGAAGATTAGACGATCCCCTTCGCGACTATTTCTTTATATTTAAAATAATGGAATTTGTGTACTTTGTTTGTATTGGTCATACTAGGCCCAAAATGTATCTTAATTATTGTACGCTGGATATGTAATAATGTTGTTTGAGCTGCTTCTTAAATTTGCATGCAAGGATCTGCAATTTCTATACAGACGCTTAGTGTGTTTAAGCCAAGGAGGAAGAAAAGAAAGAAAAAGATTCAAAAAGAAAAGAAAAAAGTACTCCTCCTTGTTTTAAGCACATCACGGACCCGCTCGCGTCCTCGCTCCCGGTAGAATGGGAAGCGGGGCGTGACATAGCCACATCATTTATAAGTTAAATAATAATTTATTTTATCCATATAATATCTTGTTATGCATCTATTATTGCAATTAATTCTACATTTATTGTCCACCATACCTCATAGGAAAGCAGTTATTTATGTAGATAATTAGGTTGAGACAATTCTAGACTTTGGTTGGAGCAATCTCTTATGCCCACACGTATAGAGATGTCTTCCATTAATATTAAATTGGCCTTAACTAAAGTTTAGCGATGAATCTATATGACATATACCAATAGAAAAGTCAATTCATTACTAATAAAATAAAGATTATTTGTTGTAGCAAATTTATGATTTGTAAATTTCTCAATGATTGAAACATAAAGAATAAATTGCTACAAGATATTTTATAGATATTATTATTAAAGATTACAAGATATAAAGTAGTAATCTCGTATCCATTCTTTTGCGGATAGCATTTTCAACAACAATACAATGATTATTCGATTGAGAAGAATCAACATTAAGTTCCATAAAGTTGAAGTTAAAATTATGATCATTGATGGCATTTGAGCAAATGAATTTATATTCATGATATTGACCGATTGACTAAAGTATTTACAGTCATTCTATTAAGGTTATACAAAGAATATGAGCTCATTGATATGACGTTTGTCATTTTAAGGATTTAATACACGATGTGTAGACATATTTTGAATGTTGTTAGGATTTCGGGCATGACTTATAGAGTGTGCACATTATATCTAAGTCATGTGATAATCATGAAGCAAATGGACTTGGAATAGTCAAGTAAATATTCATAAATCTATTTGCATAAGGTTGTTTGCATAAATTTATTTACAAAGTGTAAAAATTATTGAAGGTCCTTAAAGAAATATTATGTTGCTCATTAAAGTGCAACTATTAAATTTTGGCCATGAAGTATATTTTCAATATTATTATGTTGTGAAGATATTAATAGGATTATTCGAGTCATGTGGAAGAATATAACAAATGTACACTTATGTGACTCTGTAATTGTATTAATTGTAGAATTATGTGTGTGTGTATACTAGTCATCCAGGTTCCCAAATTGCACGGTTTATTAAAAATATTCCCCCTTAAAATCTTAGATTCTGTTATGAATAAGCCCATGAGGCCCATTGGGTATCCAGCCCACCATTGAAAGCAATAAATATGAGGGTAGGGGGGCTCTTAACCCCCTACACATATTTCCATACTTTTCCCTTCACAACACGTTATCAGCACGATCATGCTCGTTGGAAAAGGCGGCGGTGCTCGAGGAAGGAGATCCATCAACCGCTCAGTTTTAAGAAGATCGTAACGTTCTCAACGGGGAGCAAAAAGGGCATCCTTCACCAACCGTCGTCTAGACTCCCTTGTCGAATCTAGAGGTAAATCTCAAAACTTTTTAGATCTAAACTTGCGTTTCCCATAGACCTGCATGATTTAAGATCAAAAAGTTTGAAAACACGGTAAAAATCACTTTTTTTATTTAGATCCGCGTGTCTAAAATCAATAAAAAATCAATTTTAGAGATCTAAATGTTTGAAAAGTCAATTTTTTACCCCCCAACCTTGATCCATACCCCGCACGCCCGAAGGGCGTAACGGCGGCGCTCCACAAGCGCCGCCGGCGGCATGCGCCGCGGCCATCGGCCGCGGCCACGCTACCGCGGCCTCAGCCGCGACCTGACGCCGCGGCCGCGGCCAGCCGTCGCGGCGGCGTGCCGTGGGCCCCCCTAGGTTTTTTGGAAACCCTAGCCCTTAACTGGCCAAATTTTTAGTGGAGGCCCAATTAACCCTAATGGGTTGTTTTCAGGGCCCAAAAGCCCGAAAATTAGCCCATTTACACAATAATTTCTTTTTCTTATTTTTGGCCCCAAAAGCCCAAAATAATTAAAGAAATTTTTAATTTTCAAATAAGGGTTAAAGCGGAAAATAAAACATTAAAAATATGGATCAAAGGTAAAAAAATTCAAAAAATAATAATTTTTTAGCACGTTACACACTATTTAGATTATTTATTAATCTTTACATGCCTGTGATATGATTATCTGTGTGGTTGTATATTTTTCATATATTATCTGCGTGGATGTGCTATTAGGCTATGTTTTTAGGGATCAGCCAGGTTTCCGACATCTTTACTTTTCTGCAATTTTTTCTTTTTGAGAGAAATTTATAAGTGAGGATATATATGTAAAAAGAAGACCGGATGACACCAAAAAAGAAGCTGAAGGCGTATGCACAAAGAAGAAAGTGGCTTCTCTTTGAAGTTCCCGAGTTATATTTACTTTTCATGCACTCTTTGATGTAACTTTCGGACTGTCTTTTTCTGTTGATGTTGGCTGGCTGATCCCCATAGTCGTAATTTATTTTCATTGCTTATACATTAAATGTGTGGATGTTAAATATTTCATGCTATTTTAATGTTAAAATGAAAATGTTAAAAAGCATGCGTGGATGTTAATTTTTCTTTAATAATTCATGTTATGAAAATGTTAAAGAGCATGCATGGATGTTAATTTCCTTTAATAATTCATGTTATGAAAATGGTAAAAAAATATACATGCGTGGATGTCTATTCTTTTTACAGTTTGATAATCCATGCTATTCTTTATATTGCTAGATCATTTAACGGCCAAACTTGCGAATGTCGATTTCTCGGTCCTGAAGGCCGATGGGTCGAACTACTTGAGTTGGTAGTTGGACCTGAAGTTCCATCTGCGATCGCATGGGTTCAGTCTGACACCCACTGAGAAGGCAACAACAAGTATTGCCACAGCTGAAAAGGATGCTTCTAAAGAAGCACCTCATACAGAAGAAGTTTCCGATATACTAAAGGTGAAAGCCATTATCTATATCAGGAAACATTTAGACTCGACCCTGAAGGACGAGTATCTTACTGTAGAGGATCCTTACGAACTGTGGGACGCACTTGAGGGGAGGTACATGCATCAGAGGGATGCAATACTCCCTCGTGCACAGTACAAGTGGACTTACCTCCGCATACATGATTATAAATCCGTAGCGGAGTACAACTCAGCATTGCTCCGTATCACCTCACGCCTGAAGTTGTGTGGTGAGACTGTGACTGAGAAAATGTTGCTGGAAAAGACGTTCACGTCTTTCCACGAGAAGGACATGATCCTTATGCAACAATACCGTGAGAGGAAGTTCACGAAGTACTCTGATCTGCTTTCATGCCTACTAATGGCTGAACAGAACAGAGATCTGTTGGTTGCCACTCACAACCTACGCCCTCCTGGCTCCGCTCCACTGCACCTCCTGCAGAGGCACACTTTCAGTCTTCCCAGAAGAAGAAGATGGACAAGAAGGATAAATTCCAGAAATGAAAAGAACAGAAGAAGCGGAAGAAGGCCACTCCCCAAGCTCCTCCTCAGAACCAGAAGTTCGTGGAAAAGAAGCAAAAGTGGACATCCAAAGGTGGTACTCCCAAGAAAGATTGGGAGGATAAGTGCTCCAAATGCGGAATGACAGGCCACTGGTCCAGAATCTGCCGCAGCTAGAAACACCTACAGGACCTCTACCAGGAAAGCCTCAAGCCTCGAGCTGAGACAAACCTGATTGAGAGCGCAGCGTTGCCAGAGACCTCATGGACTCCTGAAGATTTTATGAGAGATGACACTCTCTAGTTATGGACCATTTTTATCTACTAGCAATGTATCTTCCTTTTTTTATGCATCGTACCTAGTCTTATTCCATGTCGAACATTTCTTTGAGCATCTTAAATGAAAGTAGATCTTTTCTTTTTCAAATCATTTACTGCTTAAATGTCTTTCTTTATATAGATATGGAATCAATTTTCCTAGTGGACAGTGCATCGATGCACTCGATCCTTCAAAACATAGACTACTTTACGAGCATAGGTAGCTACTCTGATCCACTGAGAATAATCTCAGGACCAGCTAATATAATAGAAGGGTCAGGGGAAGCAACCATATTGCTCCCCAGTAACACACAAATCACACTTAGAAATGCGTTATACTCCCCTAAATCTATCCGAAACCTCCTAAGCTTTAAAGATATCCGTTTAAACGGATATCACTTAGAGACGGTCGAGGAAAATGAAAGCGAATACTTGCTTGTAACGTCTCTTACAAATAGTTCAAAAACCATTATGGAACGTTTCAAGGACTCCCCTCGGGACTCTACCTAACAAGTATACAAAATCCAGAAACATCAATGGTGGAGCACCTTCAGTGCCCCCAAACACCAGAATTCCAACTCTGGCATAGTAGATTGGGACACCCTGGATCGTTATGATGTACTGTATCATAAAAAGCTCAAGGGGTATAGACTTGAAGAACCTGAAGATTCTTCAAAAAGGTAAATTCACATGTCCACCAAGTTACAAGGGTAAACTAATTACGAGACCCTCTCCACTGAAAGTGGACCTGGAGTCTACAAGTTTTCTGGAAAGAATCCACGGAGACATTTGTGGGCCTATACACCCATCAAGTGGTCCGTTCAGGTACTTTATGGTCCTGATAGACGCATCTACTAAGTGGTCACATGTGTGTCTAATGTCCACCTGTAACCTTGCACTGTCTAAGCTTTTAGCTCAGATAATCAGGTTGCGGGCCCACTTCCTCGACTACCAGATAAAGAAAATTCGTCTGGACAATGCGGGGGAGTTTACATCACAAGTCTTTCTAGACTATTGCCAAGCACAGGGAATTGAAATCGAACATCATGTAGCGCATGTTCACACCCAAAACGGGTTAGCAGAATCTATAATTAAGAGACTGCAATGGATTGCTCGTCCATTATTACTTCAATCCCAGCTACCAGTGAATGCATTGGGTCATGCAATTTCGCATGCTGCATCTTTAATAAAATTAAGACCTTCTGGAGGTCAGTCATCTTCTCCAATGCAACTAGCACTTAGAGCCCCACCAATTGTCTCACACTTGAGAATATTTGGTTGTGCAGTATACGTCCCCATAGCACCACCACAAAGGACAAAGATGGGTCCACAACATCGCCTATGCATTTATGTTGGGTTTGACACCCCCTCCATAATAAGATTCCTAGAACCTCTTACGGGAGACGTTTTCAAGGCACGTCTAGAAGACTGTGAATTTGATTAAACATAATTTCCAAGACTAGGCTCACAGACAAAGAAGCCCGAAGCTTCAGACTGTATCACTTGGGATACAAAGACATTATGTCACTTTGATCCGCCTACAAGCCAGTGTGAGGAGGAGGTCCTGAAGATTCTCCATATCTAAAACACTGTCCATCTCTTGCCGGACAAATTTACTGACAACTAGAAGATTGTCAGATCACACGTTCCTGCTGCTAACACTCCAGCTAGGATTGACATACCGTAAAATGGATGCAATCTGCCTGCAGCAGAAATGGTTTGACCTCTCAAAAAGAGAGGGCGACCACCGGGATCCAAGGACCAAGTCCCTTGAAAGAGTAGGACCCTTGGCAATGGTAAACAAATACCACCACAGGATGCTACTGTAAGCCCTGCTACCCATCTCTTCCAAACTCTCAAACAGAGGAAAAACCGGGAGAAAATGAAGTTTCGATACAATATGCACGAACTGGGGAGCATTGGGACAGAAAGAGCACAACCATAGATGACACATTTGTGTGTAATATTGCCATCAACTTCGCGTACTGCGACGATGATATTGAACCATGCTCTCTGACAGAATGTCAAAGCAGAGATGATTGGCCAAAGCGGAAAGTGGCAATAGGAGTGGAGTTGGATTCACTCACCAAACACAAGGTCTTCGGACCTATAGTCCAGACACCAAAAGGTGTAAAACCTGTGGGTTATAAATGGGTATTTGTTAGAAAACGAAATGAACAGAATGAGATCGTTCGCTATAAAGCAAGGCTTGTAGCGTAGGCTTTTTCACAACGTCCAGGGGTGGATTTTGAAGCCACATACTCCCCGGTCATGGACGCGATCACCTTCCGATTTCTCATTGGCTTAACAGCCCAAGAGGGTTTAGATATGCAGCTTATGGATGTCGTGACTGCATACCTATATGGAAACTTAGACCGAGACATCTATATGAGATTGCCTGACGGTTATTCCTTGCCTGCAGCACTAAAAGAGAGACAACGTGACATCTACTTAGTGAAACTGCAAAGATCATTGTATGGTCTAAAACAGTCCGGAAGGATGCAGTATAACAGACTGAGCGACTTCCTTGCAAAACAAAGATTTACAAATGACCCAGTCTGCCCTTGCATCTTCATAAGAGCAAAGGCAACAGGATTTGCCATTATAGCCGTCTATGTAGACGACTTGAATCTCATCGGATCTCCTGAAGAGATCGCCGAGATTTCTAGAAGCTTGACAGAAACCTTCGAGATGAAAGACCTCGGAAAGTCAAAATTATGTTTAGGTCTTCAAATCGAACACCTTAACGATGGGATCTTATTACATCAGTCAACTTACAAATCGAACTTATTGAAAAAGTTTCAGATGGATAAGTGCCACCCCCTCAGCACCCCAATGGTCGTCAAATCATTGGATGTGCACAAAGACCCCTTCCAGACGCTGGAAGAGGGGGAGGAAGTACTAGGCCCTGAAGTGTCTAATCTAAGTGCTATCGGTGCACTCCTTTACCTGGCTAACTGCACTCGTCCTGACATAGCATTTGCAGTCAACTTACTAGCCAGATATAGTGTTGCACCTACACAGTGGCACTAGGCCGGAGTTAAGCATCTTCTGCGCCACCTCCAAGGGTCCATAGACTTAGGTCTATTCTACAGGAAAGGGGCATCAACTGGTTTAGTTGGTTATGCTGATGCAGGATACAGGTCCGATCCTCATACAGAGAAGTCTCAGACCGGATACATGTTTACCTATGGCGGCACTGTCATATCCTAGAGATCTGTAAAGCAGACCATGACAACCGTCTCATCCACTCACTCAGAACTTCTAGCGATCCATGAAGCAAGCAAGGAGAGTTTCTGGCTACGCTCTGTGATCCAGCACATTCTCACCTCCACCGGCCTGATGACCGGCGTACTTGCACCTACTCCTCTCTATGAAGACAATGCAGCATGTATAGCCAGCTACAGGATGGCTACATCAAAGGTGACAAGACAAAGCATATCTCCCCCAAGTTCTTCTGGACGCATGACCTTCAGAAGAAAAAGCAGATTGAGGTACAGAAGATCCAATCATGTAATAACTTGGCGGATTTGCTTACCAAATCCCTGCCTACTAGTATCTTTGAGAAACTTGTATATGGGATTGGGATGAGGAGAGTAAGGAAATGTAAACTGGGTCAGGATGAGAGGACTATGAACACATAGATACATAGGAGACTAATGTATAGATTCATAGAAAATCTGCAAGCCTGAAGCTTGGTCAGATGAGGTGGAGTCAATTGCAGAGTTGTACTCTTTTTACTTGGCTACTGGTTTTTTCCCACAGGGTTTTCTGTAGTCAAGGTTTTGACGAGGCAACCTCGTTGACTCTGGATCCTGAAGTATCCACCCCTAGATACATCCCTTAAACAGGGGAAGTTATGGATTAACTGTTCTTTATTTAACAAGGCAGTTATCCTAACTAGGATCCTGAAGAATCCACATCTTATTCAATGTTGGTTGGATAAGGGGAAGTGTTATGAATAGGCACATGAGGCCCATTGGGTACCCAACCCACCATTGAAAGCTATAAATATGAGGGTAGAGGGCTCTTAGCCCCCTACACCTATTTCCCTACTTTTCGCTTCACAACAGATCCCACAATTTTAAACGAACATTAATAATTAAAGTGTAATAATTGTTATTTAGGTCCTAAAAAAATTTTGTTCACCCAAAATATAGTTCCCTCCAAAATAACTTCCCCCAAAAAATTTCCAAAAATTTTAGTTCCGCCCAAAATTTAGTTCACCCAAGAAAATTTAATTTCACCCAAAAATTTTAGTTCCCTCAAAATTTAGTTCCCTCCTGATTTAAGTTCCCCAAAATATTAGGAGTTTTCCACCTAAATTTTCACTTTCCAAAAATTTTAGTTCTTCCAAAATTTAGTTTTTCCAAAGAATTTAGTTCACCAAAAAAAAATTAGTTCACCCCAAAACTTAATTCACTCCAGATTTAGTTCCCCACAAAAGTTCACTCTAGATTTAGTTCTTTCGTCCCCCAAAATTTTCGCTTTTCAAGTATTTTAATTTCTCCAAAATTTAGTTCATCCAAGACTTTAGTTCCTTACAAAAATTTTAGTTCCACCAAAAATTTAGTTTTCTCCAAAATGTTAGGTTGTTATCCCAAAACTTTCACCAACTCTCATCATACCTATTGATTCAATTAAGTATTCTCCCATCAAAATCTTGGATCCCATAATTTTAAACGAACAATAATAAGTAAAGTACAATAATTTTTATTCATTTTCGCCAAAAAATTTTAGTTCCACCTTAGAATCTTGGATCTCCTAATTTTTAATGAACAATTATAAGTAAAGCGCAACAATTGTTATTTAGTTTCTCCAAAAAATTTAGTCCCTCCAAAATTTATTTTCCCAAAAATTTTTGTTCCCCAAAATTTAGTGCCTTCCTGATTTTAATTCTGCCCTAAGAGCATTGTTCATTTAGAATATTTTCCCCTCAAATTATTGGATCCTCTAATTTTAATCGAACAACAATAATTAAAACGTAATAATTGTAGTGCCCTGTGGTAGCTACTGCACACGTACTAGAGGGGGGGTGAATAGTACTTAAAATAATCAAGATAGTTATTCCTAATTATTGTGCAAGAAACAAACGACAATGCGGAATTAAACAACTATCAACAAGAATTAAAACAAACGCAAACAAACAATATTACTGGGTTCGGATCCACCCAAGTCTCCCCGACTTGTTCTTGGTGATCCTACGTCCCAACCACCCGGATCCCCTCCGGATACTTGAGTTAGCAACCCTAACTCAAGATTTCCACTATGAAATACTTGTGAAAAAACCTTCACAAGTCAAATCATACAAAAGACATGTGACTCCCACAAACCGGGATCACAACCTCTCTCACAACCGAGAGACACAATTCAAATACGATTGAAATGAAATAAACTATTACCTTAGAAAATCCTATGCCTTGAGTATACTTACCAAATTAGGGCAAAGATGGATTTTGAGGAAGAGGATGTCACCAAACCCTAGCTAGAAGAAGATGACTAGCAATGGAAGGATAGGATGGAGGATGGTGACTTTGGATCAAGCTCTTGGCTTGGAAGGCTCACAATGGAGAGAATCTCTCTTGAGGAAATGGCTCAAGGAGTTGAGGGAGAGATTCTTGTGAGGAAGAGAAAGCTTTAGAATGGAGTTGAATAGCTTCTCTTAGATTTCTCCAAATCTCTAAAATGGCAGCCTTGGATCTTATGAAAGAGCCCCTCCAACTATATATAGGATAGAGGAGAGAGAGAGAGAGAGAGAGAGAGAAACGTTTGAAGAAAAGCTCCAACGGCTCTATTCTGAACCAGACTAGTCGGTCAAAGAAGGATCACTGACCGACTAGTTCATCAACTAGTCGGTCGGTGATACAACGTAGACCGACTAACGATTGAACAGCCAAACGATCGAAGTACAGGCAAAGACAACTAGTCGGTCTAAGAAGACTTACCGACCGACTAGTTTCACAACTAGTCGGTCGATGAATGTTCTTTGACCGACTAACGTCGAAATAGAATAGGCAGACTTCAAGTTGACTTAGTCGGTTTAAGAACAAATGCTGACCGACTAGTTTCTCAACTAGTCGGTCGACAAACGTTCTTTGACCGACTAACTCGAAACAGTAGCTCAGGCTGAAAATGACTGTACACAACTAGTCGGTCTAAGAAGGATTACTGACCGACTAAATCGTCATCTAGTCGGTCGGTGACTCTTCTTTGACCGACTAACTGTAGTCATAGAAAGAGCTGAATTAGAGAAGGCCAACTAGTCGGTTCAAGTAGAGTTGCCGACCGACTAGATCGTCATCTAGTCGGTTGGTGACTCTTCTTGAACCAACTAACATGCACAAGAAACCGAGGGAAGAAGCGATAGGCTTCGGGAATGTTTCTAATGGCTTCTATGATAATCCTAGCTCTAAGATATGAGCGAAATGAAGATTATAAAGTAAGTCCTACTCAAGGCTTAACATTCTAATCTATGAAGCTAGAAGACTATAAAATAAACCTTACGAGCCGTCTTCAAAGCTTCAATCTTCATTCCTCTTGACTTCAATATTGCTCCTTGAGCTTCAACGAAGCTCCAGGCACACGATCACGCGTATTGAGACGTCTTGAGACGTCGCTTTTGATGTACGTGGTATTTTGGCGACGATCTCCATAACTGCGCTCACAAATAAGTTAGTATACATTATTTATGTTTGCTCATCATCCAAAACCAAATCAGGGGAATCATATCACAACATTCTCCCCCTTTTTGGTGATGACAAACCAACATAAATAATAATCAATAATAATGATTCAATAGAAATTTACTTACTCTCCCTGCATTAATGACACGTTAGTTCCATATTCAATAAAATTCATTCGCATCATGCAGATGAGGAAGAAATGAAATATGCAGATGAGGATCTAAATCCATTTTATATCTTCACTCCCCCTGAATCTAACACATCAAATTAGATTCATGGTAAATTCCTTTGAATTATTAGTTAGCACATTGTCATTATTATATCTCTCCCCCTTTGGCATTAGCAAAAAGAGCGGGAGGAGAACAACAACAAAACCAATGGCTAAAAATAATGCATGGGAGTCGAAGAATACGACCAAGGTCCAAAATAACACCCATGCAAAATATCAAATGTAAAATACCGAATAAAAGCAAAGCGTGTCAAGGAGACCAAAGTCGAAAATTGGAAACCGAAATCATCAAACCATAGGCGAAATACGAAATACGAAATCATCTAGCCATAGGTGAAACTCGAAAACCGAAATCATAAAATCATCGGTGAAAATCGGAAAACGAAATCACCAAGCCATAGGCGAAAATCGAAATACGAAATCATCAAGCCATAGGCGAAAAACGAAATCCGAAATCATCAAAACTCAAATCAATTTTACTTATTGAGTTTTGGAACATACTCTCCAAAATCAATAGAATGCATGGAAAACAATTCTATGTTTCCATAGAAAGAATTCTATTAAATCCATAAAATCGTCGAACGACGAAATCAACATCAGAGACAAAAATAATCCGATGTGCATACTAAATGAAGCAAAATGATACCAATTGTAATATATTCTACCAATGGATACCAATATGAATCAAAAGTATGAACATACTTACAACATTAAGCTCCCCCTACTTTGGTGCATCATTCAAGCACCATCAACTCCAATCGAATGAAAATCCTTGCAAATCACGGAGTTGGTAGGGTTGGTATCTCATGGTGGATTTAACCTAGAGAATATCATTTTGGTATCCAAAAATCTTTTTGGATCCTATGGGTTAGGCAATAAATTTAGCTAACTAAATTCAAATTAAATGTAACCCATACATACCACAATTGCTTTGGTACCCATAAAATGAAATTAAACTTATGGTACCAAGCAATGAAGGGTCAAAAGGAACTAACCCTTCGGAAACCAAGTCCAAGAGGAACTTGATTTCCCAACATAATCATCATTCAAAATAACATCATTTATAAACGACTTCACATACAAATTCTTATCATGCATGCTTGTGTTCTTCGGACCCCAAATAGTGTATGCTTTGGGAGTCCTAATCCTATTGGGAACATGCATATGTTGTTGATTTCTATGTGATGCATGTCGTGGGTAAGCATATGGCATGCGATGCAATGGTGCATGACGATAATTATTCATATGAGAATGAGGATGAACATATGAATGTGGAGGAACACGTGCATGAGTGTGTCTCACATGGTGTGCACGTGCTCGTGGGTGCGGAGCATAAAAATCATCATTTGTGCTAACATGTGGGGTAGGATGTGTGTTCCTACGTGGCATGGTATACATGTAAGCATGACCCTTCTTTGGAGGTCCACCCAAAGTGGGTTTCTTTCCAAATGGGGGCGTGTTCCTAGCGGAAGCACCATTGGTAGAAGATCTACCCATGACGTGTTTAATTCCACTAGTAGAAGCATCGGAAGATGGCCTAACATAGGTGGCGGACGATTTGGATGACTCTCCCATCTTATACCCCAAACCAATGTGATGATTGGCCGGAGGTAAGTCATTTAGGATATCATCCAACTTGCCCTTACCTTTGTTGAATTCATGAATTCGGCCTAATGTGCTCTCATGCTTCTCAGTGAGAGAATGCAAAGAAGCATCCAAAGTGGACACTTGCGATGCGAGTGCACAAACACGTGACTTGAGATTTTTATTCTCAATACTCAAAGTTGAGATTTGAGACGTCAAATCCGCTATCACATGTTCATCTGAATCCTCGATATGAACATGCTCAAGTTGAGATTTGAGATTTTCAATCTCATTTCTCAACCCATCAACAACGGTGTCGTTGTTGACGATGAAAGGCTTAGGCGAGTTTTTAAGACTATCTAATTCATTTTTAGTCTTCATAAACTTAGTATCCATATTAGAAAACTTATTCCATAGTTGTTCATTGGCTATTCTAAGTTCATCATTGGTTACCTCTTCGCCTTCATCCTTGCTTCCATCCTCGCTTCCATCCTCGCTTTCATCGGAGGAAGTCTCTTCATCACAATCCTCTTTTCCCATAAAGCACGTGTGTGCAATCTCCACTCTTTCATCGTCCGATTCTCCACTTGAGGAGTCGGAGTCGGTGAAAGTGCCGACAAGCCCTTTCTTGTGCTTTCTTGACTTGTCGAGCTTGGATCCCTTCCATTTTCCCTTGTGTTTGTAGAGAGGACAATCCGGCTTGATATGTCCTGGCTTGTTGCATTTGTAACACACGGGAGTAGAAACATTAGTCGAAATAAATTTAGATTTACGATTCAACTTACCTTGTCGGAAGAATCGGATGAATTTCTTTGCCATATTGGCCAATGCTTCCATGTCCAATTCTTCGTCCTCTTATTCTTCCGAATCTTCATCATCGGTAGATGGAGCGGCCTTGAATGCAATTGCCTTTTTCTTTGGCTCGTCTTGCTTCAAGTACGCCTTCATCTTTTCCCTCATCCGGATCTTACTATCCTTGCGTACCTCATAAGATAACAAGGTACCCATTAGTTGTACGACGGTATATTTATTCATGTCATTACCTTCCTCGATGGTGAAGGTACGCTTCTCCCAACAAGAAGGAAGTCCATCGATTATCTTCGAGACTTTCTCCTTTTGGGTGTAGGTCTTTCCAAGAGCTTCCAAGTCGTTTGATATATCCACGAAGCGAGCGTAATAATCTTTCATGGTTTCGCCCTGCTCCATATGAAACAACTCAAATTTTTTATTAGCAACGACGAGTTTAGAATCTTTTACCGTACTCGATCCTTCGTGCAATATGAGGAGTTGGTTCCATATTTGATATGCACTCTTACATGTGCATATCTTGTTGAAGTCCTCGGGCTCCAACGCACAATTCAAGGCATTCATTGCCTTGGCATTGGCTACTTCCGCGGCGACCTCCACGGGAGTCCACTTCGTGAAATCTTCTTCGGAAGGCTCGACATACTCCGTCATGGTGGCTCTCCATAGTGAAGCGCTCCGGAAGAAAATTTGCATCCGGCATTTCCAGTACCCGTAGTTGGTACCGTTGAAGTGTGGAGGCCTGACGGAGGATAGTCCTTCCATAACTGAAGAAGCTCCATCGAGGTTCTTAAAGACGTTGTAGTCGTTGTTCGTCATAGCTTTGAACTTGTAGCTTTAACCTTGGCTCTGATACCAATTGTAGTGCCCTGTGTTAGCTACTGACACGTACTAGAGGGGGGGTGAATAGTACTTAAAATAATCAAGATAGTTATTCCTAATTATTGTGCAAGAAACAAACGACAATGCGGAATTAAACAACTATCAACAAGAATTAAAACAAACGCAAACAAACAATATTACTGGGTTCGGATCCACCCAAGTCTCCCCGACTTGTTCCCGGTGATCCTACGTCCCAACCACCTGGATCCCCTCCGGATACTTGAGTTAGCAACCCTAACTCAAGATTTCCACTCTGAAATACTTGTGAAAAAACCTTCACAAGTCAAATCATACAAAAGACATGTGACTCCCACAAACCGGGATCACAACCTCTCTCACAACCGAGAGACACAATTCAAATACGATTGAAATGAAATAAACTCTTACCTTACAAAATCCTATGCCATGAGTATACTTACCAAATTAGGGCAAAGATGGATTTTGAGGAAGAGGATGTCACCAAACCCTAGCTACAAGAAGATGACCAGCAATGGAAGGCTAGGATGGAGGATGGTGACTTTGGATCAAGCTCTTGGCTTGGAAGGCTCACAATGGAGAGAATCTCTCTTGAGGAAATGGCTCAAGGAGTTGAGGGAGAGATTCTTGTGAGGAAGAGAAAGCTTTAGAATGGAGTTGAATAGCTTCTCTTAGATTTCTCCAAATCTCTAAAATGGCAGCCTTGGATCTTATGAAAGAGCCTCTCCAACTATATATAGGATAGAGGGGAGAGAGAGAGAAAAACGTTTGAAGAAAAGCTCCAACGGCTCTATTATGAACCAGACTAGTCGGTCAAAGAAGGATCACTGACCGACTAGTTCATCAACTAGTCGGTCGGTGATACAACGTAGACCGACTAACGGTTGAACAGCCAAACGATCGAAGTACAGGCAAAGACAACTAGTCGGTCTAAGAAGACTTGCCGACCGACTAGTTTCACAACTAGTCGGTCGATGAATGTTCTTTGACCGACTAACGTCGAAATAGAATAGGCAGACTTCAAGTTGACTTAGTCGGTTTAAGAACAAATGCTGACCGACTAGTTTCTTAACTAGTTGGTCGACAAACGTTCTTTAACCGACTAACTCGAAACAGTAGCTCAGGCTGAAAATGACTGTACACAACTAGTCGGTCTAAGAAGGATTACTGACCGACTAAATCGTCATCTAGTCGGTCGGTGACACTTCTTTGACCGACTAACTGTAGTCATAGAAAGAGCTGAATTAGAGAAGGCCAACTAGTCGGTTCAAGTAGAGTTGCCGACCGACTAGATCGTCATCTAGTCGGTTGGTGACTCTTCTTGAACCAACTAACATGCACAAGAAACCGAGGGAAGAAGCGATAGGCTTCGGGAATGTTTCTAATGGCTTCTATGATAATCCTAGCTCTAAGATATGAGCGAAATGAAGATTATAAAGTAAGTCCTACTCAAGGCTTAACATTCTAATCTATGAAGCTAGAAGACTATAAAATAAACCTTACGAGCTGTCTTCAAAGCTTCAATCTTCATTCCTCTTGACTTCAATATTGCTCCTTGAGCTTCAACGAAGCTCCAGGCACACGATCACGCGTATTGAGAAGTCTTGAGACGTCGCTTTTGATGTACGTGGTATTTTGGCGACGATCTCCATAACTGCGCTCACAAATAAGTTAGTATACATTATTTATGTTTGCTCATCATCCAAAACCAAATCCGGGGAATCATATCACAACAATAATTCCACTCTAAAATTTAGTTTCCTCTATATTCAGTTTCACCCGAAATTTTCCAAAAATCTTAATTTTCTCCAAAATTTAGTTCCCCAAAGAGAATTTAGATCCCAATAATTTTAGATCCCCCAAAATTTAGTTCCCTCCATATTAGGTTTTCTCAAATATTTTAGTTATTTAGTTCCCTTTTGACACAGTTATAACCCATGCCCTAAGGGCACATCACATGTAAAATATTACATTATCAAAATATTGGATCTCCTAATTATAAACGAACAATAATAATTAAAGTAATAATTATTATTTAGTTCATCCCAAAAATTTTAGTTCTCCTTAAAATTTAGTTTCCACTTGAGAATTTAGTCCCTCTCAAAAGTTTTCGTTCCACCAAAATTTAATTTCCTCTAAATTTAAAACGTGCCTAAAGGGTACGTTTCATTTAAAATATTCACCCTTAAAATAGAGAGCTAATTGCGTGGATCGGCCAGTCCCACATAAAAAATAGAGTCCAAAATCCATATTACAGTCCATATTACACAAATGAAAGCGAAAAAAGAGATTACAACTTTGGAAACCCCGTTGGTCCCATTTGTAAAATGTTCAGCTTTATGTGTGGCATCCGTCTCCATGGAAAGTAGTCGTCGGTATTGGACATTACATAATTTGCTCACTACAATTTCTCTGAAAAAGAAAAGAAAAGAGCAGGAAAAGTAAAATGTGGGACTTAAACAGCCGATCCAAAACCACAATTAGCCATCCATGCAAAAATTTGTGCTCATCAAACATTTTCAGCAGGCATTTTCAGCAAACATTTTCATCACATGCGTCACTTGCATCATATTCATATAAGGATAAACAATTTGAATACATAATAATAATTAGACCACTGGGCAACGTCATACACCGTTAGGTTAGGTGACTAACGGCAGAGCAGTCGCGGGATCTTCCTAATTATTAAGTTAATATTGCACAACAGAATATCAGTTTATCCACAGAATAAGCCATTTAAAAGTGATGCAGAGCATATAATTATGATCCTAAAAAGGCATCATATAATGCAAAAAGTTGTGCTAGTTGGGATTATTCAAAAGAGTTTGAAAAAAGCCCAAATTGACATGTTCTTCATGAAAAGGAAGGAGTTTTCCTTTTAATTTACCCCCAATAAACCCCAATAAACCCCCACAAGTCCCCAAATGTCCCCATAAGGTCCCATAATTTTCTGCAATTTTATAGGCACCCAAAACCCCATTTATTTCATGTTTTAAGCCCCTCCCCTATATAGCCCTTCTTTTTTTCAGATTTTTTTGGCATGCGGGCCTGAAGCCCGCGGTGTGGCTCCGAGCTTCAGGCCCGCAGTGTGGCTCCGGGCTTCAGGCCCGCAGTTTGGCTGCGGGCAGGCTTCAGGCCCGCAGCCCCCCGTTTTTTTTTCGTTTGTGGGCTGTATGCCCACATTTTTTTCCTTTTTTCGTTTGTGGGCAGCAGGCCCACATTTTTATTATTTAATGAGAGATGAGGGGGCTGCTGCTAGGTCATGCCGTCGCCACCCCCTTCAGTGGACCGCCATAACACGGAAGGTGAAGGAGCCCCCCACATCCAGGCGAGTGGGGTCCAATGATCTCGACGGCAGCCCCCACCCAGCGATGCGTGGGGGCAAAGGGGATGGCAGCCACCCCACGCGGTGAGGCATGGGGGAGCCGATCGGTGCGGTGGCAACCCCACGTGGAGAGGCATGGGGAAGGTGATCTGGGCGGCGGCCCCCATTGCGAGGCGGGCAAGGATGGGGACAGCAACCCCCCTCTTACTGCGAACGTGAGGGGGGGAAAGGGGGCGTGCGCACCCCCGCCGCCGTGAGTGGGGGTGGGGGCGATGTTGACGTGCGTTTATATTTCATATATTTACGCATGTTTTCTTCCGTGTTTTTCCGTATTTTACCGCCGTCTTTTATTCGTTTTCTCGTGTTTTCTTGTGTTTTCTTGTTTTCTTTCTCTTTTCCGTATTTTCCGTGTTTTGCAGGAGTTTGCTGGCATTTGGGGCGTAAAACGATGATATCATGTGTCCCCGGAGCAACGGGAGGAGTCACGCGTGATCCAGGGGGTCAAACGACGAAGATTGCATCTTTCAGCCCCTCACCCGGTCGGTTGGTCATCTCCAACCGATCGGGTGATGCACGCGTGCACCACCCGGACGCAGCTTGGAGCTCACGAGAAGTCACCCGGTCGGTTCAGCGACCGGGTCAGAAGCTCAAAGTCTCTGGAAATTCGAAGCTGATTTCCAACCGATCGGGTGACCTTCACCCGATCGGTTCACCTGTAGCCGAATTTCAACAGCCAAGACTCGAAGTTCCAACCGGTCTCCTCACCCGGTCCGCACCAAGATCCAACCGGTCGCACCAAGATCCAACCGACCGCACCAAGTATCAACCGACCGGTTCATACTGACCGGGTGAAACCCCCGCATTGCGCTGTGATTTTGTGAAGCGGCTCACCCGACCGGTTGACTTGTCAACCGATCGGGTGATGTCGTTTTCTATAAATAGAACCCTAGGTTTCCCAGATTCGGGAGTTGGTTATTTTTTACTGTTTTCTTCATTTTGTGACGGCTGTAATTTCCCAGTTTTTGTAAGTTTTCGGATCTTTGTAAAACTTTAGTATTATCTTAATTGCTTTACTACCTTTGCATTCCTATTGTCTGATTATGATTTTGACGGTTCATTTTCATTTAGATCGCTTTTTAATGAATATTTGTGAGTAGTTCCCTAATCCGGGGTTTTGGCAGAAACCCCTTCGGGGGCTCTTCCCGATGCGTCCATAGGGTTAGGAAATCGATAGGGATTAGGAATCTAACGGTTACGCGGGGTGTTTTATTGTCATCGGCGGGAAAAAGACCGCCTTTGACCGTCGGGCCAAGGGGGAATAAACTTGGCGGTTGACTCCCTAGCCATAGCTCACGCCTTTAGCGTAGACGCCGAATCCTAGCGCGCGGGAGCGGCAGGACGAGACGTTGGGAGTTATCGTTGCGAGCTTAGTGCTCCCGGAGTCGATCAGTGTTAATGGACACGGGAGTGCCCACTGATCGAACCCGGGAAGTCCGGCGTATCATCCTGGGCACCGACCGGAATATCGGGCCCATGGGATGCCGGTACCACTTTTAGAGGCAACGTCTCACCATTAGACCCTAATTCCGATCGCCATCCTACCCGTAGGCCGTATCGGCGAGAGTCGCTCGTTGGGGTGGAAACCAAAGTCCCGGGTTTTATTTTCATATTGTTTATACCTCGCTTTCCTTTACCGTGACAACCCATCATTCGATCTGGGCTAGCTCGCCCACGGGGTGATTTTGGTCCTCTTTGACACAAGCACATCCTCGCCTCCCTGTGTTCGACCCCCAAGCCACACTACAACACCGTGCGCTTGCGGTTACAAATATTTAGATTTCCGCGCCCCCGTTCGCGCCGAGCCGGGGCGCCGGTCAAGTTTATGGCGCCGTTGCCGGGGAGGCAACGTGCTTGTTCTTTTAGGATCTCATGAACCCTAGTGTCTAGCTCTTATCCCTACCTCGCGATAATTTTTGCATTCTTCCCTTTTCCTTTTTATTTTCTCATTCTTATTTCTATTTTTATTTTTATTTCTAACCTTATCTGTTTCTTTCCCACTTGTCGCTTCACGGGTGTTTGTTGTTTTTCATGCGCAGGAGTTCAAGAAGTCTCGACGACTTGATCCCCGTCGATCCAGAGATAAACGCCACCCTTAGGTGTTTGGCCGCCGAGAAGCGAAGAAGAGAGGATCCTGAAGCCATGGGGGAGAACACCCCGCCTCACAAATCCCTGCTGGAATACTCGATGCCATCTGTCGAGTCCACCTCCGCCATCCGTCCTCCAGTTATTACGGCTCAAAGCTTCGAGCTTAAGCCATCTTTGGTGACGTGGATCCAGCAGGATCAGTTTTCGGGTGCACCCATGGAGAGCCCGATCGAGCATCTAGACTCCTTCTTGGAGAAATGTGACACCTTCCGGATTAACGGTGTCACAACTGAGGCGATCCGACTAAAGCTGTTCCCCTTCTCCTTGAGAGATAAAGCCAAGCTGTGGCTTAGGGGGAAGGACCCGAACACATTCAACACCTGGGAGAAGCTATCAAATGCTTTCCTGACAAAGTTCTTTCCCCCGGGGAAGACCATGAAGCTGAGGAGCGAGATCTCCTCCTTCTCCCAGGCAAGCCACGAGTCCTTGCATGAGGCTTGGACAAGATACAAGGAGCTGCAGAGAAGATGTCCCCACCATGAGCTTCCCAAATGGCAGATCATAAATCTGTTTTATAATGGGTTGAGGGACGATTTAAAATCTTCCATGGACGCCGCGGCTGGGGGGTCCTTCATGTCGAGAAGCGAAGAAGATGCCGGGCAAATTTTGGAAAATATGGCATCCAACAATGAACGATGGTGTGACGAGAGAGCCACACCAAGGTCTGGGGGCATCCATAGAGTGGAAGACGTCGACAAATTGTCAAGCAAGTTTGACTTGCTGTCAACCCAGATCTCCGCATTGATGGTAGGCGCCGGTGGCGCCGGTTCACAACAGATTGCTGCAGTAGAATCCGAAGTTTTTGGAGAGTTCGACGGTGGTGACATCTCACCACCGTTGGATCAGGCGAGCGCATTGTTCTACAATCCTACGGGGAATGCGCCATTTCCACCACGAACCAACTCAAACCCGGCCTACTCTCCCAACAACCGGAATCATCCGAACCTCAGTTACCGGGCACCTTACCAACAACCGGCTCAGCAACAACAGCAGATATATCAGCCGGCTAGGCCCCAGCAGCAGTTTCAGCAGCAGCAATTTCATCAGCAACAACCACCACAGCAGTATCAACAATATGCTCCTAGGAATCAGCAGCCCACCCAGCAGCAATACGGCCAGCAGAGGGCCATTTCTCCGGTTGAGTCCCTCTTGACTCAATACATAGCCAACCAGGAGAAGATCAATCTGAAGCTGGAGATGGGACAAAGAGTCCTCACTGATCAGGTAACCCAGCTGGGGTTGCAAGTGGCGAGCCTTCAGAGACCGCAGAATCTCCTACCGCCACAGCCTGAGGTGAACCCAAGGGGGGTAAATCGGACCTTGGCACTCACACATGAACATGAAAACGTGTCCGCCATCGTTTTGAGAAGCGGGACACAAATTCCTACTAGAGCGCCACCCAGCCAACCGGAAGCACCACTGGCCGTTGAGCGGCCAATTGAGAAAGATAATGACGACGGTGCCCCGTCGCAAAAAATTGTGGCTCCGGAGAGACCCCCCGAAGAAGAGAAGAAGAAAGAAGAAGGGAATTTGAGGGTATTCAAGCCCGTTGTGCCCTTTCCGCAACGTTTGGCCCAAGCAAAAATCGACGAGAAGTATGGCAAATTTTTTGCCATGGTCAAAGATTTGAGCCTTCAAATCCCCTTCCTAGAAGCTATTGAAACGATCCCCTCCTATGCAAAATTCTTGAAAAACTTGGTGACACAGGGATCTAGAAAAGAGAAGGTCGTGTTAACGGCGGAGTGCAGCGCACTCATTCAGCGCGCAAATCCGCCCAAGCTCAAGGACCCCGGAAGTTTCTCCATCCCTTGCTCTATTGGGGAAGTGCAAATCCAGAGGGCGCTCGTCGATCTTGGTGCGAGCGTCAGCTTAATGCCCCTATCATTGTACAAGAGAATAGGGATGGGAGACTTAGAGCCCACCGGCATGACATTACAACTTGCTGACCGTTCGGTCAAGTATCCGGTGGGAGTAGTGGACGACCTCCCCGTGGATGTGAAAGGAGTGCATGTACCGGTTGATTTTGTGGTGATGGACATGCCGGAAGACAAGCATACCCCAATTATTCTTGGACGACCCTTTATGGCAACCGCCGGAGTTTTAATAGACGTAAAGAATGGGAAGCTTTCCCTCAATGTGGGCCAAGAAAGAGTCGAATTTGACTTAGGCTTGTCGATGAAGCATCCAAATCCCCCAGATGATCCTATTATCAATATGCTGGAGAATGAAGAAGATAGAGCTGTTGAAACAAGTGCCTGGGAAGTGCTCTTGAGAAATCCCCCCGATAGCTTGGGGGACCTTGGAGAGCAAGTTGGCTCCCCAAAGAATGAAGTTGCTAGTGAGGCGGTCGCGCGACATGTGATCCCTCCCGGATTCCCTAAGTCTCCTCCCACGAGGAGAAAGGGGAAAGAACCCATGGACCTCACCGGTGATGAGGTCCGGATCCTGAAAAAGATGGCGGTAGACGCCAATTTGAGGAAGAAGCCCCCGGATCCTGTAGACAAAGGGAGGGTAGTCGAGCAAATCTTTTTACAGCCGCCGACTACACCCATAGCCACAACCTCTGGAGCTGAAGAGATGCCGGATTTTGGGCATCACCCGTATCGCCCACCATGAACATCATCAACGGGCGTCGAGCTAACGACGTTAAACAAAAGCGCTTCATGGGAGGCAACCCATGTTCTAAACTTTTGCTTCGCTTTTTAGGACTTTTTCTTAACTTTATTTTCTCTATTTTTATAAATAAATCCAGCCGTAACAACTTCCGTGAAGAAACTTAGGCGATTTTTGGGTTTTTGCAGAAAACAAGGCCTCAACCGATCGGGTGAGTTCTCACCCGATCGGTTGGGATGTATCAGCTTACGGCCGTGTCTGTCGTCGAATGAACCGACCGGGTGGAGAATGATGAGACCGGGTGAACAGACCGGGTGACCTGGGGAAACTCTCGGGAAAATTTCAGAATTCGTCAACCGACCGGGTGGCAAAATGCGAGACCGGTTGAGGGACCGGGTGAGAAACTCTGAGTTCTCGGGAAAATGTGTGGAGCGGCGAACCGATCGGTTGAGTTCTCAACCGATCGGGTCGCCTGTAGCGTTTCTTCAGCATCAAATTTTCGACCTAAGTTGAACCGATCGGGTGAAAACTCACCCGACCGGTTCGACTTAAAACCTATAAATAAACCCCCGACCACCCGTTCACAAACCCTCGCCCGATCTCCTCATCTCGCCGTCGTTTCGTCTCCTCCAACCACCCGACTGCCAAAAATCCCTCTCCCACAACCTCAAATCCTCCATTAGTCTCTCTCTCCACCTCCCCCTCGCATTTCTCCATCTCTTCCTCTCTCTCCCTCTCCTATTTCGTATTTTCTAGCCCTAATTCCCAACACCCACCCCCACTTTCGAATTTTTTGCTGAAAAAGGAGTGCCGCGGCTCCACACTTCTCCCATTGCACGGCATTGGGTCATCTACAAGCGGGGAGCTCTAATTGCTACGGGGTAACTTCGCTCCACTTCTCGAATTTCACTTTTTACCCTAATATTTTATTTGCTTGGTTTTCGTGTGTGTGCACTTTAATAGTATTTTGCACCCATTTGCATCACCCACACACACATGGCCCGGGAGAGAGATAAAGGAAAAGGTATCTTGCGTGAGGAGGAACCGTCTCGTAAGAAACGGAAACAAACACGTCCTCCTCACCGCACACGTGAGCTGACACTTGCCCCTCCCCCGCCTATCATCCCCCCTGTGGACCCCATGTTGGGCCCGCATGGGTACCTATTCCGGAACCAAGAACAGAAAGACTTCTACCACAGACTTGACACTCGGGGCATTTATCAACCAAGTTTGCCCACACCCAATCACTCGTCGACCTCGGTGTCTTCACCGAGGTCGAGACTCTTTTTGCTAATCTAGGTTGGTTGGCCTTCCTTAATGCCTCTGCGGTATCCTACCCGTCACTCACCCTAGAATTCCTTTCCTCCCTCGTTTGTGAGTCGGGGTCGACCGTCACTTTTCGGGTGCGTAACCAAACCATTCACACAAACCTGGACACCATCTGCGATATATTTGGTTTCCCTATTCTAGGGAATGACGCTATCCGGCACTACGGATATCCCCCGGAATTTGACGTCGATAATTTCTGGTTCCGCCTCACCATACTCCGTCGCTATCCCCGGGGTAAGGCCAAGGCCTCCTCCATCATCCATCCCATATTTCGTCTGGCCCATAGGATCATATCTTCTGCATTTTTCCCGCGGGATGAGTCAGGCACCGTGACTATCCCCGATCTTTTTATTCTCTGGGCCATGACTTTCCCCTTCGTTCGTGATGATGATGGAGTTAGTTTCAGGGCCCCGGTTGTCCCTGTCCATGCTGGCGATTGGCTTGTTTACAAGCTTCTCGAGATTAGCAGGGCCGGGAAGGGCAAGATCTGCTGTGGGGGCATTATCACTATTATTGCTTCATACCCCCCGTTTAATATCCATATCCCTCGTGGTCTTCCTCCTGCAGCAGGACCATCACGTCTAGATCTTGACGTCCTGCGGCACATTCACATGATCAAGCCCCGCCCCGATGGTCGTTTCGAATTCAATTACGGCCACCCCCTCGCCCCTACACTATTCTCCCCAACCCCGCTCACATGACTGTGGCTATCGTGGCGGATTGGACTTTTGCGCCTGACCCTGAGTTCTTTGAGGGGTTGCACCTTCCTTTCTTTCCCGCGGACGCACGTAGACCACCTTCCCCTGCCGCCCACTTAGGCGAGCAGGATATTCCTGCGTCCCGGGGAGATATGGGGGCTGGCCCGAGTCACCCTGTTTCTGCTCCTGGCCCCATTACTTCTGAGCACCTTTTAGCGGCCATTTCTGGCCTTGTGTCCAGTGCCGGCACGACCACTGCCGCCGGCACTACTTCCACTTCACTTGCCGGGACCACTTCTGCCTCACATCAGTCTACCTCCTTTGGTCGCCGTCAGGTCTCTGCCCGTCTTGCTCTAGAGAGGGAGGTCGCTGCCCTCCGTAATCTCGCCATGTCCTCAGCCCCCTCGGACCCATCACCGTCCTCTTTTCTCGTTCACCCACGCTTCCTCGCGCTTGAGAGGAACGTGGCCGCCATTCTTCGCCTCCTCACTCACCTCCACGGACCACCACCACCCACACCACCGCCTTCACCACCTCGACGATCTTCTCCTCCACCCTCTCCCCCACACATCCCCATCCCCCCATCACCTCCACCTAGGTGATCATCCTCCCCTCCCACATCTACTCACCATCCCCGTACCCACTTTTTCTCTCACGACCACTTCTCTCGCGCCTCCACCACCCCCTCCCTCCTCCACCATCACCGGTTATGTGCGCCGCAAGAAATTGCCGGTGCGCTCCAAATCTCTTCCACCGCCACCCACTACCGTCACCATCACGTCTTCTCCCCCCACTTCTACCCCTTCTACCACAGCCTTGATCGTCGCACTTCCACTACCACCCACCACCACCGACACTCCACCCATCATTCACACCACCACTGCACCTATTCCTCCACCTCTTTCTCCACTTCTCCGCACACCCCCAGTCTCCCCCACCCACCCATCCCCTCACTCTTCCGAGGAGGGCGAGGATTCGCCTTCTCCTGATTCTTGATTTCTCTTTTTGTCGTGTGTTGTCGTGTTTTATTTTCTTTGTGTGTGTGTGTGTGTGTGTGTGTTGTGTGTGTGTGTGCTTGTTTTCCTTTTTGTCGTGTCGTGTCATGTCGTATAATTTGTTCATTTTCTTTCTTTCTTTTTCTATTTTTGTGTCGTGTGGTTTAATTTCGTGATTTTGTTTTTTCTTTATCTTAAGTTTCGTATCTGTGTTTTTCATTTCTTTTTGTGTCGGTGCGTATTCCCCCCCATTTTCATTGCCCTCCCGTACTCACTCTTATTGCATTGAGGGCAATGCAAGCTTCAGCTTGGGGGAGTCGCACTTTGTGCGTCGTTTGAGTCTTTCTCTTTCGTTTTTAGGTCGTTTTCATCGTGTTTTTATTTTTTCTTTTCTTCTTTTTATCTCTTTCTCCTAGAGATGAACCCTATGATGAATCGCCACAAAATCACACGCACCTAGCATGGCATCGATAATCACACTCACTAACCCTAGGATATCGAGTCCCCTGCATTTTCACGCATCGTGGGTCCACTTAGCTTTTTTGTGAGTCGTGTGTCGTGCCTAGCGTGTGGTGTGCTTCTACTTTGTGATTCACTTTATATACCTGTCCAGGAATGACCCCTAGATTATCATGTTTCGATATGAATATGCGGTATTTGCTTCTACTATCTGCTTATATATGCATGCTATATTTATATCGTATATTTTAATTCGCATGTGTCGGGATTCCACAAACAAGGACTAGGATAACCATTTAGCCTATGCTCTGATTAGCGAGAAATATTTCCTTTGCCCAAGTGTTTAAAATCCAATTTCATTTTTATTTTACTTGGTGCAAATCCCCTCGTCGTGTACCGTTCTCCCACTTGGGAGAGTACACATGTAAATATCCCAATACCCAAAAATCCAAAAAAAGGAGAAAAGAAAAGAAAAACCCAAAAAGATGAGAAATGAAAAAAAGAAAAAAAAATACAAATACCCAAAACCCAAAAAAAAATTCCAGTGTGAATATTTTCCTACTTGCCGAGAATAAAGGGAAGGCGAGAATTTGCACTGAGTGATCTACTCCACATCATCTCAACCCCCATCGTTTTCGAAAACACTTGGCTTAGGAACTTTTTAGCTATTATCTAGGCTATAGTGGTGTGATTTCCTTAACCCTAGTTGTGGAGCCCCCGACGCATGATATGTTTCGATTCCCTCTATTCTCATGCATGCTTGAACTATAAATTCACCGCTTTATTCAATTCGAATCGATATTTGGGTCGTTTCCTGGATTTGTGTATATCGAGCTTTATTGCACATCGTAGATAGTGACACCGACTGCTGGCGCACTACCACACTCACTCGCGCTTCACCGCGTGGGCCCACAGCAATTGTTTGGACTCGTATTCCTGGGTTTAGTGATGTGATTTGGCGTTTGCTTGCTTGGTGTGTCGATTTTGATTTTGTTGGCCCTGACGGGCGATCTAGGATATAGAGTTTTCTTTTTCTCTCTTTCTCTCTATTTTTCCTCCCCGAGCTCCTACTCTCACTCATCTTCCTCGAGGACGAGGAAGAGTTCAGCTTGGGGGATTTTGACGTGCGTTTATATTTCATATATTTACGCACGTTTTCTTCCGTGTTTTTCCGTATTTTACCGCCGTCTTTTATTCGTTTTCTCGTGTTTTCTTGTGTTTTCTTGTTTTCTTTCTCTTTTCCGTATTTTCCGTGTTTTGCAGGAGTTTGCTGGCATTTGGGGGCGTAAAACGACGATATCATGTGTCCCCGGAGCAACGGGAGGAGTCACGCATGATCCAGGGGGTCAAACGACGAAGATTGCATCTTTCAGCCCCTCACCCGGTCGGTTGGTCATCTCCAACCGATCGGGTGATGCACGCGTGCACCACCCGGACGCAGCTTGGAGCTCACGAGAAGTCACTCGGTCGGTTCAGCGACCGGGTCAGAAGCTCAAAGTCTCTGGAAATTCGAAGCTGATTTCCAACCGATCGGGTGACCTTCACCCGATCGGTTCACCTGTAGCCGAATTTCAACAGCCAAGACTCGAAGTTCCAACCGGTCTCCTCACCCGGTCCGCACCAAGATCCAACCGGTCAGCACCAAGATCCAACCGACCGCACCAATTATCAACCGACCGGTTCATAATGACCGGGTGAAAACCCCCGCATTGCGCTGTGATTTTGTGAAGCGGCTCACCCGACCGGTTGACTTGTCAACCGATCGGGTGATGTCGTTTTCTATAAATAGAACCCTAGGTTTCCCAGATTCGGGAGTTGGTTATTTTTTACTGTTTTCTTCATTTTGTGACGGCTGTAATTTCCCAGTTTTTGTAAGTTTTCGGATCTTTGTAAAACTTTAGTATTATCTTAATTTCTTTACTACCTTTGCATTCCTATTGTCTGATTATGATTTTGACGGTTCATTTTCATTTAGATCGCTTTTTAATGAATATTTGTGAGTAGTTCCCTAATCCGGGGTTTTGGCGGAAACCCCTTCGGGGGCTCTTCCCGATGCGTCCATAGGGTTAGGAAATCGATAGGGATTAGGAATCTAACGGTTACGCGGGGTGTTTTATTGTCATCGGCGGGAAAAAGACCGCCTTTGACCGTCGGGCCAAGGGGGAATAAACTTGGTGGTTGACTCCCTAGCCATAGCTCACGCCTTTAGCGTAGACGCCGAATCCTAGCGCGCGGGAGCGGCAGGACGAGACGTTGGGAGTTATCGTTGCGAGCTTAGTGCTCCCGGAGTCTATCAGTGTTAATGGACACGGGAGTGCCCACTGATCAAACCCGGGAAGTCCGGCGTATCATCCTGGGCACCGACCGGAATATCGGGCCCATGGGATGCCGGTACCACTTTTAGAGGCAACATCTCACCATTAGACCCTAATTCCGATCGCCATCCTACCCGTAGGCCGTATCGGCGAGAGTCGCTTGTTGGGGGTGGAAACCAAAGTCCCGGGTTTTATTTTCATATTGTTTATACCTCGCTTTCCTTTACCGTGACAACCCATCATTCGATCTGGGCTAGCTCACCCACGGGGTGATTTTGGTCCTCTTTGACACAAGCACATCCTCGCCTCCCTGTGTTCGACCCCCAAGCCACACTACAACACCGTGCGCTTGCGGTTACAAATATTTAGATTTCTGCGCCCCCGTTCGTGCCGAGCCGGGGCGCCGGTCAGATGCGCCAGCATGATGGTCGTGAGGGGGGAGAAACCCGCCTTCGGGGCGTTGAAAACGACGGTGGTCGGCGGCCAGACCGCCGACGATGCCGTGGGGGTTCAACAATTTTTATTATAATATTTCAGATTGAAACCATGTTTAAAACATGATTTTTAGACGAAAAAATCGTCGAATATAGGCGATAAGCCCTATTTCCACTCTGATCTTGCGAGATCTATGGAGAAAACTATCATGTGCATGATAAAAATTAGATTTTTAGCGAGAAATACCTCTAAATCTGTCCTCCAGATCTAGCAATGGTTGAACGAAGCATACGCATGGATGACGATGCCCATTTAAGGTAGATGACGTCGCGCGCATGGATCTCCCGCCTTTCCTTTGCTTTCGCAACGATCGGTATTTGTGGAAATATTATTTAGAGACGCATGCTGATAACGTATTATGAATCATCATCTGGGGGAGGAACCACATCTCTTTAATTATAGCAGGAGGAGGAGTGTACAGAGATAAGATACAATAGATACGGTCTTATCTATAAGATAAGACCTAATCCTAACTAAATCATCAACATATCCATTCACAACAGATCTCATAATTTTAAAAGAAAATCAATAATTGTTATTTAGTTTAACCGTTCATTTAAATTATTCACCCCTCATAATCTTATATCCCCTAATTTCAAACGAATATCAATAATTAAAGCACAAAAATTGTAATTTAGGTTCCCAAAAAAATTTCATCAAAATCTAGTTCCATGCAGATTTAGTTTCCCTCAAAAAATTTCAATACTTCTACTTCCCCCCAAAATTTAGTCCACTTAAAAATTTAGGTCCATCAAACATTTTAGGCCCACTAAAATTTTGTAAGATTTAGTTTCACCTAAAAGTTTATTGTTATGAATGAGGGAGGCCTTTGGCCTCCCCTCCTTCATTACCCATTCATTAGGCCCCCATTACTTAGTGTAATGGGGACCCTTGGTCTCCTAGAGGCTTTTGGCCTCCCCACTATGAGATATATAAATAGAGCACCATGGCTCTTAGCATGGTGACTTATTCTTAGAAATGAAATTCTCTCTCTCTCTCTCTCTCTCTCTCTCTCTCTCTCTCTCTCTCTCTCTCTCTCTCTCTCTCTCTCTCTCTCTCTCTCTCTCTTGAGTTCATTATCATATAACACGTTATCAGCACGTTTGCTCCCCTTTTCTTGAGCCTTTCTACCCTCAATCCATCCCAAAAATTTGTTACGCTATTCTTACTTGTGACGCGCGAAGGAATCTCTTGTTGCGGCTCTACGTATCGGCGTTCCTATTGTGCGTACTCGGAGCGTGGGATTTTATATCTACGGATCTTCTCATTTTTCGATCGTCCCTAGATTTATAATTTAGAGGTAATTTCCGTAAACCCCGTAGATAAATACGAATAAAATTTGATTTGGCTATGATTTTTCCAAAATTTGACCGGTAGTGCTGTACATACCGTTTTCATTCCACATCTAAGAAATGATTGCCAAGAATAGCAGAACGTAGTAAGCATACAAACAATGGCATGGCTCGCATTCAAGTTTTTTACAAGCATTTATATACATGAGAAAGAATGAGCCTAGTACAATACATGAGAAAGTCAAATTTGATTTTTTGAATACCGATGAGATACAACCACACAGCTGGATCTTCTTAATATGTCACTAACCAGATGTTAAATGTGTAGACAAAATAATCCAAACAGAATATGGCATTTATCCGGGTCGAAACACCTCTTGTTTTATACATTATCGCCTATTTGAAAGGGTTGGAATACTACAGTCATTGAGGCATCATAGAGCAACGACATATTTACAAGTTACTGTCTAAAATCAGAAAACAAGATGATGTATATGAAAGTAGACTTGATTCTTTTGACAGTAACTTGATTCTTTTGAAAACAGTTACTGTAACTTGTAAATATGTCAATGAAAACAGCATCAGGATGTAAATATGGTTTTCAAGCATTCCTATTTACATATTTACATATTTACAGTAACTTGTAAACTTGTAAATATGTTTTCATTGAATCATGTAAATATGTAAACTTATTTACATATTTACATATTTACATTTAACATATTTACATATGTAAACTTATTTACATATTTACATATTTAAATATTTACAATTAACTTGTAAACTTGTAAATATGTTTACAAGTTACTGTCAATATGTTTACAAGTTTACATATCAAGTTTACATATTCAATGAAAACAGCACAAAAACTTGGTTTTCATGCATTCATCAGGATGTCAATGAAAGTAGACATAAAGATTAAACCAAATGGAAAATAAAAAGAAAATTTTGATTATTTTGTTGTTGGGCCTGCAGCCCACTTGTGCCTATCAATAACTAAATAAATTAATTGGGCCTGCAGCCCCAATTCCTTAACGGTTATTATCTTTTCCCACTAAATAATGGCCTGAAGCCAATTACTTAAAGGGACTATCCTCTATGTTAAATCACAAATAATTTCTATAGCCCATGTTGACAACTTTATTTAAACATCGCTTTTGCAAATTATAATCTATGGTTTACTAGGACTCTATTTTTCAAAATATAATTATCTTAAAGATCCTGAGACCGCTCTGCCGTTAGTCAACTAACCTAACGGTGTATGACGTTTCCACGTGGTCTACAAGATATTTATATTTTCTAGTTTCCCTTACCATATGTTTTGCTTGAGATATATGCGTGGTTGTTTACTTTTATGCCCGTAGCATATTTAGAACTGCGTTGATGTTTAAATCAGTAAAAATGTGTTTTTCGGGATCGGCCATTGTATACCTATTTACTTTCCTTGCACTTTTATTTTCTTTTGAGAGAATTTGTAAGTGAGGAAATTTGTATTTTAAAGCCAAAGCTCGATGCAACAGCACATAGAATTGATGAAAACTCCTTCAATGGATCATGATGTCGGTCAATGTGCTTGGCTAAGTTTGCTGGACCAACCTAGCTTGACTGGGTAACAAGTGGTCCTGGCTTAGTCAATTCCCTGGCCACGTCCGCTGGACCGCAAGGAGTCGATTCATGACTATGTAAGCCAAAGCTCGATGCAACAGCATATGAAGACGGAGATATAGGGACCCAGTTCAGTTTGGGTTTCCAAAGTTGTATTATTATTTTTTTTCTATTATGGACTTTAAACGAACTTTGGACTGTGTACTATTTTGGGTATCTGGCCGATCCCCGCATTTTTACTTGTTTATTTCTTTATGCATGAATTTTTGAATTTTAATTAATTCATGCTCATTTTAAAATACGTAGATAAATGGCAAAATTGGCAAGCGTCGATTTCGAGGTCCTAGATTCTGCAGGGACAAATTACCTGAGTTGGCGAGTGGACCTGAAGTTCCACTTGCGTTCAATGGCCCTCCTTGGGTCCATTTTGGCTCCTTCCTCGGCCCCAGCAGCGGCCGAAGCTTCTGCTACAGCTAGCAGCAGCCCCACAACCACTGTATCCGATGTAGATAAGGCGAAAGCCATAATCTACATTAGGAAGCATATAGATCGGACCTTAAAGGCCGAATACTTAACGGTTGAGGACCCGAAGGACCTGTGGACAGCACTGGAAGCACGATATAAACATCAAATTGATGTTATATTACCCCGTGCCAGTTATGAGTGGGAAAACCTCAGACTTCAGGACTATAAGTCCGTCGCTTAGTATAATTCTGCACTTCATAACATCACCTCACGCCTGAAGTTGTGCGGTGAAGAAGTGACAGAACAGCGCATGTTGGAAAAAAACATTTACCTCGTTTCACGAGAAAGATGCAATCCTCATGCAGCAGTATCGTGAACGCAACTTCACGAGATTCTCCGATCTGATCTCACGCCTACTTAGAGCAGAGCAGAATCGAGATTTACTGCTAGCAACTCATAACTTACGTCCAGCTGGCACTGCCCCTATCCCTGAAGCCCAACACGTTTCTCCCCAGAAGTGGAAAAACAAGAGGAAGACTAAAAATACTAAAGGGAAAGCGGTAATGAAGCAACCAAGAGGTGCAGCTCCCCAGACAAACAAAAACAATAAAGGGAAAAGAAACTTCACTTGGAAGCGAAAGGACACCAAGCACGTGTCACTTCCAAAGAAGACCTGGGAGGACAAATGACATAGATGCGGCATGACTGGCCATTGGTCCAGAAACTGCCGCACTCCTCGCCACCTACAGGATCTATACCAGGCGAGCCAGAAGTCTCGACCTGAAACAAACTTGGCAGGTGTACAGCCGCCAACAGTCTTTACTGCTAAAGACTTCGAGAACGACGATCTGCTAGATTGAGCATCATCATTTATCTATGCATTTAGAATTCGATGTATCTTCATCTGTTATTTGCTTTAGTGCGGACTTTTATTTATGAATGTTGTCTACATTTTCCCTCAAATAAAATTTTTTTTTTTGGCTTATATAGATGATGTCTGAGTGCCTAGTGGACAGTGCCTCGACGCACACAATCCTTCGCGATCAATGCTATTTTAATAGCTTAAACAAATATGACGGTCCTGTTATCACAATTTTTAGGACTGTCCCAAATAATCGAAGGAACTGGTGAAGCAATTTTATTGCTCCCAAATAACACAAGACTTCAAATTAATAATGCATTATTCTCTCCTATATCAAACAGAAATCTCGTAAGTTTCAAGGATTTCCGTTTAAACGGATATCACTTAGAGACCAGGGATAAAAATAAGGTTGAATATCTAATTGTAACTCGTCAAAAAGATGACCGGAAGATCATCTGCGAGCGATTCAAGGGACTCCCGTCGGGTCTATACCAAACATACATTCAACCAGTAGAAGCCAATATGATTGAACACCAGACGTGCCAATCACTACCAGAATTCCAACTCTGGCACAATAGACTTGGTCACCCTAGAACAGCAATGATGCGCCGCATCATCACTGAATCCCGTGGACACAAATTGAAGAACCTGAAGATTCTTCAAAAGGGTGAATTTCCATGTCTCCCTTGTTTTAAGGGAAAACTAATAACTAGACCATCCCTCCTGAAAGTGGGATTAGAGTCTCCTGGCTTCCTTGAGAGAATTCATGGTGACATTTGCGGGCCTATTCACCCCGCAAGTGGCCCATTTCGGTACTTCATGGTACTGATTGATGCATCAACCAAATGGTCTTATGTGTGCCTCTTGTCCACCCGCAACCTAGCTTTTCCAAAGCTATTGGCACAAATAATAAGGTTGCGTGCTCATTTCCCCGATAACCATATCAAGAAACTACGTCTTGATAATGCGGGAGAATTTACTTCACAAGTCTTCGAAGACTATTGCCGGGCAACGGGTATTGAAGTTGAACATCCGGTAGCACATGTTCACACCCAAAACGGATTAGCTGAGGCTCTTATAAAGAGACTCCAATGGATTGCACGTCCATTGCTTATGCAATCCCAGTTGCCTGTGGATGCTTGGGGGCATGCTATTTTACATGCCGCATCACTTATTAGGATAAGACCCTCTGGAGGTCACACTTTATCCCCGATGCAACTAGCATACGGCGCACCTCCGGATATCTCTCATTTGAGAGTGTTTGGTTGTGCGGTATATGTCCCAATAGCACCACCGCAGAGGACCAAAATGGGTCCTCAGCGTCGTCTAGGTATATATATTGGGTTTGATTCGCCCTCTATTATCAGATACCTTGAACCCCTGACGGGTGACGCATTCAAGGCACGTTTTGCAGACTGTGAATTTAATGAGAAATTTTTTCCAAAACTGGGCACACAGTCTAAGAAGCCAGAAGCTTCTGAGACCATTAGTTGGGACCAGAAGTCTTTGTCCCTATATGATCCGTGTACTAATCTGTGTGAAGATGAGATCCTGAAGATCCTTCACATCCAGAATACAGTACATATTTTACCGGATAAATTCACGGACAACCAGAAGATTGTCCGTTCACACGTCCCTGCTGCCAATACGCCAGCTAGGATTGACATCCCCATAGATGGATGCAGCCCACCGGCAGCAGAATTGGTTGTACCTCAAATGAAAAGAGGACGCCCACCAGGTTCAAAAGATAAAGTTCCTCGAAAGAGGAAGACTCCTGGCGATACTAAGATTATCCCTCCACAGGATGCTGAGCTCAGACCAGCTACTTCTCCCCTCCTGATTTCCCCAGCAGAGGAAACAATAGGAGAAACATCATTAAATTTTGTACGTACTGGAGAAGTACTGGACAGAAATAGCATAGTCGTCGACGACGATTTTGCGTTCGATATTGCCGTTCACGTCACTGAATATGACGATGACGTCGAACCACGATCTCTAGCGGAATGTAAACGCAGAGATGATTGGCCAAAGTGGGACGAGGCAATAAGAGTAGAGCTGGACTCACTCTTGAAACGCAAAGTCTTTGGACCAGTAGTCCAAACATCAGTAGGTGTAAAACCTGTGGGATATAAGTGGGTTTTCATAAGAAAAAGAGATGAAAATAATGTGATCGTTCGCTATAAGGCACGCCTTGTAGCCTAGTGATTTTCCTAAAGACCGGGGATTGATTACGAAGATACGTATTCCCCGGTCATGGATTCGATCACCTTCCGATTTTTAATCAGCCTAACTTCTCTGGAAAGCCTAGAAATGCAGCTCATGGACGTTGTGACTGCATATCTATATGGCGATATAGATAAAAATATCTATATGAGACTTCCTGATGGGTTTAATCTACCCCCAGAGATGAAAGAGATACCTCGGGACGTATTCTCTTTAAGGCTACATAGATCATTATATGGTCTAAAACAATCGGGCAAGATGTGGTATAACAGACTAAGTGATTTTCTTGCACAGCAAGGATTCCCGAATAACGAAGTCTGCCCGTGTATCTTTATCAAAAGAACGGGAACAGGATTTGTCATCATAGCTGTATATGTAGATGACTTAAATCTCATAGGATCTCCTGCAGAGATCAAAGATATATCTGAAAGCCTTAAACATACTTTTGAAATGAAAGACCTAGGCAAAACAAAGTATTGTCTTGGCTTACAGATAGAACACCTAAGAGGTGGAATCCTATTACACCAATCTAATTATACAAAGAAACTTCTACGCAAGTTTCATATGGATAAATGTCATCCTTTAGGTACTCCTATGGTCGTAAGATCACTAGATGTACATAAGGACCCCTTCCGGCCACTGGAAGAGGGGGAGGAGATACTGGGTCCTGAAGTACCCTACCTCAGTGCCATTGGAGCACTTCTATATCTGGCTAACTGTATGCGTCCCGATATAGCGTTTACAGTTAATCTACTAGCCAGACACAGTGTTGCGCCCACAAAGCGCCACTGGAACGGAGTAAAGCATCTTCTGCGATACCTTCAGGGTTCCATTGATCTTGGACTTTACTACCAGAGAGGTGCCTCCCCCAAATTGTTTGGTTATGCTGATGCAGGTTATCTCTCTGATCCGCACACGGCAAAATCTCAAAAAGGTTTTATATTTACCTACGGAGGTATTGCTATCTCTTGGAGATCGGTAAAACAAACCACTACTGCTACATCTTCCAACCATGCAGAGCTCATCGCGCTCCATGAGGCGAGCAGAGAATGTTTTTGGCTACGCTCCGTCGTCCAACACATCCTCCAATCCACTGGCCTGAAGACCAGTGATCTGGAGCCTACTGCCCTATTCGAAGACAACGCCGCATGCATTGCTCAGCTTCAGAAGGGCTACATCAAAGGCGACAGGACAAAACACATTTCTCCCAAGTTTTTCTGGACGCACGAGCAGAAGAATGACAAGCAGATTGAAGTTCGACAGATCCAGTCATGCAACAACTTAGCTGATCTTTTTACTAAGGCATTGCCTAAATGTACTTTTGTAAAGCTTGTAAAGAACATTGGTATGCGACAGTTGAAAGACCTACAAGCCTGAAGCTTGTACGGATCAGGGGGAGTAACATGTGGGTTGCACTCTTTTTCCTTAAGCTGTTGGGTTTTCCCACGGGGTTTTCCACAGCTAAGGTTTTAACGAGGCAAACACACTTACTCTGGATCCAGAAGTATCCACCCCTTGACTCAGTAGCTGAGACCGAAGTGATGAATGTGTAAGGGGGAGTGTTATGAATGAGGGAGGCCTTTGGCCTCCCCTCCTTCATTACCCATTCATTAGGCCCCCATTACTTAGTGTAATGGGGACCCTTGGTCTCCTAGAGGCTTTTGGCATCCCCACTATGAGATATATAAATAGAGCACCATGGCTCTTAGCATGGTGACTTATTCTTAGAAATGAAATTCTCTCTCTCTCTCTCTCTCTTGAGTTCATTATCATATAACATTTATATGTTTTTCCCAAAATTTTTATAAATAAATTTACCAGATCTCGTAGCTTTATGAAAAGAATTTTTTTGATGTTGTTTGGAATCTCGCAGCGGCGTCCCTCTTCTTGGTTGTCAATGTAATCAAAAATTTGAAAATAATTGTATTATTTATCAAGTACGCGAAGTCCAATGAATTTGGGCATTATCAATTATCACACATTGGGCTAAAGCCTGGCATATGACGCTCATCAAATATATTCCTCATTTTTATCTACTCACATCGTGCGAGTTATCTTATCAACGAAAATACATTAAAAAGATTAAAGACGGCAGATTAAAATTAACATAGAAGGGCCCTGCATACTGCCCATTTAATGACAACGACAGAGGTGGCGTGAAGGGAGAAGTTTGCAATTAAAACCACCGAATCAATTTGATATCACATTGTCAGCAGACGGTGTTAGTAAGTTACAAATCCTCTACACTGTTCAAGCTCAATGAGATGATGGTATATTTGTGAAATTTTGCATTTAAAACTCTGAGCACATCTCAAAACAACAGAGAGCGCCTTGAGAAATCTCCCCATTTAAAAAGTATTTTCTCCTTCAAAACTGAGATATTCTTTTATTAAAAGGAATTTTGCCCTCTGAAGCCTCTTCATTCAAGTGTTGACCTCTGGTTGATAAATTTCTTCCATCTTCATCTCTTGAACTTCATGATTCAGTGTCATGTATCCTCTGGCAATAAACATGCTTCACTCTGGCTTATATCCCTTTATTAGTGCCCATCATTGGAACATACTTCTGAGCTCCATTCTTATATTAGAATTACGTTCAATTTCACTACAGATGAACAACTCGATTTCTAGCAATCCATAAGAGTGTTAAAAAGTCATTTAAATCTCTCAAAAGGCACCTAAGCCTTTCAGGTTTCAATGGATCATATTCAGCTAAGGTTTTTAGGGATAGATATAGTAGAGATCTTGATTTACTAATTTACAGGGTAAAGATTGCAAATAGAGGTGGATAGCATGGATGTTTCTTCCAGCGCGTGTTGCTAGTGTCCTTTAGAGTAACTCGATTGGTATCTTGACTGGATAAAATCAACTTAAGAAATGGCAAGCATGCCTCGATTCTACACCATATCAAACATTCATAAATCTCTTTGCACTCCGAATGAGATTTTTCCCTTGCTATGAACTCATAAATAATACCATCCACCTCAATAGAACTGCAACCAGGAGTCTTTTCCACACACAGCTCCTTCGTGTGCATCCTCACCTTGTCGGCTTCATCCCTCACATTCTACATATATTAGACCGTGCCTTAACTCTAAAATGATAGAAAATAAAATAAAAAATAGTATTTCCAAAAGAGATGCAAATTCAAATAAATTATTCGCACAAAGGCATGTTGTTTATGACGTTTCAAAGAGAGCAACAACGACCATTGAAAAAGAGATACATAACATCAATCTGCCAGCTAATAACAGTATCTGAACCTCTCCAGAAGGTCATCTATTCTTTACAAAGCACTGAAACAAATTCTTACAATTTTGGTACTTGAAAATGAAACAAACTCTACCAAATTCTTTACAAAACAATAGTGTTGCTCTGAAACTGAAAAAAAATTCTTACAATTTTGTGTGCTTGAAACTGAAACAAATTCTACCAAATTCTTTACAAAACAATGGTGTTTCTCTGAAAACAGAAGCTCTAACAAAGAATGTTATTCAAATTCCTCCAATTCATTCCTATAATATTTTGAGCAGTTGATGCCCTTAGGTTTCCTATGCAGTGGACTAAAAATCAGGTTGTGAGTACTATCCTTCGCATGTACAGCTATGATTGGCTTCACTTGGGTATTGGCCTCCTATGGCCAAATCCTCCCTCGTTAGCATTGGCTGCAAGATTGGCTGGGGTCAAGGTGACCATTTGGCCCGTGGGCCCCTGGCCCGGGTCAGGCCCAGGCGAGTTGACCGGGCCGCAGGACCGGCCCGACCTGAGTCCAGGGCCGAGCTTTTGGCGCCATTGCGGCCCGTCGAGCCAGCCCGTGGCCGGGCCCAGCCCGGAGCAGTTACTTTTTTATAAAAAAATCTGTTGTGCCAGCAGCCTTGCTGCAGGTGCACACGCAGGCCGATGCAAATGACCGTTCCCTGCAGGAGGGTTTTTTTTGGTCTTTTGACACCCCCCCACTGTCATAAACAACCATGGGGGGTTTGGGTCTTTTTACACACGAAAATTTGCTATAAATTGCACACACCACCTCTTTTTTTCACAACTCTCAAACTCTCATACACTCTCATACTCTCTCTGTTTGCATAAGGTCTACTTTCAAGCAATCAATTCTCAGCTCTCGCCTCTCGGTCAAGGCGGTATCGCAAGGTGAAGCTCTCTGTCAACTTCGCAGCTTCGCTATCAACTTGTCATCAAGCACAAGTCTCAACTCGCTGTCAAGCTCAACTTCGCTCTCAAGTCTCAGCTCCCTCTGCTCTCAAGCTCATCTGCTCTCTACACCACTCGCAAGTCGTAACCTGGCAATCAGTTTCCTATATATATTAGCATAATGGCTGAACCAAACAACTGTAGGAATTTTAACTTCCACCTTGACAACACTGAGGAGTAGGATAATTTTAATATGATTTGGGATAACCTGATAGAAACACCAAATTTTGATATTGATATGTCACAAACCGAAACATATGAGTACACGAATCCTATACTTGCTTATACTACTTCTGCACAGACTTCTTCTGTATACGCTTCTACTCTTACACTACATATTATCCGGATGTTCCTTCTATACAATAACCCCAACCCAGATCATGAAAATCTGCGATTTGGGAGCACTTTACGGTTGAAACTGTCCCTGGCAAAGGACAACGGGCATTTTGCAAAATATGTAGAACAGATTTTTGCAAAGTTTCTGACGGCACAACACACCTTAAGAAACACATAGCATCCAATGCAAAAAGGGATTTTAAACAGACCACATTAAACTTACCCGCATCTTCTTCCTCTCTTTCTAATTTATCATACTCTGCTGAGCCAATGAGAAAAGAGATGACTAGATGGGTTTTATGCCAAGAATTGCCATTTAGTTATGGGGAAAGCACCTAATTAGAACGGTTTAACCAAGTGGACCTTAACATTGCCTTTAGAAGAGTGCCTAGAAACACTCTGTAAAGAGATGCGACGTTAGCTTTTCAAGCTGGGAAAGCTAAATTGCATGAAACCTTTGCTAGCTTTAATTCTAAAATATCTTAAACTTTGGGCATTTGGAAAACAAAATGGAGAGCGTCCTATTTATGTGTTACATCGAATTATATAGATCATGCTTACATGCTTAAAACGATGATTATATGATTTAGAATGTTAGAGCATGCTCATACTGGGGTGTTATTTCTTCTGTGATAAAGTCTGTTACTCATGATTTTAATATTACTGAAAAGATGTTTTCATTTACTTTTGATAATGCATTTAATAACAATAATGCAATTAGTTGTTTAAAAAGAAATTTGACCGTCGATATGGATGGTTTGTTGTTTCATCATAGACGTGCATGTCACGTCTTGAACTTGATAGTTCAAGACAGACTTAAAACTTCTTTGGTTTATTTAGATAAAATTAGGAATTTCATGTTGTATATACATACTTTTGGAAATAGGCAACTTCAATACAAACAACTGTGTCGTACGAACCAAACACCGTACATTGCCTTTAAATTTGATGTTCCATATAGATGGAATTCAACATATACAATGTTGTGTACCATTATTAAGAACAGAGATCCACTTACAGATTTTGTAATTACATACTTTCCACATGACCCTCCGTATGAAATTAGTGAAAACTATGGATAACTGTAGATCATCTTCATGAATTTTTTGATTTATTTTTTACTGCTACTAAAAAAATTTCAGGGTTTACTACCCAACATCAGTTTTAGGATTAGAACAATTAGTTTTAATTTCTGAAGTTTTATCTAAGAAAATATACAATCCATAACCTAACACTGCTATTATGCCTATGATAGAAGACAAGTCGATAAATCTAGCTAAGTATTGGAATCATGTTCCTATGCTTTACTCTATAGCTAAAGTTTTTATCCACGTTTTAAGGAAGATGTTGCAATTGGGGTATTAGAAATGTATTATGAAAGCATGTGATTTCCCCTATGCTAAACATCTAGCTACATTTAAACATAGCTTAAGAACACTGTTTACAACTTATGAGACTAGATTTGGTAGGGCTTCACATACTTCTTCTGTGCCTGATACTTCTTCTTCTTCGAGTCGGATCCAACAGATGTTAGGAAAGAAGAAAAAAACAGTAGAGTGAGATAGTTCTTCTAGTGAACTGTCTAAGTATTTAGAAAATCTGTTTCCCTTTTCTGAGGCAGAAATGGATGATGAGAATTTTGATGCTCTTGCCTGGTGGAAAGGAAATGAAACAGTTTTTCCCATTCTTTCCATCATGGCTCGTGATTTGTTAGATGTATTTATATCTACCGTTACTTCAGAGTCTGCTTTTAGGGCAGAAAGTCCCATTCTGAGCAACAAGAGGTCAAGGTTGAAGGAAGACATAGTTGAAGTTGTGGTTAGTGCGAAGGATTGGTTCCATTCTGAAAAACCGCTCGCAGGACAAGAAGGACCTTTTCGAAGATTCCGACGAAGAAGATGCACAAGATGAGTGATGTTCATTTCTTCCGTCAATTATTAGTTTCTTATTTGTAGTAGTGTTCTTTTTTGGCCATTGTATGAATGGTAAGACTGGCCGCTTAAGTACATCCCTAAAAAATTTCATAAATAAAATTTAAAGATTCATCCCAGGACCTTCGAGAATTTCGAGCTTAAATACGTTTCTGTCCTGTGGCACTACTGTATTTATTTAACAATAATATAAGTTAATTATTTCTCTTTTATAAAGTTTTTATCTACTAACAATTTACAAATGCCTATCTATTTCTAATTTTTTCTAAAATGCTATGTTTTTATTAACTTATATATCTTAAAAAATTATAATACTGATTATAAATATCACATATTAATTGTACAATTTTTTACATATACTTACAATTTTTTAGAATTTTTAAGACGGTTTAAGATATATATTTTTTGAATTTTTTCAACTTATTTGAATTTTTTTAATTTTTTTAATTTTTTTAATGGGGCAGGCCGGCCTGACCCAGCCAGGTCGGGCTCAGTCCTGGCCTGGGCCTCCCAGTCAAACGGCCCGGCCCGTGGCCCAGTCATGGTCCGGCCGGGCCGGGCCAGCCCGTAGGCCACCTTGAGGCTGGGGCCTCACCACTCATGTTTGCAGATGTTCGATGTACACAAGACACTCGGTGAGAGATGGAGAATGATATTTGATGCATGCAAGCTACTCACTCCTTACTGATGGTTGCGAGAGTGGCTGGGTCCTTGCCGCTCATTTGTTAGATCTGTTCATCTTCAAGGGTTTGGATGAGATCGAGGAGATGAAATTAAAGCACGAAACATCAACTTTAACAGGGACCAAACAAAAATTCACTAGGCTCGTAATCGTTTTCGAGGCAAATCGGGCAGGATGCAACAGAAGAGGGTTCAATCTCCTCAGCCTTAATATCGCTCAAACTCCCCTCCGATGAATTAATAGCTTCTTCTTCTTCTCGAGGAAATGATCTGAATTATCCAACAGACTGAAATCCCTCAGCCCATCCCGAGACAGCTCCGATTCATCCATTCCTAAAACCCTACCAAACCAAAACGATTCAAACAGACAAATCAAACGAAAAATTCCACAAAAAAATCTAAGCCTAATTGCTAGATCAAATGCCGAACTTGTACATGTGGGAGGACCAAGCAGTTACTTCCTGAGATCGAATGAAATTTAGGGCATGCTTCGTTTGTTGAGAATAAGTTTGTGGAAACCTGAGGGGTTGAGGAATCTTGATGTGATGAAAGTTTGGTTGTGTTTCTTTTGTTGGAAAGTTGGTTGGAAAGTTGATTTGAGAATGTTATGTGGGGCCCACACAACTTTCTTGTGTTTCTTTTGTTTGGAAATTTATGTGGAAAACTTTAATGTGGGGTCCATAAAGCTGAAATAATAAATTACTTGTAATTATACTAATTTAATTAATTTGAATTAGTTGTATGTTATTAATAAATGTTGATTTTAATTATTATTTTATTTAATAGAAATTAATAAAATTAGTAGAAATAATTAAAACTAATTTGGTTATAAACTAACCTATTTAATTAAATTAATTATTAAACTAACTAATCATTAAACTAACCTAATAACTAACTATTTAATTAATAATAAATTAACCGATCGGAGGCACTATGCTGAGGAGTGCACAGTGCATCCAATAATAAGACAAAATTATATCGGAGGCACTGTGCACTCCTTATGCACAGTGCCTCCGAGCGAATTAAAAAAACCAAAAAGTATGTTGATGCCCGCTGCGATTGTGCGAGAGATCGGAGAGAGAGAATGTGGGGCCCATCCACACAACTTTCTGAGCAGAATCGCGTGTAATCCACGGATTTTCCATGGATTACAGATTTGAGAATTGCAGCGCCAGCGAGGATCCACATCAGCAAACTTTTCTGGAAAATTTTCTGAGAACAGAACAAACTCTGTTTAAAGTTCCCAAGGAAGTGGTGAATAGTGCATGAACAGTGGAAAATTTCCACTTTCCACTCCACATTCAACAAAATAAACAGGCCCTTAATAGGAGAAGGTGATGGGTTCTGATTGGCCAATTTGTTTTTGCCACGGATTGATGTTTTGCTGTGGATCGATGAGGTGGCAGCATCTCGTCAGTTTTTCTTGGATCACTTGGTTTTCCCCCTGAGTTTTTTCTCCAAACCATGAAGAAAATTAAAGAGTTGGATGATCACTCCTTATTTTACACTTTTTTCCCGCATGTTTGCATGCCATTTAGATCGCCCAAATCATGTTTTTCACGATATATCGACGATATTGCGATGCTTTTCACGATTTGTTGTTTTTGTCGCATTTCAGGTGATTTGGCGCGATTTGGAGTGATCTCGAGATGCGCTTACTCCAGAGGGTCACCGACGATCTCCCCAAGGGGTATTTTGCTGTTGGAGAGGAGCGGAAGAAGAACGGACGTCTCAGGAGCGACGAGGAGGCCAAAACAAGCTGATTGGGCATGTTTTGTGTCCCACTCGGCCGAGTGAAGGAGTCACTCGGCCGACCAGCGAGACACCGCTCGGCCGACTAGATCAGACACGATTCATATGTGCACTCGGCCGAGCGACGGAGACCACATCGGCCGAGTGACGAGACCCCGTCCGCCCGAGTGGCGCCCAGACGAAGCCATTCAAAAATCGCCAAGTTACTGTTTTTCGGCTGCCTGAGCTTCAGAAGACCCACTCGGCCGAGTGGATAATCCCGACCGCCCGAGTACCAAGAAGCCATCGGCCGAGTGACGACAACTCACTCGGCCGAGCCGCCCCCGAAGTTGAGACCCCTGAAGATCAAGACTTACTGGAAATTTACGGGGTTTCTCACTCGGCCGAGCGACTTTTGTCACTCGGCCGAGTGCGACGCGCTGCCTGTAGCGAAAATTGCGGAAAACAGGCTGCGCAGGGGTATTTTGGTCACAGTTTTTGGACGATTTTGGGGGGTATTTAACCCCTGTTTTTACCCTAGTTTTAGGGAGCTTTTCTCTTAGATTTTTGCAGCTTTTTAGGTTTACTTTTTAGTTTTATTCTTGTGATTGGGGAGAGGACAAAAGTTGATTTTTGTTGGATTAATTGAAGAACTCCATTGGTTTGCCGCTCTCTTCTCTAAAAATTCTATTTTTATTGCTTATCTCAATATTGTGATGAATTCTATTGCTTATTTCATTGATTATTCTTGTGTTTGTGCTATGAATTGCGAGTAGTCGCCACGTCTTGGGGCGTGGGGATGAACCCTACAAGCCCAATTTCATATTTGTGATGAATTGGTAGGAATTTTGCTAGAATTGCTATTAGGGATTACATTGGGATCAATTTACTACGGATGGCTAGGAATTCACATCGATTGGGATTTGCAAGAGATTGGATCCCAATTCGATAGGAAGCCCTAGAAATCCGAATTGGGTTGGAATCGAATTTCTGTAGTATCGGTTTGCAAGAGATTGGACCGATACTAGGGTTCCCGGTTGCAATTCCGTGCCGATACCCGTTTGCAAGAGATTGGACGGGTAGGAACTGTCCCAACCTAGGTCGCGGGCCGAGTTTGCAAGAGATTGGGCTCGGTACGCGATTGAACGATGATGTTGATCCTAATGATAGCTTCCCTAGGCTAGGGTTTGCAAGAGATTGGACCCAACCCTAGGATAGCTATAGACCGGCAACAGCGCGAGAGCGTGAGCTTGGTTCTACATTCAGTTGCAACTAGTTCATCCAAAATCTTATTCTAGCAATTTTGATACCGATGAACCACATTGACGAGATACGGTGAGTAGCGGGAATTCCCCATTCCCTAGACGTTCTTTATTTGATTTGATATTTCCACATTTTGTCTGACGATTGTGACAGGATCGCCAAAGGCAAATTTCTCTCTTCTTAAATAGCCAGGTTGATTGGAACAAGCACGGTCATTCGTCCTCCCTGTGTTCGATATCCCGCTCGCCGCTATACCGTGCGCTTGCGGTAAAACTACAACCGTTCTTTGGGTTACATCCCGGAGCGACCAAGTTTTTGGCGCCGTTGCCGGAGAGGGAATTTTGACGGTGTTCGTCATCGACCACCCGGTTACTTCTTCTTTCTCTCTTTCTTTACTTTCTTCTATTTGCATATTCTCCCTGTATTTTGCATAAGGTCTTTACAGGAAGAATGGAGGATGCAATGTCAATAATAGAACTCAGTCAGGAAGACTATGACTCCTTCACAGACCTCCTTAAGGAGCTTATCGATGAGGTCCACGCTACCGGAGCTTTCGCTATCGATGTCAAGGACCCCGACGAACAACTGTTTGCTAGTTTTGTGATGGACCAGATCTCCCCGGAGGGGACTATCGGGGCCAGTGTCAGAGTTGACGTGATCGACGACAAATTATATTTCGAAGACGGTAGAACAAATGTCGAAGAACACTATACTCCCGAAGAATCCTTCAAGCAAACCGACATTCAGGGAGTTGCACTCTATGACGCTACTCTTGCTTTTATGAATCGTCTGATGTGTTTCTTGATTCCAGGCACGAACCGGAACAGGGTGAAGGTTCAGACGATGCTAGCACAGAATCGGAGAGCGCCTATTTCGATGCATCGTCCTCACTAAGTAGTGAGTCTGACTCTTCACAAGAGAGCGCGCCACCAGAGCACGAGCTAGACCCGGCTGACAAGGAAGAAGCCAAACTCATGCGAGCTGATGAAGTAGAAGGAGCGGTGCCTATTCAGGTAGAACTCAAACAATTACCTCCGAATCTAAGGTACGCCTTTTTGGGTAACAAATTAACTTTCCCGGTGATAGTAAACTCCCACCTCACGCCAGACCAACTCGAAAAACTCCTAGACGTTCTTAGGAGCCACAAAGATGTCCTTGGCTACACTATCTCCGATCTAAAAGGGATAAGCCCTAGGCTTTGCACTCATAGGATCCATTTGGAGGATACTGACGCCACCTCCATAGAACCTCAAAGGCGGTTAAACCCTAATATGAAGGAGGTGGTTAAAAAGGAAATCCTAAAATTGCTCGACGTCGGTATCATTTATCCTATCTCTGACAGTAGATGGGTTAGCCCCGTTCACGTCGTCCCCAAGAAAGGGGGGATGACTGTCATAAAAAATGAAAAAGGTGAGCCCATATCTACGCGCACCGTCACGGGATGGCGAATGTGCATTGACTATAGGAAACTCAATAAAGCCACCCGAAAGGACCATTACCCATTGCCCTTCATTGATCAAATGCTTGAACGCCTTGCAAAACATAAATACTTTTGCTATCTAGATGGGTATTCGGGATTCTTCCAAATCCCTTTGCACGAAGATGACCAAGAGAAGACAACTTTCACTTGTCCCTATGGCACCTATGCCTACCGTAGGATGCCGTTTGGCCTTTGTAATGCTCCCGCCACCTTTCAGAGATGTATGACATCCATATTTTCCGATTACATTGAAAATATTATGGAAGTTTTTATGGATGATTTCTCGGTTTATGGAAGTGAGTTTGACTCTTGCTTGGAAAATCTTACTAAAGTCCTAAAAAGGTGCCAACAAAACAATCTCACTCTCAATTGGGAGAAGTGTCACTTCATTGTCACGGAAGGTATAGTTCTCGGACACCTTGTCTCTTCAAGAGGAATTGAGGTAGATAAAGCAAAGATTGAGGTAATCGAGAAACTCCCTCCTCCTATTAATGTCAAGGGCATTAGAGGTTTTCTTGGTCACGCGGGGTTTTACCGCCGCTTCATCAAGGATTTCGCCTCGATTGCCCGACCACTTACTTCCTTGCTCGCTAAAGATATTCCTTTTGTTTTTTCAGGAGAATGCTTGCAAGCCTTCAACACCTTGAAGGAAGCACTAGTCTCCGTGCCCATCATACAACCACCGGATTGGGGCCTTCCTTTTGAGCTAATGTGTGATGCTAGCGACCAAGCCATTGGAGCGGTGTTGGGACAAAGAAAAGATAAGAAGCTTCATGCGATATACTATGCGAGCAAGACATTGGATGACGCGCAGAAAAACTACACAACTACCGAGAAAGAGCTTCTAGCGGTCGTCTATTCCATAGAGAAATTTCGCTCCTACCTCCTCGGTTCCAAGGTGATTGTCCACACCGACCATGCGGCATTGAAGTATCTTTTAAACAAGAAGGAGACCAAACCTCGGTTGATTAGGTGGATACTCTTGTTGCAAGAATTCGACTTAGAAATCAGAGACAAGAAGGGTACGGACAATGTCGTGGCGGATCATTTATCTAGGCTCATTCGCGACAAGGAGGATGAGAGTTTGCCTATCGACGACACATTCGTGGATGAGAGGCTATATGCCATAAGGACCGGAGAGGTCCCTTGGTACGCGGACTTCGTCAACTACTTGGCTTGTGGAATTAAACCGCATGGGATGCCCACACATCAAAAGAGGAGATTTCTTCATGAAGTCCGTAGCTATTTCTGGGAAGATCCATACCTCTTCAAGATATGCAAGGATAGCGTCATTCGGAGGTGTGTTTCTAAAGAGGAGGCGACATCCATCATTTTGCATTGCCACGGTCTACCATGCGGAGGACATCATGCCGCCTCTAAAACTACCGCTAAAATTTTGCAGAGCGGGTTCTTCTGGCCGACAATGTTTAAAGACACCCACGACTTTGTAAAGGGGTGCGATAGATGCCAACGGACCGGAAATATCTCCAGGTGCAATGAGATGCCGATGAGACCCATCCAAGAAATTGAGCTTTTTGATTGTTGGGGAGTAGACTTTATGGGGCCATTTCCGTCAAGCAATGGTAACAAATACATCCTATTGGCCGTTGACTATGTCTCCAAATGGGTGGAAGCAATCGCCACCCCTACTAATGATGCAAGGGTCGTCTCCAAGTTCTTCAAGCAAAATATCTTCCCGCGCTTTGGAGTGCCTCGTACCTTGATAAGCGACGGGGGAAGCCACTTCATAGAGAACAAGTTTGAAGCCATGCTAAAGAAGTACGGGGTAAACCATAGAGTTGGCATGGCATATCACCCCCAGACAAGCGGCCAAGTGGAAGTCTCAAATAGAGAAATTAACCAAATTCTTGAAAAGACGGTGGATCGGTCTAGAAAGGATTGGTCAATGAAGCTAAACGATGCTCTATGGGCATATCGCACGGCCTTTCACACTCCCATTGGCACCACACCGTTCCGACTCGTCTATGGGAAAGCTTGCCACTTGCCGGTAGAGTTGGAGCACCGCGCATATTGGGCCATCAAAACCTTTAATTACGATTACAAGAGTGCGGCGGTGAGGCGACTCTTGGACATCAACGAGCTTGATGAGATAAGAAGAGACGCCTACGAAAGCTCGAGAATTTACAAAGAAAGGACCAAGATTCTCCACGATGCCCGCATAACCGTCACAGACTTCAAAGTAGGAGACAAGGTCTTGCTCTATAATTCCCGGCTCCGACTATTTCCCGGTAAGTTGAGGTCACGTTGGTCTGGACCTTTCACTATCAAGCACATACAACCGGGAGGAGCTTTCGAGTTAGAAAGCAAGGACGGTTCCACATTCAAAGTAAATGGTCAGAGGCTCAAACACTATTCCGAGGGAGTCCCGACGGGCGAAACCAATAGAATATATTTGCTTAAGGGACGGGCGGATGATCTTTCGGACCTCCTTGATGAGGTAATTGAAGAGGCGATCCCCCACTCAATTGGCGCTCTATTCGATGTGGATTTCGAGGAAGGCCCGGATTTAGGCCAAGATGAGAAGATAGATGATTCCCCCGACCTCTCCGCTGAAAATGATGAAGGCGACGCTGATGTCGCAAGGATTCGAGAGCTCTGCAAACTCTCGAAATTGAAGTCTCCGAAGAAAGCTCCGCCGATACGGAAATCGGCGTCACCGGTGAAGCCGTTGACCGGAGCAAACGTTAGCTTGGGGGAGCCTCCCCCCAACACTATTCGAGACGGGAGACCACCGAGGGAGAACACGCCGCCGCCACTTCCGAATCCAAGCGTTCTCCCCGGAAAGTTTGATGGGTGCATCTCATATGCACCAAACATCCCACATTAATTGAAAATCATAGGGGGTCGAGCTCACGACCTTAAACGAGCACTTGTTGGGAGGAAACCCGACGGTTATTGCTTTATTTTTACTTTCTCTTTATTTTTGTTTTAGAAATTTTTAGTGTTTCGAGTCGTTCGCCCAAAAATTTTGTGATAACGGGTCCTATTTTTCTTGACATGAGAGGAGATAGGTAAATCCATCATGAGGAGGATGAACGGGGAGACGAGGAGCGCCCCAGGAAGGCGCTCGATGCTTAGGAGGAAGATGGAATCGACTGGAGGAAGAAAGACGGAGTTTAGAGCCCAAACGAAGACAAACAGCAGAAGACAATGCTCACTCGGCCGAGCATACTAGTCACTCGCCGAGTACACAAGTTCGTCTGGCCGAGCCGCTCACGAACGAGGGAAGTCTGATGTACCCAACTCTCTGTTTATTTTCCTGATTTCAGTATAACTGCTACTCGGCCGAGAATATATATTCACTCGGCCGAGTAAAACGGATACGCTCCTAAGGCGAGTCTTGCCGAGTAGCTTGAGCCACTCGGCCGAATGGACTTACTCCACTCGACCGAGGCCGGCAAGGCCACTCGGCCGAAGCGATAGCGGGGAGGAATTTTCCATTGGTCTCGCTCAGCCGAGTGACCTCGTCACTCGGCCGAGTCGTAACTTTTCCTATAAAAAGGGGGGGTCGGGCTCGTTTTTCGAAACGAAGCACACGATTTTTCCCCCGACCCTTCAGCTCCCTCGCCCGCTCGCACCCCCTACTCGCCCGACCGCCGTCGCCGCGCCGCTGCTCGGCCAGCCACCACCGGCCGAGCCCCCGCCGCGCCTCGCCCGAGTCGCCGCCGGCGGCCACCACTCCGGCCACTTCCGGTATCGCCTATTTCGCCTTTTTCTCCTCTTTTTGGGTATTTTTCAAGGATCCATGTGCTTAACGACCCCCAAACCCAAATTAATTTCCATATCTATCTATTATACCCCTAATGCTCCATACGTTTTGAATATTTCCCGCTAATATCTCCATTTCATGCGCAGGTTGTTTTTGTGAGCTTAGGGGAGCCCAGGGGAGCTCCTAGGGACTGATTCGGGCTTCGCGGAGGCGCTGTCTTCGCACGCTTCCATTGATTAGCACTCGCGGCGTGTCGGTGTATACTCTTTCCTCTATTTTGCACACGCCGCACTTTTCACGTTTTTCGGCGCGCGCTCGGGGCCCATATGCCGCCCCGGGCACGGCCGCGGTCGAGGAGAGCTTCCGCCAAGCGGAAGCGGTAGGATGACGCCGGCCCCTCCCACGAGTTGGAGGACTCTCCTCCGCCTTCTCCCACACACACCGTCCACCCAGCACAGCCTGCAGGCCCCACACACCCCGCACAGCCTGCAGGGCCCGCACAGCCCGCACACCCCCACACAGCCGCTCCCTGCCGCTCCACAGCCACCACCTCCGGCTCCACTGATCGGGCCGCTGGGGATCACGTTCCGGAACGACGCACACCGCGTCGCTTTCGAGCGTATCTCCCAGCGCTCGATCGTACCCTCCAGGTTTGCACACCTTGCCGACCTAGGACGCCTGGGGGTACTAGAGGGGATGCTCACGTTGTACGACAACGTGGGCTGGCGAGATTTCCTTCAGGTGTCGGCGGACACGTTTATCCGCCCGACACTTGAGGTGCTTAGTTCGATCGCCCGGACCGACGAGGGATGCTCGTTTCGGTTCATGGACCGGGAGTGCCAGGTCACTCTCGGTATGATGAGAGCATTTTTCTCGTGGCCCGATGTCCCCGGAGCCGATCGCGGTTACGGCCCCACCCATATCCCCCCACCTTCCTTCGACACCGGTGCCTTCTGGGCCCGGATTACGGGTCTCCACGCTGCCTTTGACCCTAGTAGGGCCAAGGCCTCGGCCATTGTCCATCCCTGCCTCCGTATAGCTCAGCGCCTTATGGCGACGACCTTTTTGGCTAGATATGAGCCGGGCACGATGTCTACGCCAGAGCTCTATATGCTCTACGCGATGACACGGCCCAGAGCTCTATCTAGGGATGGCGATGAGCTGGTCCCCGCCGTCGTGATTGATTTCGCGGCTTGGTTTTTGGACCGCATCATTGTATCGGTGGGCGCTCGCTCACCGATATGCTGCGGCGGCCTGATCACTTTGCTTGCCCTTATGACCGGCGATGACTTCCCTGACGACCTGCGACGAGCACCGGGCCCCACTTCTCTGTCGATTGATGTCATGGCACGGATGAAGATTCTTCGTCCGCACGGTGAGCGACACTGGGTCTGGTTGCACGGCCCTTACGGTGCTGATTACATGATTCTCCCGAGCCCCGCTCGGACTCAGATAGCACCAGCCCATGTGGACTGGCTCCCTGCGATGGATGTTCTCATCCCCGCTGCTTACGTGCTCGAGGCCGAGGAGGCCGAGCAGGCCCACGCTGCCCACGCTGCCCCCGCAGACCCTGTTGCACCTGCCGAGCCTGCTGCCCCTGTTGACCCCGTGGCCCCTCAGCCTATACCTGATGTTTCCGCTGCTCCTGACACCTCTGTCCACACCTCTGTCGGTGTCGGGAGTACCTTAGCTGAGCCCACTTCCACTGCTTCCGAGGCTGTCACCACCACCACTATCCCTCTGTCTGCCGAGCCCGTTTCTTCTGCTCCACCCGAGCGCCCGCCGACCGTTGTTGAGTGCGGAGAGCCCTCTGTCTCCATTGCTACGATATTTTCCGAGAGTGTCGTGGCGTCTGTCCACACTTCTGTGCCACTGACCTCTCTGGCCGCCTCGCTGCCACTTTTGCACTCTTCTTTCGCTGATGCTGCCTCCACTTCTCACCAGCCGGTGCCCCGGCCTCACACTGAGGCCAGGCCCACATTTGCGAGCGCAGCACCTTTTGTTCCCTTGCCTGCTGAGCCTGTCACCTACGCCACCAGAGTACGCCAGCCCCGCCCTGCACAGCCCCGACCGGTTCGTCCCTCTGCACCACCTCCCCCTGACACTGTACTTCTGAGCATTCGTGCTCTAGAGGGGGCGGTGAGGCGACCTTCGGACCCTGTCCTCCACCGTCTCTGCGATGGCTGGCCGCTTTGACCTGCTCCCGCAGATTCACTACTATCTTACCCAGGTCCTGGAGCGTCTCCCCGCGTCCCCGCACCCACACAGCAGGTTCCCACCCCCACTTCCACACACACTCAGCCTGCTTCCACCCCCACATGCACCCCCGCTCAGCAGCCACCACAGCCACCACCACCACCTCCGCCTCAGGACGGAGACGGAGCAGCACCACCTTCTTAGGCACCCTTGATGCCATAGATTATTTTTGCCGTTGTGCTGCCCGTTTCTGCTGGGTCCTGTTGCATTTTTGTCCACCCCCCTCCCCTCACTTATTTTGGGATTCTCATTCTGATCGTATCTTTATATATCTTTTTTGGGAGAGAGGGAGAGTTTTTGGTGCCCCACCTTTATATCTGTATCACTCCATACCTGCATGCATCATGTCCGCATCATATTTTTCGTTTCATTATTTTTCCTTTTTTTTTCCTTTTTTCCCTTCCATCATGCATGCATCCTCACTTACCCCTCACATTACTTGTCTCTCGGTGTGCCACACTTTGCACATTGAGGACACTGTGCCATTTAGCTTGGGGGAGTGAGTTCTCACGTTCTTTTTCGATTTGCCACCTTTATTTTTAGTTTTCCACACCATTTTCCGCCTTTGCACTTATTTTCATCATTTTTTCCTTTATTTTACCATGCATCACGTTTTTCTTATTTTTTCTGTGTGCCGCAGTGTAAATAGTTCTATTTTTCCTTTATCTTTATTTCTTTCTTTTTCATCTCATGCTAGAGATGACTTTTCTATGATGATGATGACGTGGAGTTAGCTTATTCTATTTGCATGCTTTATTTGTCATGTCTTGGACTTTATTTCTGATATCATATGCTATGACTTGCCTTGCATCTAGAGATAGTAACCCACACTTTTTTCCGCATGAAAATGGATGAAATTTTATTATTAGCTGAGTCTGAATATTCATATGTATGCTATCACAGAAAACACACCAAGATTCACGCATTGAATGCCTATATCTGGAGTACCGATTTCTTTTCCTATATCACTTCTATATGCATGAATTGTACATTTCACTTCAGGATGATTGAATGATGTTAGCTATGATAAATCTGGATTAGTTAGCTTTTTTGTGATCGAAACTGAGTAGATTAGATTACCCTGCTGAAGTTGTCGTGCATGTCTTATAGAGTGAACCGAGAGATATATTTATTTCTTTCTCCACAAATCTTGAACATCATTTCTCTACTTTTAAAATCATTGGTGAATCTCCCCTTAGCGACTCTATTATATGGCATTTCCCCCGCTATTAATTCCTAGCTCCAAATTTCTTTAATTCAAAAAAAAAGAGAAAATATTCTTGTATATCATTATCTCTCTTTGAGTTGGGATCGTTGTGTATATATGCTATATCAAAAAACAAAACAAAACAAAAAAAAGAGAAAAAAAAGAGAAAAGAAAAAGAAAAGAGGAAAAATCCTCAATAAAAGATCCCATCTCACTTTCTTTCTTTCTTCTCTCTTTTCGTGTTCATTTTCATTGCTTTTGGAGCTTTATAAAAATGGGGATGTGAATATTTTTTATGCCACCATGCTTATAGATAAGCTTGGGGGAGAGAATCCATTGATGTGTGAGAGAGTGACTACTTGACGTTGCACGACAACCTAGGTTAAGTAATATTCTATACTCGGTGAGATTGTTTCTAGCTTTACGAAGTCCAGAAATCTAAGCCTAGCACTCATTTCATGAAATCCATACTTTTTTATTCTCTCTATTCCATTGTGTGATACTCTTATACTCCTCATAGAAAGAATTCAATTGAAAAGTGTGTGATCTGTGATTTGTATACCGCTTTAAATGATTCAGACGATGTTAATTCTAAAATTATTCCGTTTTTCATGATTATATCGTTGTTCGTGGGTTTTCTATTTCTATTTGCACTATTATACTATGATATCAAAATAAAACTCTTTGACATGTATTTTTCATTCAGTGCATGCTATATGAGTAAGCGGAACCCACGTCCTGAGAAAATGATCTCGCAGCTTACCTCTTCGCTTCTTTCTTTCTTCTTTATTTTTATTTCGTTTTTCATTCTTCTCCGTTTTTCATTCTTCATTTTTCGTCGTTTTCGTTTTCCGAATCCACCGGGTTCGCCTTTTACTTATCTTCCTCGAGGACGAGTAAGAGGTAAGCTTGGGGGATTTTGATCACTCCTTATTTTACACTTTTTTCCCGCATGTTTGCATGCCATTTAGATCGCCCAAATCATGTTTTTCACGATATATCGACGATATTGCGATGCTTTTCACGATTAGTTGTTTTTGTCGCATTTCAGGTGATTTGGCGCGATTTGGAGTGATCTCGAGATGCGCTTACTCCAGAGGGTCACCGACGATCTCCCCAAGGGGTATTTTGCTGTTGGAGAGGAGCGGAAGAAGAACGGACGTCTCAGGAGCGACGAGGAGGCCAAAACAAGCTGATTGGGCATGTTTTATGTCCCACTCGGCCGAGTGAAGGAGTCACTCGGCCGACCAGCGAGACACCGCTCGGCCGACTAGATCAGACACGATTCATATGTGCACTCGGCCGAGCGACGGAGACCACATCGGCCGAGTGACGAGACCCCGTCCGCCCGAGTGGTGCCCAGACGAAGCCATTCAAAAATCGCCAAGTTACTGTTTTTCGGCTGCCTGAGCTTCAGAAGACCCACTCGGCCGAGTGGATAATCCCGACCGCCCGAGTACCAAGAAGCCATCGGTCGAGTGACGACAACTCACTCGGCCGAGCCGCCCCCGAAGTTGAGACCCCTGAAGATCAAGACTTACTGGAAATTTACGGGGTTTCTCACTCGGCCGAGCGACTTTTGTCACTCGGCCGAGTGCGACGCGTTGCCTGTAGCGAAAATTGCGGAAAACAGGCTGCGCATGGGTATTTTGGTCACAGTTTTTGGACGATTTTGGGGGGTATTTAACCCCTGTTTTTACCCTAGTTTTAGGGAGCTTTTCTCTTAGATTTTTGCAGATTTTTAGGTTTACTTTTTAGTTTTATTCTTGTGATTGGGGAGAGGACAAAAGTTGATTTTTGTTGGATTAATTGAAGAACTCCATTGGTTTGCCTCTCTCTTCTCTAAAAATTCTATTTTTATTGCTTATCTCAATATTGTGATGAATTCTATTGCTTATTTCATTGATTATTCTTGTGTTTGTGCTATGAATTGCGAGTAGTCGCAACGTCTTGGGGCGTGGGGATGAACCCTACAAGCCCAATTTCATATTTGTCATGAATTGGTAGGAATTTTGCTAGAATTGCTATTAGGGATTACATTGGGATCAATTTACTACGGATGGCTAGGAATTCACATCGATTGGGATTTGCAAGAGATTGGATCCCAATTCGATAGGAAGCCCTAGAAATCCGAATTGGGTTGGAATCGAATTTCCGTAGTATCGGTTTACAAGAGATTGGACCGATACTAGGGTTCCCGGTTGCAATTCCGTGCCGATACCCGTTTGCAAGAGATTGGACGGGTAGGAACTGTCCCAACCTAGGTCGCGGGCCGAGTTTGCAAGAGATTGGGCTCGGTACGTGATTGAACGATGATGTTGATCCTAATGATAGCTTCCCTAGGATAGGGTTTGCAAGAGATTGGACCCAACCCTAGGATAGCTATAGACCGGCAACAGCGCGAGAGCGTGAGCTTGGTTCTACATTCAGTTGCAACTAGTTCATCCAAAATCTTATTCTAGCAATTTTGATACCGATGAACCACATTGACGAGATACGGTGAGTAGCGGGAATTCCCCATTCCCTAGACGTTCTTTATTTGATTTGATATTTCCACATTTTGTCTGACGATTGTGACAGGATCGCCAAAGGCAAATTTCTCTCTTCTTAAATAGCCAGGTTGATTGGAACAAGCACGGTCATTCGTCCTCCCTGTGTTCGATATCCCGCTCGCCGCTATACCGTGCGCTTGCGGTAAAACTACAACCGTTCTTTGGGTTACATCCCGGAGCGACCATTGGACTATATACACCTCAGTTAAGTTGTATGGATGGGATATTTTGCCAAAACTGGCAAAATAAATCACATCATAAGTCTTCTCTGTCTCTCTCCCTTTCAATTTTTGCCAAATTTGGCAAAGTTTAACAACCACATACCTCATTTGAGATGTATATAGTTTTGAGAGATGGGTATGCCCTCGAGGCAAATTCATCCATGTGTATCTACACAGACCTCATCTTCAAAATAACAGTAAGCTGTTTGGTAAGTATTTATCTAAGTTAATAGAAATGTTGTAATCATTAGAAACTAAGGTACAATCCTGAGACTTAATGTAAGGTCAAACATGTATCAAGATGAGGATCTCGATCATGGAGAAGTGATTGACCGTTAGTAGTATAAGTCTAAAAAGGTTTGTGGTCGTAGATGTTTCGAGAAAAGGATATCGAAACATCGAATAGACCATTGTGTCTTAGTCTTCACCGTGTAGCGGTGACGATGATCTCATGATCATTTGACTTGGCGAAGTCGAAGACGATACACATGTGCTCATTGGAGAATGAGTTCACTGAACGACCCAACAAGAGTTATCATATGGTTATGATTGACCAATCTGTCAATGATAACTCTTAGAATTGATAGGCAAGTTGGTCCTTTGACTTGAGGTCATTGTACGAACCTGTGCGTGAACGGTGTTACTTACATCACTGATCTAGCCTCGGGTAAGCCCTATTGAAAGGTCTTTGGTTGGGTGACATTTAAAACGTGCGAGAAGAGTAATGACAAAGATAAGATTCGTCTCTTCTGGTCAATGGGAGTTAGTGTCATAGTGTTACTTCGATCTTTAGTGAAACTCTGGCCAGAGTATGTTGGAAGATGTCCAACATTATTTGACTAAAGATCAATGGAAACTAGCCGGCTTCAAGCTATTGGGGTTGACAGTTTGACCATACCCAAGGCTTGAATTAAATGGTATAGTTTTGATGAAGAGACTATAATTGCGATATTCATCACGGACACAGTCAGGGTGATCCCGACAATACTCATGTCAATGAGTTAACCATATAAGTATGATACTAGAACAGGGATGACACTTGTTGCTCGCGGTTACCGTCGTCTGGGGCTTTGAGCCCCATATGTAGTAGGGTCAGGCTGTATGGTCTCACACAGAGTGCGACATTCGTTAAGTAAAAGGTAAAAATTAGGGAGAATATGCATTTGATGCAAGGGATAGAATACTGCAAAGAGTTTGCAATTATCTTCTGCATTCGGGATAAATGATCCTGAGTGCAAGTGGGGGATGTATGCCATCAGATCATTTGTATTTGATGCAAATGATTTTATATAATAGATGTGTAAATTTTACATTTGATGCAAAGGGAAATTGGTAAAATTGTTTACGTCTGTATTTAATTAAATAAACACGTAGATATGGTTACCTGGATGACGAGATCATTCCAGTCTAAACACAGGTTCAAACCACGTCGAAATCGGAGTCCAAACAAGCCCAAAAATACTGTTTAAAAGTGGTTTTAAACTTTATAGTATTTATATAATAAAGGCCTTTTTTGGGAAATGAAAAAAATGAAAAAGGCCCAATTTTTGGCCCGGCCCAAAGGTCGGGGCCAATTGGATCCTGTAGCCCCAAATGGCGCGCCAGCTTGTAAGCGCCGCAGGGCGCCTGAGGCGCCCTACAGGCCGCGTGCCAGACACGCGCCCCTGAGGGCTGCGTGCATGCCAGGCCTTTGGGGCCCACCAAGTGGGCCCCACCCTCGAGTTCTGAGCCCTAGATGAATTTTTTGTGACGGCTAAATTGTTCAGCGAAAATTGCTTTTGGGCTGATCTTTAGACACACGTTTGAGGGGTCAAACAGACTCGGAATGACTCGCTATTTTTTTCCTACGCATTCACCGTTCAGCGCTCTTTGATTTGGTAGATTGTATCAAATGCGAAGCTCAACAATGAGGGAGTTAAAATTCATTAAAGTTTGGCCTTTCTTTAAGGCAAACTAACTTGAATTTCTTTCTCCAAGTTTTTTAGTCCCACATCGGAATCGGAATAAAGGGGAGGGGTCAGCCGCCTATATAAATAGGGCACTGCCCTCTCCTCATAACTCGTTTCAAGCTCTAGATCTGAGCAGCTTCCAAAAGTTTAGAGCACGCTTGGATCTAAGCTTAAAATAAATATTCTCTTCTTCCTATATTTCTCCCTTGCTCCTGAAGGGCTCTAGCAAAGCCACGAAGGGGTTCGGTTTCGATCCGGAGTCTTGGCGAAGGATCCACTCAAGGTGAAACTTTCTTTGGTGTGTGGTTAGCTCATCCAAAAGGGGTTGCTTACCTCGGGACGCGGTGCGGTTCGGGGAGCGGTTCAGCTCGGGACGAGGAGCGGCTCGGGACGTGGTTCGGTACACTTTGCCGGTGCAAGTAAAGTTTGGTACACTTTAATTAAGCATTTCATTTATTATATTGCAGTAGCTTAGATCTATCTTGGGGTGGTCAGACCCACCTCAAGATAGTAGAGATCATAGCTAGGGTCTTGAAATCTTAGGGCTTGTTCGTTAAATAGTTTAACGTTTTTTTGCTGCTTTCTTTTCTGTTTGCTTCTATCGTTCGCCCGATGTAGGACGGGCATAGAATACTGCCATAAGGGTCCCTAAAATCCCATCAGTGGTATCAGAGCTTTAGGTGTACTTCTGATCTAAGGACTGCAATATTTATAAATGCAAGTATGCTTTTTAAATGCATATAAAATCTATTCTAACTTTATGAGATAATGTTAAAATGAGACCACTTGTTATTAGATTCTTTAAAAAATTATTTTATTTGATAAAATCTTTTTAGTAGAATGCTGATTTTATGTGATGATTTTAAAACAAATATTTTTGAAATAAAAAATTATGTGATAATTTTTATGAAACTATTGATTTTTATTAGATAAAAAATTTTATGTTTTAAAATCGTACCTATAATTTAAGTGTTAAATTTTAAGTTACATATTATTATTAATAGGATAAATTTTAATATGTTGTTCATGTTTAATAATTATTTGATAATTGTTAAATAGTTAGAAACTTTTCATGCGATATTTATGTCGATAAGATGCATGCTGATTTTATGCGATAAATTTAGTTTATGGTTTTAAATGGTTATTCTAAATTCTTGCTTATTATGTGATAATTCAAGAAAGCCTTTTAGGTTAGCCTTTAAAAGCCATCTAATTATTATGAGATAATTTTAGATTGATTTGCTATGATTTAAAATTATTTTAAATGCCTAATACACGATTAGGATAGCACCTTAAAAATCATTCCTTATAGTTGATAAGGACTTAATAAAAGTTATTAACCAATCCTAATAATTTCGAATTTTAGGATTCAACTAGTTTATATGATTAACTAGTTTTAATGAAGCCATTAATAATCGTACATGACACATATGAATGATAAGTTTCCGTTAATGGACCATGATCCGGTCAATATGCTTGGCTAAGTTTGTTGGATCACCCTAGCTAGACTGGGGATATGTGATCTTGGCTTAGTCAATTCCCTGGCCGTGTTCCGCTGGACCGCAAGGATGTGAATTATGATTATGATGACATCGTCGATTATATCTAAATCAATTACGTTAAAAATCTTTTTCAAGATTATCCATAGCCCTCCTTATTTTAGAGGTTGGCAACTACAGGTTCTTTGTTATAGTTGTTGAGCACACTCAAGCTATGATATAGACCCTTTATGGAAACCAACTTCTCAATACATGAGATGTATTCTAGACTTGACCTAAACTGTCGTGTCGTGAATACACCGAGCACCGGCGTAAGTTAAGCTAGACACGGAAAACAAGGGTTCGACTAGACTAGTCATTGTGATTTGGATGAGCATACTCATGATCATAAGTGGCTAGGGGTAAAAACCAATAAGAGAATCATATATGATATGATTGATGAAGAGTCATATACCAATCGCAAAGTCAAGCAATTTGTAGAGCACACTCAAGGTTGTGAGGCTCAGGGTGGTTGGATCTCTTTCTCATTAATTTAATTTAATTAAATCGTTCATTATTATGGCTTAAAATGATCACAAAAATAGTGGGAGGATATAGTTAGATAAAATACATTCTATCTATATTTAAAATTGAACATATGCTAAACTAGGATAGTTCTATGTTTACCGATGGAATCAAAAACATAATATTCTAAGAGAATCAGTTAACTGGTCCAAATAGTTGGTTAATGGAATATCAACTCAAATTCCAATTGATAGACTAAACTATGTTCTCATTGAAATTAAAATGACCTTCTTAAGCACATGCTTAAGGACAATGATTTTCTTAAGCTATAGGTCCAACAAAATAAATGCATGCTACCTATCACTTGCCTCTATGATGGTCAGCTTGAACATACTGATGTTCAAAGCATATTTCTCCATACGATTTGTTGAGCACACTCAAGATTGTATGGAAAACGGTTTCGATCCGCAAAGTTCGAAACTTCGATTAAATTGTTTGAATCGAAATTGAGTGCATGAACGGTGCAAGACTATGTATCCCAACCAGATCTTGAGACGAGCAACTTGTTGAGCACACTCAAAGTTGCAAAGCTCAAGCGTTTGGATACATGAGATGTTTGCATGGCTATTATTTTTGTTGAGACGCATAATATCTAATGAGATTTAGAAAAGGAAGAAGGCACTAAGGAAAGTTAATTGAGAAAGATAGTTTTATTTATCATTATTAAAGGCATAAGTAGGAGGAACTGAAAATGTGACATATTGGATGTCACGGTTTCAGGATAACCGTTATACAAAAGAAATAGATTGTCTACGTGTTGGAAAAAGGAACAATTGTTGTTTCTTGGACCATATAGGACGTCAAACACATTTTTGACGAATGTCGTCACTTTGCTTCTGAAGCAATGTTTTATGTGAGTAATTTGTATAACGATAATGTATTAAATGTTAATACATGAATACGCAAGTTAATAACAAAACTTATATGGTAAAATAGACTAGGTTGTACCAAAGAGACTAAGCTTCACAAGTGACATAAAGAGGGGTCTAACCTCTCGTATTATGAAGTCTACAGACACTTGTGAATCTTGTCTCAAAGATATGATGGCCAAAACTCCGTCTGTAAGATAGTGGGATAATAAGTTATTGAACTCATAGTCTCGTACATACAGATGTATCCGGACCCAAGTCTAAGTTAGCCAGGATAAGTTGTTCTTATTTTATTACGACACGTGTTCTTGTTGAAACACAAGTCTGATAAAATAGATAACACAATGACAGAAGTGTTTGAACTGCTTCGATCAGATTGAAGAGTCGAATACTAAGTTGTATAAATCTTGCGTAATTAAAAAAATATGATTTTCTCTCAGATCAAGTCTCTTAACACATCGGTGTGTTGGAGAGCATGAATCGCACTTTGTTAGGCATGGTGTGATGCATGACAAGTGGCTCTGAGTTACAATCCTCCCTCTGGATTAAGTCCCAGATAGTAATGCCTAGGTTCTTGATAAGGTTCTATGAGAATAAGATATTCATTGAATCAACTGCTAGGAAGTTAAAGGATTACTCGAGACTCGTGAGACGAAAAGTCGAGTAAGACATCATAGTTGATGATGGCCTAGACAACTTCCAAGACGCCATTTAGAGTAGTGACTCTAAGAAATGGCTTGATGCAATCAGAAAAGGTCAGTGCACGCAAATAAAGTATGGACTTTTGTTTACATGCCCAAAGAAAGTGTTTCTTATTAGCTGCAAGTGAATCTTCGACTTACGAAGATTGGTGCAGAAAGTAAATAGTGAAGTACAACTTACGTTGGTTGAGAACGGTTATCATCATAACTCCTATAAACGGATTATGATGAAACTGTCTCACCAGCAGATGTGTACAGATCTACTAGGACCGAACTCGATGTAAATGCCCATGCTGACCATGAAAACTGGAGCATCATTTATAGTCTGTTTTCCAAATATGATTTAGAAGAACAACTTAAATTAATTGGCCAGAGAGTTTTCAAGGTCAGTGGGAGCGAATAAAATACATGTGAGGCATCAAGGGACTGGAACATATGTTTTGACAAAATGGTCAAAGAGTTTGACACTTTATCAAAAATGATTATGAACCGTCTAAATGACCAGTAAAACTTATTATGGATTATTCTCGTAAGGTACGAGGACTTGGATGAGATCCAGTCAAGAAATTAATTATGAATTCTAAGAGACCGAGAGAATTATTTGGATGAGATTCAAATATATGGTCTAAGATAAACATAGAAACCCCTTAAGCCTATACAGTAGACGTTTTAGCAGATCCACTCATGTAGGCTCTACCACATGAAGTCTGGAAAAGACTTATGTGTAAATGCGGTATGAGATACCGGGATAAATGGGCCCGAGTGCAAGTGGGAGATGTTGAGAGATGGGTATGCCATCAAGGCAAATTCATCCCAGTGTATCTATACAGACATCATGTTCAAAATAACAATAAGCTGTTTGGTAAGTATTTATCTAAGTTAATAGAAATTTTGTAATCATTAGAAACTTAGGTAAAGTCCTGAGACTTAATGCAAGGTCAAACATGTATCGAGATGAGGATCTCGATCATGGAGAAATGCTTGACAATTAGTAGCATAAGTCTAAAAAGTTTCATGGTCATAGATGTTTCGAGAAAAGGATATCAAAACATCGTGTCACGACCCGCTTCCCAAAAATGGAGGCGAGACGTGAAAAGGTCCGCACGAGAGTGGAGCTGTGAAGCCCCAAACCCGATAAGCGTCAATAAAATATAAGCAGGTCCCTGTAACCACAACGGAACAACAATAATAACACAAGGAGAGACTAAAATCAAATCTCACATCTCATAATTTGTCCAACAAGAAAATAAGTCCAACATCCGGAAAAGCCACCAGGCTAAAAGAGAAGAGTCTAAAGGCCCAGAACAAGGCCAACAAAAGCAACAACAACAACAAAGTATAGGTGCTACGCACCGATAACAAAACAACTGTCTAACAAAAGTAAAACACACGAAGACACTAGGACTGGTCCCCAGTGTCCACGTACTCCCCATCAAACACAAGCTCGGGCTCGGCGTCAGCAAACACCTCGTCCTCAACAAGGTACTCGGGCTCAGGATCTAACATGTGTCACCCAAAAGAGTAAAGGGGCACATGTCAGCAAGTCTAAAAGACTTGGGCAAGGAAACTGAAAGTGAGGCATCTAGCAACCTAGCAGTTATAGTATGCATGACATGGCAGTTATAACATGAGTGCACAATTAAAACATGGCAAGACAATTTGTACAAGAGAACAATCATCGGGACAAGACAAGACAAGACAAGAGTAGCCACGCTACTAACAATCTCAATCAATTCACTATTCACGTTGTTTTGTAGATGTTTACGCCTTACAGCTGTATGGTTTCACATTCGCTGATTGGCCGCTTAACAACTACCCCAAACCCAGAGTTTACGCCTTACCACTGCAGTTGCTGATCGGGTAGACTCCCAGTTGATTGGCCGCTTAACTCTTACCCCCAATACCCACACGTAATGGAGCCAGGGTCCCTGCACATGGAGCTCAGCTAGTGAGCCTGGGGTTGCCCCGCACATGAGCTCGCATTCTTAAACATTTGGCGTAGGGGTGCACCTAGCCGGAAACACGCAATTCGGGCATTGGCTATCAACCAACACATGGCCCGCTTCTGGAACACGAGCCAGGAACACAAGCATTGTAGAGAAGCTACGCAATCACAGAAACACTTAAAGAATGCAATGACATGACAATTAATTTGTGTACCGTTAATGGAAAGTAAACATGACATGGTAATTGTGCAACATGCTAAATGTCGGAACTAGCTTCGTTGTCAAGCTAGTTCCCCAATTTGCGCCTAGGCGAGTATCATTTCGTCGCCTAGTCTCTTTTACGCCTACAACAAGCAAATGGCCTAAAACATGGCCTAAACCCTAAGTGGCAAGTTTCACTTGCCTAACACCGGGGATGACGACCACTTCGTCTCGCGGATGCTAATCTACGGGGGAAATCGCTGTTATGGGAAAACAACAACAAACAACATGAAATTTTATTAGGGTTTCATAAAAATATAAATAGGTTATGAAAACAACGGTAGATCGATTTCTTACCGAGAGGAGGCGGAAGAAACACTCCGGGGAACCCTAGGATCAGATCTGGAAAAGATTGGAGAAGTTTGGAGAATTAGGGTTTTTGGGGGATTTTGGGGATTTTGGGGATTTGGTGAGATTTTGGGGAAGATGAGAGGTGGAAAGAGTGAATGGATGGTTTGGATGATGGATTTAGGGCTTGGAATGAAGGAATGAAGCTTGGAGGAAGATGGGGGCTCAATGGGGGCGATTTTAGGGTTTTGGGTCGAGTGGAGGAAGATGAAATCATTTGGGATGGGTTTAAATAGGCTGGGCTGGCGGCTGCCCAGAAATTAGGGTTTCAACACTGGTTAGTCGGTCAAAAAGCAACCACTGACCGACTAGTTTGGCAACTAGTCGGTCGGTCGACCAACGCAGACCGACTAAGTGCAAACAGTAACTTCTGAACGAAAATAGGATTTAGGATTAGTCGGTCCATGAACAAATACTGACCGACTAGTTTAACATCTAGTCGGTCGATGAATGTTCTTAGACCGACTAAGAGTAAACAGTAACTAGTGTCAAAATTAGATGATGTGTTAGTCGGTTAAAGAAGCATTGCCGACCGACTAGTTTGCAACCTAGTCGGTCAACCAACGTTCTTAGACCGACTAACGATAAACAGTAACTCCTGAGAAATTTAGAAAGCTAACTAGTCGGTCCAAGAAGGATTGCCGACCGACTGGATCGTCATCTAGTCGGTCGGTGCCCCTTCTTATACCGGCTAATGAGCACCAAAAGTTCCGATACGGAGCGCGGGGCCCCGGGATCGATTTCTAAGACTCCTAGGCTTGATCTAATAGTAAGATACGACCGTTATGAAGTCCGTCACGAATGACATACTTCGAAATCGACAATCCTAAGGAAGAAACGAGAAAATACGACGAATCGATCGAAAATGAAAACTACGGAGACGAAAACCACACATGAGGGGAAAATCCACCAAAACATATATTATGTTATAATAAATCCAGATACATGAAAAGCAGTCGTTACATCCTCCCCAACTTAAGAAAAATTCCGTCCTCGGAATTCCCAAACACTCACGAGTCCGGAAACAAAAATGGGAAACGCTCTCGCATCTCATCCTCATTCTCCCAAGTAGACTCTCCAGGGGAGCCGTGTCGCCACATCACCCTCACAAGATTGACAATCTTGTTCTGAAGCGATTTCTGACGCCTGTCCAGAATCTGCACTGGATGCTGGTCATACGTCATATCGGGGCGAACGGTAATCTCCGAAAAATCCACAGCATGAGATGGATCGCTAATGTATCGACGAAGCTACGACACATGGAAAACATTGTGAACTCCTTCCAAAGATGGCGGCAAGGCCAAGCGATATGCTACCTCGCCAACCTTCTCCAAAATGTCAAACGGTCCAATGTATCGCGGGCTCAACTTCCCTCGCTTCCCAAAACGAATCACACCACGATTCGGGGAAATCTTCAGAAACACATGATCTCCAGGCTGAAACTCCAAAGGACGACGTTTAGCATCCGCCCAATGCTTAAAACGGTCCTGAGCAATCCTCAACCTCTCCCGAATATTCCTGACGATATCCACGGCCTCCACGATCATCTCAGGTCCCAACAACTCCCGATCACCAACGTCGTCCCAACTCAATGGCGATCGACATTTCCTCCCATAAAGAGCGGCGAATGGCGCCATGCCAATATTCGCCTAGAAGCTGTTGTTGTAAGAGAACTCCACCAAGTGTAGATGGTCCTCCCACGAACCCTTGAAATCCAACATGCACGCCCTCAGCATGTCTTCCAAAATCTGAATCGTCCTCTCGGACTGGCCATCCGTCTGCGGATGGTACGCCGTGCTGAAACTCAGACGCGTACCCAAGCTCTTCTGCAAACTCTGCCAGAACTGAGATGTGAACCTCGTGTCTCTGTCCGACACGATACTCACAGGGACTCCATGAAGTCGCACAACCTCCTGCACGATTCACGTTACATCACTATCCAAACTAGGGAAAGGAAATAAAACGGAGAGTAAAAGAATTTTACCTCCATGTATCTCCTCGCTAGCGCCTCAGTGGACTGTCCCACTCGGAACGGAATAAAGTGCGCAGATTTGGTCAATCGATCTACGATCACCCAAATCACGTCATTCTGCTTCGGACTCCGAGGTAGTCCAGTCACGAAATCCATAGTGATGTGTTGCCATTTCCACTCCGGAATCGGAAGCGGTTGTAGCAACCCGGCCATACGCTGATGCTCCGCCTTCACTTGCTGGCAAACCAAGCACTTGGCTACACTCCGAGCCACGCTCCTCTTCATACCATGCCACCAATAATTCAGATGAAGATCCTGGTACATCTTGGTGCCACCAGGATGCACAGAATACGGCGAACTGTGTGCCTCCACCATCAACTCCTCTCTAATATCCCCAGCCGGCACACACAACCTGGCTCCAAACCTCAGTGAGCCATCCTCATGAATCAAAAAGTCAGTCCATAGACCGGCTTCCACCTGCTCCCGAATCTTCACCAGCTTCGGATCCTCGGCCTGGCCAGCCTTAATCCGATCCACGATCGTCGACTGTACATGTATGTACATCAACGACGAAGCCTCCCCAGGAAGAACAATCTCCACACCAGACTCGCAAAAATCCTGCTGCAATCTCCACTGCGAGGTCAAAATCATCACCGCTGGAAGCCTACTCAAAGCATCAGGAACCACATTCACCTTGCCAGGGTGAAACTGCAAATCAATATCATAATCCGCTATAAGCTCCAACCATCGATGTTGTCGCATGTTGAGCTCCTTCTGAGTGAAGATATACTTCAAGCTTTTGTGATCGGTGAAAATCTTCACTTTCTCACTCAGCAGGAAGTGCCTCCAAATCTTAAGAGCAAACACAACGGCAGCCAACTCCAAATCATGCGTCGGGTAATTCTTCTCATGAACCTTAAGCTGACGAGACGCATACGCCACAACATGCTCATGCTGATGCAACACACAACCGAGACCCTTGCCAGAAGCATCGCAAAAGATCTCAAATCCACCGCTGCGATCAGACACAACAAGAATAGGGGCAGTCGTCAACCTCTCCTTCAGAATACCAAAAGCACTCTTACAATCACCCGACCAAACAAAAGCAACATCCTTCCGCGTCAACCTGGTCATCGGCTCAGCAATACGAGAAAAATCCTTAATGAATCGCCGATAATAGCCAGCAAGTCCAAGGAAACTCCGAATCTCAGACGCCGACGACGGAACAGGCCACTCCCTGATGGCCCTAATCTTCTCGGGATCCACTGAAATACCATCTCCAGTCACCACATGCCCGAGAAAAGCAACTCTATCCAGCCAAAACTCGCACTTCGAAAACTTAGCATACAACCGATGCTTCCTCAAAATCTCCAACACCGTCCTTAAGTGCGAGGCATGCTCTTTCTCCGACTTCGAATAGATCAGAATGTCGTCAATAAAGATAACGACAAACTTATCCAAAAAGTCGTAGAAAATCAGGTTCATCAGATTCATGAAAACTGCGGGTGCGTTAGTTACGCCGAAAGGCATAACCACAAACTCATAGTGTCCATACTTCGTCCTGAACGCTGTCTTCGGAACATCTCCCTTCTTCACCTTCAACTGATGGTAACCACTCCTCAAATCCAATTTAGAAAACACCCTCGAACCTCCAAGCTGATCAAAAATATCATCGTTGCAACGGGTATTTATTCTTAATGGTCACCGCATTCAACTCCCGATAGTCCACGCACATACGACGCGAACCATCCTTCTTCTTCACCAGCAACACCGGTGCTCCCCACGGAGACACGCTAGGATTAATATAACCCTTCTGCAAAAGCTCATCCAACTGCTTCCGTAACTCTTCCAACTCTGCAGGTGCCATACGATACGGCGCCTTCGAAATCGGCTGCGCACCTGGAACGAGATCAATAGAAAATTCCAGAGCTCGATCAGGCGGCAAACCAGACATCTCCTCGGGGAAGACGTCGCCAAAATCACGCACCACAGCTGGCCACTCCAGCTCCATCTGCATAGCCACGACATCCACTGGTCTGGCCCGAAATCTGACAGGACCAAGCGAACTGCTACCACGACTGAACTCAAATACTGGATGTCCGGGAATCTCGAACACCACCTTCTTCCTCCGACAGTCAATCGTAGCATAGAAGCTCGCAAGCCAGTCCATCCCAAGAACTGCATCATAGTTGATGATGTCGTGGATAATGAAATCAGCGAAAAGCTCATGTCCACAGACCACCAATGAGCAAGAATTGCAACCACGATGCACCGAGACCACGCCATTCCCTGTAACGATATTCCAACTCTTGGGAAGAGGGGACGTCGACAAGGAGTGCCTCTCCACGAAACTCCGAGAGATAATGCACATCGATGCACCAGAGTCAAAGAGGACTCGTGCAGGAAATGTGTAAACCAAAACCACACCTAACAAACAATTAACAATCAAACCCTAGTCTAGCAAACAACCATGTTCAAGCAAGCAACACAATCTAACAATCAAAACCAGCTAGGAAAGTAACAGCTAGATTGAGGATTACCTGCAATAACCTCATCCACAGCCTCGCTCTCCACAGCGGTCATCAGAAAAGCCTGCCTCCTCGGCGGAACAGCCTGCTGAAAAGCCTGCCTCTGCGGAACAAGAGCTGCTCCACGTCCAGCAGGAACAGACGCTCGCTGCTGCAACGGCTGAGCTGCAACAGGAGCCCTCCGCAGCTGATTCGCGTGCCGACAATCCTTCGCGGCATGGGAAGCATCACCGCAAACCAGGCACTGGCCCAAAAACTTCCGACACTGATCCTTGACGTGGCCAGGCTTGCCGCAGAAATGGCAAGTCTTCAGAATAGGCCCTCCTGGCCTCTTAAACTGAGCAGACTGATTAGGCCTGAATCCAGGTCTAACCACAGCTCTCGCCAGTTCCACAGGCCTCTTCCCAGCACCAACAACAGACCCCCTCCTCTGGTTCACGAGCAGCTCCTGCCTCTTGGCAGCGACCAGAACCTTCTGATAAGATTCCCGGTCAGAAGAGGTCACAAAACTCTGGAGCTCCGAAGCAAGCCCCTGCAGGAACCTCTGAGCTCTCTCCTCAGCGTCCTGCACCATCTTTGGTGCAAACCGACTCAGCCTCATGAACTCTTGGTGATATAGGTCCACTGACAAGCTCCCCTGCTTCAAATCGATAAAACGCTGCATCATCTCTTTCCTGGTAGCTTTCGGGAAGAACTCGCCCTCAAATCTGGCCTTGAAGGTAGCACAAGCTATCGGCTCCACCAACAACTTCTCTTCCGCATCCCACCAATTCCGAGCATTATCCTTGAGTTGCCTCTTCGCCAAATCAACCCATCCAGCCGGGGTGATCTTGGCCATCTTCAGATTGTCCTCGATGTTCCGAATCCACTCATCGGCAGCCAGAGGACCCTCAGACCCATCAAAATATGCGGGACCCAGCTCCCGAAATTGCTTCGCTCCTGGCTCAGAGCGAGGGGCATCCGGAAGAGCCCGGGCAGCTCGAGCAAGCGGAGCATTCTGGACTTGCAGAAGCACGCCCTGCTGCACTTGCATCATCTGCAGCATCATCCGCAGCATCATCCGCATCATCTCACCGTTGGTGGGTTCCCGCTCAGGCTCCTCATCATGAAGGATCGCACCACTACCCCCACCACGGGTGAAACGTCTTCCTGCCATCTAGTGACACAGAAAACGAATCAGATTAGACTCATAGCTTATGACTCGGACGTCGAACTTAGTTTATTGGACATTCTAATATTATTATCGTCATTCCAAAAATCGCAGTTACAGAACGACCTGCATGGGCCACCACTAAAACCTGTCACGACCCGCTTCCCAAAAATGGAGGCGAGACGTGAAAAGGTCCGCACGAGAGTGGAGCTGTGAAGCCCCAAACCTGATAAGCGTCAATAAAATATAAGCAGGTCCATGTAACCACAACGGAACAACAATAATAACACAAGGAGAGACTGAAATCAAATCTCACATCTCATAATTTGTCCAACAAGAAAATAAGTCCAACATCCGGAAAAGCCACCAGGCTAAAAGAGAAGAGTCTAAAGGCCCAGAACAAGGCCAACAAAAGCAACAACAACAACAAAGTATAGGTGCTACGCACCGATAACAAAACAACTGTCTAACAAAAGTAAAACACATGAAGACACTAGGACTGGTCCCCAGTGTCCACGTACTCCCCATCAAACACAAGCTCGGGCTCGGCGTCAGCAAACACCTCGTCCTCAACAAGGTACTCGGGCTCAGGATCTAACATGTGTCACCCAAAAGAGTAAAGGGGCACATGTCAGCAAGTCTAAAAGACTTGGGCAAGGAAACTGAAAGTGAGGCATCTAGCAACCTAGCAGTTATAGTATGCATGACATGGCAGTTATAACATGAGTGCACAATTAAAACATGGCAAGACAATTTGTACAAGAGAACAATCATCGGGACAAGACAAGACAAGACAAGAGTAGCCACGCTACTAACAATCTCAATCAATTCACTATTCACGTTGTTTTGTAGATGTTTACGCCTTACAGCTGTATGGTTTCACATTCGCTGATTGGCCGCTTAACAACTACCCCAAACCCAGAGTTTACGCCTTTCCACTGCAGTTGCTGATCGGGCAGACTCCCAGTTGATTGGTCGCTTAACTCTTACCCCCAATACCCACACGTAATGGAGCCAGGGTCCCCGCACATGGAGCTCAGCTAGTGAGCCTGGGGTTGCCCCGCACATGAGCTCGCATTCTTAAACATTTGGCGTAGGGGTGCACCTAGCCGGAAACACGCAATTCGGGCATTGGCTATCAACCAACACATGGCCCGCTTCTGGAACACGAGCCAGGAACACAAGCATTGTAGCGAAGCTACGCAATCACAGAAACACTTAAAGAATGCAATGACATGACAATTAATTTGCGTACCGTTAATGGAAAGTAAACATGACATGGTAATTGTGCAACATGCTGAATGTCGGAACTAGCTTCGTTGTCAAGCTAGTTCCCCAATTTGCGCCTAGGCGAGTATCATTTCGTCGCCTAGTCTCTTTTACGCCTACAACAAGCAAATGGCCTAAAACATGGCCTAAACCCTAAGTGGCAAGTTTCACTTGCCTAACACCGGGGATGACGACCACTTCGTCTCGCGGATGCTAATCTACGGGGGAAATCGCTGTTATGGGGAAACAACAACAAACAACATGAAATTTTATTAGGGTTTCATAAAAATATAAATAGGTTATGAAAACAACGGTAGATCGATTTCTTACCGAGAGGAGGCGGAAGAAACACTCCGGGGAACCCTAGGATCAGATCTGGAAAAGATTGGAGAAGTTTGGAGAATTAGGGTTTTTGGGGGATTTTGGGGATTTTGGGGATTTGGTGAGATTTTGGGGAAGATGAGAGGTGGAAAGAGTGAATGGATGGTTTGGATGATGGATTTAGGGCTTGGAATGAAGGAATGAAGCTTGGAGGAAGATGGGGGCTCAATGGGGGCGATTTTAGGGTTTTGGGTCGAGTGGAGGAAGATGAAATCGTTTGGGATGGGTTTAAATAGGCTGGGCTGGCGGCTGCCCAGAAATTAGGGTTTCAACACTGGTTAGTCGGTCAAAAAGCAACCACTGACCGACTAGTTTGGCAACTAGTCGGTCGGTCGACCAACGCAGACCGACTAAGTGCAAACAGTAACTTCTGAACGAAAATAGGATTTAGGATTAGTCGGTCCATAAACAAATACTGACCGACTAGTTTAACATCTAGTCGGTCGATGAACGTTCTTAGACCGACAAAGAGTAAACAATAACTAGTGTCAAAATTAGATGATGTGTTAGTCGGTTAAAGAAGCATTGCCGACCGACTAGTTTGCAACCTAGTCGGTCAACCAACGTTCTTAGACCGACTAACGATAAACAGTAACTCCTGAGAAATTTAGAAAGCTAACTAGTCGGTCCAAGAAGGATTGCCGACCGACTAGATCGTCATCTAGTCGGTCGGTGCCCCTTCTTATACTAGCTAATGAGCACCAAAAGTTCCGATACGGAGCGCGGGGCCCCGGGATCGATTTCTAAGACTCCTAGGCTTGATCTAATAGTAAGATACGACCGTTATGAAGTCCGTCACGAATGACATACTTCGAAATCGACAATCCTAAGGAAGAAACGAGAAAATACGACGAATCGATCGAAAATGAAAACTACGGAGACGAAAACCACACATGAGGGGAAAATCCACCAAAACATATATTATGTTATAATAAATCCAGATACATGAAAAGCATTCGTTACACATCGGATAGACCATTGTGTCAAGTCTTCACCGTGTAGCAGTGATATGATCTCATGATCGTTTGACTTGGCGAAGTCGAAGACGAGACACAGGTGCTCATTGGAGAATAAGTTCACTGAACGACCCAACAAGAGTTATCATATGGTTATGATTGACCAATCTGTCAATGGTAACTCTTAGTGATGATATGCAAGTTGGTCTTTTAACTTGAGGTCATTGTACGAACCTGTGTATGAACGGTGTTACATAAATCACTGGTTTAGCCTTGGGTAAGCCCCGTTGAAAGGTCTTTGGTTGGGTGACATTTGAAACGTGCGAGGAGAGCAATGACCAAGATAGGATTCATCTCTCCTGGTCAATGGGAGTTAGTGTTGTAGTGTTAGTTCGACCTTTAGTAAAAACACTGGCCAGAGTATGTTGGAAGATGTCCAACATTATTTGACTAAAGATCGATGGAGACTAACCTGCTTCAAGCTATTGGGGTTGACAGTTTGACCGTACCCTACGCTTGAATTAAATGGCATAGTTTTGACGAAGAGACTATAACTGCGGTATTCATCACGGACACAGTCAGGGTAGTCCCGACAATACTCATGTAAATGAGTTAACCACATAAGTATGATACTGAAACATGGACGTCACCTGTTGCTCACGGTTACTGCCATCTGGGGCTTCGAGCCCCATATGTAGTAGGGTCAGGCTATAGGGTCTCACACAGAGTGTGACCTTCGTCAAGTAATAGGTAGAAATTAGGGAGAATATGTATTTGATGCAAGGGATAGAATACTGCAAAAAGTTTGCAATTATCTTTTGTATTCGGGATAAATGATCCTGAGTGCAAGTGGGGGATGTGTGCCCTCAGATCATTTGTATTTGATGCAAATGATTTTATATAATAGATGTGGAAATTTTGCTATTGATGCAAAGGGAAATTTAATGCTTCGTAAAATTGTTTACGTGCGTATTTAATTAAATAAACGCGTAGAGATGGTTACCTGGATGACGGGATCGTCCCGGTCTAAACACAGGTTCAAACCGCGTTGAAATCAGAGTCCAAACACGCCCAAAAATACTGTTTAAAAGTGGTTTTAAACTTTATTTTATTTATATAATAAAGGCCCAAAAGTTTGAGGCCAAGTATTTTTTGGGGAAAAAAAGAAAAAGGCCCAATTTTTTACCCGGCCCAAAGGACCGGGCCAATTGGATCCTGGCGCCCCAAATGAGGCGCTAACTTGTAAGCACTACAGGGCACCTGAGGCGCCCTGTAGGGCACGTGCATTGCATGCGCCCGCGGGCACGTGCCAGGCACGCGCCCCTGAGGGCTGTGCACGCGCCAGGCCTTTGGGCCCACTTGGTGGGCCCCACATCTCGGGTTCTGAACCCTAGATGATTTTTTGTGACGGCTGAATTGTGCAGCGAAAATTTCTCTTGGGTTGATCTTTGGACACACGTTTAAGGGGCCAAACGGACTCGGAATGACTCGTCGCTTTTTCCTACGTGTTCATCGTTCAACGCTCTTCGGTTTGATACGTTGTATCAAATGCGAAGCTCAATGGTGAGGGAGTTAAAATTCATTGAAGTTGGGCCTTTCTTTAAGGCAAACTAAATTTAATTTTTTACTCCAAGTTTTTTAATCCCACATCGGAATTGGAGTAAAAGGGAGGGGTCAGCCGCCTATATAAATAGGGGCATGTCCCCTACTCATAACTCGTCCCAAGCTCTAGATCTAAGCAGCTCCCAAAAGTTTGGAGCACGCTCGGATCTAAGCTTAAAATAAATATTCTCTTCTCCCTATATTTCTCCCTTGCTCCTGAAGGGCTCTAGCAATGCCACGAAGGGGCTCGGATTCGATCCGGAGTCTTGTCGAAGGATCTACTCAAGGTGAAACTTTCTTCGATGCGTGGTTGGTTCAGCAAAAAAGGGGTTGCTCGCCTCGAGACGTGGTGCGGTTTGGGGAGCGGTTCAGCTCGGGACGAGGAGCGGCTCGGGACACGGTTCGGTACATTTTATCGGTGCAAGCAAAGTTCCGGGTATGTAGTTTAATTAATCATTTCATTTATTATATTGCAGTAGCTTAGATCTATCTTGGGTGGTCAGACCCACCTCAAGATAGTAGAGATCCCGGCTAGGGTCTTGAAATCCTTAGTGCTTGTTCGTTAAATAGGTTAAAGTTTTTCTGCTGCTTTCTTTTCTGTTTGCTTCTATCATTCGTCCGACGTAGGACGGGCATAGAATAATACCCTAAGAGTCCCTTAAATCCCATCATATAGAAATTCTCAAATTAAATGTGGCAGTGTGCCCCCTCACACGTGGTGGCCCCGCATTTGTGTGGCATGTTTTTGGAAACAATATTAATTGACTAATTAATTAAATGATGGGTTGTTGGTTTCTCCAAAAAGTTTCCCCCTAAAATACAAAGTTTTCCCCCAAATTTTTTTACAAATTATCATATCAACCATTGATTCATCAAGATTAAATCTCAGCCGTTTTTCTATCAACATCCTAGTCAGCAAACCAATTCAAAAACATCCCTCAATTGTATAATAGATATTATATAAGTACATTATTGATATGTCATTTAGCATATTATAACTATATAAACGTTATTATAGTTATCATAACTAAATAAAGGTTATTATAGTTATTATAACTACTTGGGTAATTATTATAACTCCTTGATGAAAGGGTTACATAAAGAGGAGTCCTTACCTACACATGAATGACGAAGAATGGAGAATTTATTAATTTCTTGAATTAATGTCTATTTTCAGATTAATTCGTCTTCCCATCAAGGAAGTCATAAAATAAGTGTTGTAAGCAAGAATAACAATGAAATTGAGGGGTTTTCTTTATATATTATCAAAGGAAGGTATGTTCATGTTTACTCTCTTGTTTGGTATGTACATGAGTCTCATTTGTGCATTGTTAATCCTGCCATTTATTTTTGGAATTCCATCGATTCCCACAGTTTGTTCTATTGGCTAGAGGCTATCCACCTTGGGGTCATGTTCGAGGAGAAGATGGTGAAAATAATGAGATGGAGGAGGAGGACTTCCTGTGGCACTACCACTGTCACCTCATCCATCGTTCCACTGCCATCGCCTGCTCATCTTCAACCTCTTCAACTTCTTCAACTTCTCTAACCACTTCAACAAGAGAGCAAGAGAAGAGGAGGATGGGCAGATGAGGAGGACGAGGAGGAGAAGGATGATGATGATGATGAGAGGCGCGAAAAGTGGTGAAGTTCTGTGTATATAGAATTTGGGTAGAAAGAAGGAGATGTGTAATTTAAAGCTATGAGTGTATATAAAGTTAAAAGGCTGAATTTTAAATATTATTGCGGGTGTAAAGCAGTCTACGTGTTAAGGTGGCCAAATGGCCTGTTGGTCTGCTGCCCAGGCCGGGCCCGGGCCCGGCATGTTTGACCGGGCCGCAGGCCAGGCCTAGCTTGTATCCATGGCTGGGCTGGGGGCGGGGGTACCCAGCCTACCGGGCCGGGCTGACCCGGCCCGCGTCCGGGCCACGGGCCGGCCCGGCCCGGCCTGGGCCCGGACCAGAATTCTGCGTGCACCTGCCTGGGAATGATCATATGACCATTCCCAATGACCATTTGACCATTGGGAATGGTCATATGATCGTTCCCAACACCCTGGTTTTGGTCTTTTTCCTTTAAGAAGACTAAAACACCCCCACAATGGTCATAAACAGCCATTTGGGATGGTTTTTTGGTCTATTTAAACCATAAAAATTCCTATAAATACGACCGCTCCCCCCCCTCTCATTTTGTACATAACTCTCATTCACGTTACTCTCAGTCAAGAAACTCAAGCTACATACAGTGTTCAAGCTATCAAATCGCTAGCAATCAATCTATGTCCGCTTTCAATCTATGTCCGCTCTCAATCTCAATTTAAGTCCTCTCTCAAGCTTGTCTACTCTCAATCTCTGTTTGCAATCAGGTTCCTGTCAGTTTAATTTTAATTATAAATTAGGGCCAGACCATATGATCTTAGAAATGTTAATGTGAATTTTAAAGATAATGCGGGTTATGGCTATTTTATGAATATTCTCCGTAACCCTATAGAAATACCAGACTTTACTGATTTTTCACAGTCTAAAACACATGATTATATTGATTGTAATAATCATAGCCTAGTCTTATTGGGCATTAATACACATGCTTTTACTGCTGCTACACACACTTCCAATCCTGCACAACCATCTACTCCAGAAACACATCCTTCTAAACAAGCATCCCAATCCAGATCACGAAAATCTGATGTTTGGAATCACTTTACCTGTGAAACTGTCACTAGCAAAACCGGCGAGCATGCTGTTTGTAAAATATGTAGATTAGATTTTAATTGTAGACATGTCGATGGTACTACACATCTTAAGAGACACATAACATCGCACAATAAAAGAGATGCACGACAAACTACTTTGAACTTATCTACTTCTTCTAACTCTCTAACTAATTTATCATATTCTATTGATACAATGAAAAAAGAGATGGCTAGATTTGTATTATGCCAAAAATTACCATTTAGCTATGGGGAATGCCCTGAATTGGAGAGATTTAACCAATACTTCTTCTAACTCTCTAACTAATTTATCATATTCTATTGATACAATGAGAAAAGAGGTGGCTAGATTTGTATTATGCCAAAAATTACCATTTAGCTATGGGAAAGCCTCGAATTAGAGAGATTTAACCAAGTGTCCCTTAACCCGAATTGGAAAGCCCCGAATTGTTTGATACTGATATAATATTATGCATATGCCATCTTTTGGATTTACTTTATTTGTCCACACAATGCACTAAAATAAAGACACGAACTTAAGTTCTTGCTCACAACTACGCGTCCCTCAAGACTTGTAATCGCCTATCATATCCGAGAGAGTGCCTAGAAACACTGTTAGGGGAGATGCTAAGGTAGCATTTCAAGATGGAAAAACAAAATTAATGCAATCTTTTTCTACATTAAAATCTACAATTGCATTAACATCAGATATTTGGACAATGAAATGGGATGCTTTATATTTATGTGTTGCTGCCCAGTAATAGGAGATGACTACATGCTAAATAAAAGGAATATATGATTTAGAATGTTAGAGCATGCTCATACCAGTGTTATTATCATCACTTTGATTATGTCTGTTATTTGTGATTTTGATATATCTTAAGAAGTTTTTTACATTTACTTTTGATAATGCTTCTAACAACAATAGTGTAATTGCATATCTAAAAAGACTATTAAACCCTGAGCTTGATGTCATGTTATTCCATCAATATTGTGCTTGTCACGTCTTGAACTTAATTGTTCAAGACGGACTTAAGACTGCTTCTGATTATTTAGAAAAAAGTTAGAAACCTTTTGTTATTAATCCTTACTTCTGGACATAGGAGAGCACAGTTCAAACAAATTCGTCATAATAGCCAAATACCTTACAGTGCCTTTACCTTTAGCGTTCAACATAAATGGAATTCAATGTATCTAATGATGTGTTACATGCTTAAGTATAGAGATCATCTTAATGAAGTTGCTAGTACAAACTTCAAGAATGTGAAATTAGTAACTTTGAGTGGAGAACTATAGGATATATTTATGAAATTTTTGAAGTTTTTATGCTGCTACAAATAAATTTTCCTTTGTTTATTGCCCAACAACAATTTTAGGCTAAGAAAAATTAGTTTTTATTTCGGAAGTTTTAGCAAAATATAGAAATTCTGAGGACCCTTCCCCTGCTCTTCTTAATATGATAGCAGACAGGGAAAAAAATTAGAGAAATATTGGAATCGTGTTCCTATACTTTACTCATTAGCTAAGGTTTTCGATCTACATATGAAGGATGAATGTGTAGTTGATTTATTAGAAACATATTATGATAACATGAGATTTGACGTAAATGAACCTATCACTATTTTTAAAACTAGATTAAGAACTTTTTTTTGCAACATATGAGGCTAAGTTTAGTAGGGCTTCAAATACTTCTTCTGTTCATATCAGTACTCAATCAAGAAGGATTCGACAGTTTTTAGGAAAGAAGAAACAAAAGATAACGGAGACGGATAGTTCTTTTAGTGAACTATCTACATATTTAGCAAATCCTTTTTCATTTACTGATGAAGAGTTGAGTGATGAGAAATTTGATACTTTGGACTGGTGGAAAGGGTATGAAACTAGGTATCCAATTCTTGCCATCATGACTCGTGATTTGTTAGCAACCCTTATATCTACTGTTGCTTTGGAGTTTGCTTTTAGTACAGGTGGTCGCGTTCTGAATGACAAAAGACCAAGGCTGAAGAAAGATAAAGTTGAAGTTGACGGTTTGTGCGAAGGATTGATTCTATACTTAAAACCGCACGCGAGATGGAAATGATCTTTTTGAAGACTCGGACAAAAACGAGACACAAACAGATTGATTTTTATTTCTTCCTTCTATTACCATTTTCTTACTTATATTTGTATTGTATTAGAACTTTTTTATTTTTATGGCCATTGTATGTGGGGTAAGGTTGACCAACTTAAATTCCTCGCTCAAAAAATATTTTAATCAATAAAATTTAAATGTTCTCACCTGAACCTTTAAGAATTTCGTGATTGAATACTTTTCTTTCAAATACTATCTATTTAGTAATGACAGAGGTTAATTTTTAATAAATTTTAAAAATACTTTATAATTATAAAATACTATCTATTTATAATTTTTTCTTAAAATACTATCTTCTTAAAAAGACTTTCTTTTTTTGAATACTATATTTTTTATAAAAAGGCTATCTATTTTTACTTTTTTTTAAAAAATACTATCATTTTAAAATAATTTTTCCTAATTTCTTCTCCTTTTTTAAGTTTTTGTTGTGAACGGTTATTTAACCGTAGTTGGTTGAGATTCTAGGCTATCCTAGAGATAGACCCATATCATTGTAGCCCATGTTTGTATTCTCCCCTATTGCCTATAAATAAAGAGCTGGGGGCTCCTCCCCCCAGTAGTTGATTCATAACACGTTATCAGCACGAGCCTCTAAAATTTTTTTCCCACAAATTTATCGTTCGTTGCGAAGGCGAAAGGAGACGGGAGATCCACGCGCGCGGTGCTAGGCTTCCTCAATCGAGCGTCGTCATCTGCGTAGGGCTTCGCTCAACCGTCGCTATATCCGGAGGACGGATATAGAGGTAAAATCGCTTAAAACGATGTTTTTAATCATACGTATGATTATTCTACCCCTAGATCTCGCAAGATTAATACGGGGATTTGCTAGATCGCCTAAAAATGACGATTTTTTTGTCCCAAAAATCAAATTTTTTGGGTTTTAATTTTTGTAAACCCTAGTTTGAGCCCGCCGGCGGATTTGCCGCCGGCCTAACCCCCCTCGCTGCCGTAACCCCCCCGCCTGTAGCGGGGGGCCGCCGGTTCACGCCCAAACCCCCCGCCTAAAGCGGGGGGGCTACCGTCGACGCCCGAAGGGGCGGCCCTCGCCCCTGCCCCCCCCCCCCCCCCCCCCCCCCCGCCTGAAGCGTGGGGCGGCCCTCCACCGACTGCCCGAAGGGGCGGCTCTTGCCCCTGCCCCCCCCCCCCCCGCCTGAAGCGGGGGTCTGTTTGTCGCCGACTCCCAAAGGGGCATTCCTCGCCCCTGCCCCCCCCCCCCCCCCCCCCCCCCCCCGCGCCGCCTGAAGCTGGGGGCGGTTTTTCGCCGACCGCCCGAAGGGGCGGCTCTCGCCCCTGCCCCCCCACCTGAAGTGGGGGGTGGCCCTCTCTCACCGCCCGCATGGCGGCGACCCCCATCGACCAATCAGCGGCCACTTGGGGGCGGCGGCGGCTAACCCTTGCCACCGCCGCCCCCAAGCCTCATTGGGCTTTTCGGCCCATTTACAAAAAAAATTTCTCTATCTGCGGGCTTCAGGCCTGCAGGCCAACACATGTACAAAAAAATTTCTCTGTCTGTAGGCCCCGCAGGCCAACACATGTAAAAAAAATTTTGCGGGCCTGAAGCCCGCAGGCCCGGGCTTCAGGCCCGTAGGCCAATCAACTTACGAAAAAAACTAAAAATAAATGGGGGCAAAGGCTGAAAATAAGCCTTAAAAGTACTTTTTTGGCTTAAAAATAATTTAAAAGGGCGTTTGAGGATATATAAATTCGTGAAAAATCACGGTACATTATGGGGCGATTATTGGGTATATAAGGGCTTATTGGGGACTTTTGGGGGTTATTTGGGATGATTTAAAATGGAAACCCCTTTTCCTTCTATAACGAAAATGTCAATTTTGGGCTCTTATTCAATTTGATTGATTAAACCCACTTAATACAACCCTTGCATCGTAATGATTTTTTCTGTAAAAATCATCTTTACATGCTTTACATCACTGGCAAATTCTGTTGGATATTATATGCGTGGTTGTGCATTATATTTAAAATTTAATAATTAGGAAGATCCTACGACCGCTCTGCTGTTAGTCACCTAACCTAACAGTGTATGACGTTGCCCAGTGGTCCAATATTTATTAAGTGATTAAATGTTTTATCCTCATACGAATATAACTGCCGGCGATGTCTGTGAATGAAAATGTTGATGAGCACAATATTTCTGCATGAATGGCTAAATGTGGTTTTTGAATCGGCTGTTTAAGTCCCACAGTTTATTTCCCGCACTTTTCTTTTATTTTTGAGAGAAATTGTAGTGAGGAATTTATGTAAATGTCAAAGAAAGAAGACCAACTTCCATGGAGACGGAGGCCACATTTGAAGATGAAGATATCATATGGGACCCATGGGGTTTCTAAAGTTGTATTTTCCTTTTAAAGCTGCAAATTTGTATAATTTGGACCGTATGGACTTTGGACTCCTTCTTGTGGGACTGGCCGATCCACGCATTTAGCTTTTCATTAAATATTGCCTCTGCATGAAAATGTTTTCTTTGATTAAAATATTAATTCATGCATGTTTGTGCTCTACTAGATAAATGGCTAAAATTGCAAGCGTTGATTTCGAAGTGCTGGATGCATCAGGTAGAAACTATCTAAGCTGGCAGCTAGATGTAAGGTTTCACCTGCGGGCAAAGTCCCTCATTGCTGCTATGACAGAAAAAGAAAATGTTAGCGATATAGAGATGGCACAAGCCATCATCTATATTCGCCGCCATGTGGACAAGACCTTAAAGGCTGAATAGCTAACGGTCGAAGATCCACTTGAGCTATGGACTGCCCTTGAGGACAGGTATAAACATCAAAAAGATGTTATACTCCCAAGGGCACGATATGAGTGGGAGAACCTGAGACTGCATGACTTTAAGCCCATTGCTGAGTACAACTCAGCACTTTTTAGCATCACCTCACGCCTGAAGTTGTGTGGTGAGAAAGTCTCAGAAGATCGCATGCTGGAAAAGACGTATACGTCTTTCCATGAAAAGATGTGATACTCATGCATAATACCATGAACACAAATTCACCAAGTATTCAGAGCTGCTGTCATGTTTACTCATGGCCGAGCAAAACAGATAGCTTTTTCTCGCCACTCACAATATGCGCCCTCCCGGCACTGCCCCTCTACCAGAAGCTCACCATTCCTTTTCCTTCAAAAAGAATAGAGATAATAAAAGAAAAGAATGACCACAGAAAGGGGGACAACAGAAAAAAGCCAAGGGCCATGCACAATAGCAGCGAAAGAATGAAGGAAAGCGTAAGTTCACCTGGCGCAGGAATGACAACAAGAAAAATGACGCATCCCTACCCAAGAGGGATTGGAAAGACCAATGCCACAGCTGTGGCATGAAAGGCCACTGGTCCAAAGTGTGCAGGACCCTAGTGCATCTCCAGGAGATTTATAAACAAAGCAAGAAAAAGAATGCTGAATCAAACCTGGTGGCTGCGAACAATGCAGTCAAGTTCACAGCAAAAGACTTCGAATCAGATGATATGCTTGATTAGTCTGCTATATTTATCTTAGCATTTTTCAGAACAATCTATTTTATGAGAGCTTTTATGTAATTTGATTTCTGATTAAATAAAAATCAGTTTTTCTGAATGCAAATGTTTACTCATCTTTTTAGATGGGATGCTCTCATGACTGTTTGGTAGACAGTGCTTCGACACATACGATCCTTCAGCACAAATGCTATTTTCAAAGCATTATACCGTATAAGAGCCCTGTAAATACAATTTCAGGGCCATCGGATATAATTGAAGATTCTGGAAATGCAACCTTGTTGCTCCCCAAAGGAACAGAAATAAATATTAAAGATGCACTTTACTCTCCGAATTCCAAGCGAAACTTACCAAGTTTCAAAGATATCCGTCTTAATGGATTCCCACTTGGAAACATCAAATGTAAAAGAAAATAAATTACTGTATGTAACGTCTTAAGAAAATGGAGTTAAAACCATACTTGAACGTTTTGAGAGCCTTTCATCGGGCCTCTACCATACAAAAATTCGGAGAGAGGAAGCAAACCTGACGGAGCACCTGAAGTGTCCGACATCAGCCAAATTCTTACTTTGGCACGATGCATCGCATCTTATCACAATCTCACGGGCATAACCTGAAGAACCAGAAGATTATTCAGAAGGGATAATTCCCTTGTGTACCCTGCTTCAAGGGTAAATTAATTACAAGGCCATCACCACTTAAAGTGGATATCGAGTCTCCTAGCTTCCTCGAAAAAATACACTGAGACATATGTGGACCTATCCACCCCCTAGTGGGCCTTTTCGGTACTTCATGGTACTAATCGATGCATCTTCGAAATACTCGTATGTGTGTCTACTTTCGACCCGCAACTTAGCTTTTCCAAAGCTCTTGGCATAAATAATAAAGGTGCGGGCGCATTTTCCAGACAACCAAATAAAGAAAATATGTCTGGAAAATGCGGGGGAATTTACCTCTCAGTCATTTCAAGAATATTGCCAGGCAACGGGAATAGAAATTGAACATTCGGTGTCGCATGTTCACACCCAGAACGGGTTAGCTGAGTCGCTAATTAAAAGACTCCAATAGATTGCATGTCCATTGCTAATGAAATCACAGTTGCCGGTGGATGCATGGGGGCATGCAATTTTGCTTCTACATCACTAATAAGAATAAGACCCTCGGGAGGTCAGAGTCTATCTCCAATGCAACTTGCATATGAAACACCACCGAACATTTCTCACTTAAGAATCTTCGGTTGCGCAGTTTATATCCCCATTGCACCACCCCAGAGGACCAAGATGGGCCCTCAACGTCGCCTAGGTATTTATGTAGGTTTGACTCACCCTCCATTATAAGATACCTAGAACCCCAAAAGGGGGACGCTTTTAAGGCACGTCTTGAAGACTGTGACGTTGATGACACTTATTTCCCCAAAATGGGCCTAGACATTGAAAAGTCTAGCGCGAAGCAAATGTTAACGTGTGTTACAAAAAGTCTAACCCACTACGATCCGGTAACAAAACAATGTGATGATGAGATCCTAAAGATCTTACACATCCAGAACACAGTTCACAGATTACCGGATTCGTTTACTGACAGCCAGAAGATTGTCAGATCATACATCTTTCCTGCAAATGCTCCAGCTAGGATTGACATCCCAAAGGATGGATGCAATCCACCAGCAAAAGAAGTGGCTGCACCTCAACAAAAAAGAGGCAGACTACCAGGCTCCAAGAATAAAAATCCAAGAAAAAGAAAAATATCTGGAAACCTTGGGACGATACCCCCACAGAGAAACGAGCTTGTGTCCATACCCTCTCCCCTCCTGGAATCCACTGCAGAGGAACTGCCGGGAGAAACTGAAATATCACTAAATTATGTACGTACAGGGGAGGTATTGGACAGAAAGAGTACGGTCGTCGACGATGACTTCGCGTTTCACATTACCATTCACGTCGCCGGAAGCGACGATGATTATGATCCACATTCCGTTGGTGAATGCAAACGTAGAAATGACTGGCCAAAGTGGAATCAGGCAATAGAAGCCGAGCTGGACTCTCTTCAAAAACGCAAAGTCTTTGGGCAAATAGTCCAGACACCTACCGGTGTCAAACCTGTGGTATACAAATGGGTATTCGTAAGAAAAAGAAACGAAAATAATGAGATCGCACGCTACAAAGCTAGACTTATAGCACAAGGATTTTCCCAAAGACCGGGTATTGACTATAACGAAACATACTCCCTGGTCATAAATGTGATCACTTTCAGATTCCTGATAATCTTAACAGCAAAGGAAGGCCTAGATATGCAGCTAATGGATGTTGTGACTGTATATCTATACGGCAATCTCGACAAGGAGATATACATGAAACTTCCTGATGGCTTTTCTATGCCTGCTGAACTAAAAGATAGATCTTGGGACGTCTACTCTGTTAAGCTACAAAGATCATTGTATAGTCTCAAACAATCAGGAAGAATGTGGTATAACAGAATCAGTGAATTCCTTGTTCAACAAGGATTCACAAACAATGAAGTCTGCCCTTGTATCTTCATAAGAACAAAGGGAAAAGGATTCGTAATAATTGCTGTCTACGTAAACGATCTAAATCTCATTGGATCTCCTGAAGAGATCGTCGAGATATCTGTAAGCCTGACAAAAGAATTTGAAATGAAAGACCTAGGCAAAATGAAATTCTGCCTTGGCTTACAGATTGAACACCTAAAGGATGGAATCCTATTACATCAAACCACATACACGAAGAAAATGTTGCAAAGATTCCATATGGACCAATGGCATCCACTTAGTAAACCTATGGTGGTACGATCTCTGGATGCACATAAATACCCCTTCCGGCCGCTGGAAGAGGGGGATGATATACTTGGTCCAGAAGTCCCTTATCTGAGTGCCATCGAAGCACTACTATATATGGAAAACTGCACGCGTCCCGACATAGCATTCGCAGTAAATTTGATAGCCAGATACAGTGCAGTGCCCACACAGCGCCACTGGACCGAGGTTAAGCACCTTCTGTGCTACCTCCAAGGCTCTACAGATTTGGGACTCTTCTAAAAAATGGAATATCCTCTACACTTGCTGGTTATGCTGATGCAGGTTATTTGTCTGATCCCCACAAAGCGAAGTCATAAACTAGGTATGTGTTTACCTATGGAGGGACATCCATTTCCTGGAGATCCATCCAGCAAACCTTGACGGCAACCTCATCCAATCACTCAGAGATCATTGACATCCATGAATCAAGCAGAGAATGCGTATGGCTATGCTCAGTTGTCCACCACATCATGTCTACGACCGGACTGAAGACTGGAGATCTCGAGCCTACTACAATGTTCGAGGACAATGCTGCTTGCATAGCTCAGTTAAGAGGTGGCTTCATCAAAGGCGACAAAACAAAGCACATTTCATCAAAGTTCTTCTAGACGCACGAGCTACAGAGAGATGGCAAGATCGACATAAGACAAGTGCAATCATGTGACAGTTTGGCAGATTTGTTCACTAAAGCTCTTCCTACTGCCACTTTTAGGAAGCTTGTACATAGGATTGGAATGAGACGACTAAGAGATCTGAAAGCTTGAGAGCTTGTACAGATCAGGGGGAGTTAGGTAGAGTTTGTACTCTTTTTCCTTAACTATGGTTTTCCCACTGGGTTTTCCATAGCTAAAGGTTTTAACGAGGCAAATCTCACCAACTCAGGATCCTGAAGTATCCACCCCATGTGAGACTCTCCTACACTCAGAATCCTGAAGTATTCACGAGCAGAGTCCACACCTATGGCTGGATAAGGGAGAGTGTTGTGAACGGTTATTTAACCGTAGTTGATTGAGATTCTAGGCTATCCTAGGGATATGCACATATCATTGTAGCCCATGTTTGTATTCTCCCATATTGCCTATAAATAAAGAGCTGGGGGCTCCTCCCCCAGTAGTTGATTCATAACAGTTTTTAGTTTTTTTAAAATTTAATAGCTCGGTCAAATAATTGATGGGGTTTGCCGGGCCCTACCTGCTAGGCCTAGGCCTGCACCGACACAGGGCCGACCCTGCCCGCAGTGGCGAAGCCAGAAAACTTTCATAGTGGGGGCAAAAATTTAACGAAAAAATCTTGTTTTTTTTATGATACAAAGAATTATATTTAAAATTACTATTGACTTTCTACCACGGGCTTCATGTCAAACATATATCACCATGTTGCAATTTCTGTAATGATGAAAGTTTATTACATCTAAGAATAAGTTTTTAGGTAATTATGTAACTAATTAGGGTGTTGCTTTGGAAATTTTTTTTCCAGAGAAATAATTAGTAGACTAATGATGTCAAACTAAAAATTATAATATTAAGCCATGGTAATATTAAAAAATTAAAATGAAAAAGACATTCCTAATAAATGTTTTACTTGGATCAAAATATAAACAAAGACATGAGATCTCTATTCAAAATCAAAGAAAGATATCGAAAAACATTAATATATATTAAAATAAATACCAAATTGCAAAACCCAGTTTTGCTGCTAAAAACTAAAATACTAAATTTACACTGAATGGTAACGCAGCCAAACTAAAATATTAAAGTAATTAGAGCTAAATACCGGATCGAATAAATCAAGAAAGACAGTTCTTGAAAAATCAATAATTTAGCCAAAAAAATACAACCGAAAAGGGAAAAAAGCCTAATTCATGTAAATCAAAATAATCATATATTGAAGCATATGTAGTTAGTCATGTTGTCAATTGGTTGTAGAACTAGAAGGTGAAAACCCTAAAAAATATTATCAAATCCAAAACAAATTACAATATCAATATCTTCAAGAACTATCAGGAAAAATTTGAAAAAAAGGCATAAACAAAAAACCATAAACTGTTGTGAGTGGTGGAGGCCTTTAACCCCCCACCATTATCCCCCCATTACTCCACCACTCTTAATGTGGTGGAGACCTTTGGTATGCTAAAAGTCCCTTGGAATACCATATGAAATTATAAATAAAGCACCATGGCTATTGGCCATGGTGACTCTTCTCTAGATTATCTTAACACGTTATCAGCACTTCAGCTCTCAATTCTTTGAGCTTTTTCTCCCGTATCCCCTCAAATTTAACCCTCTACGCGCTAAGGAATCTATTTTTGTTGCGGTGATCCAGCTTGCGGCAAACCGTTGCGGTGAACCGTTGCGGGGATTTTTTTTTGGCGTATCGGGAGCGGGATTACTATCTACGGATTTTTTTTATTACGATCGTCCCTAGATCTTTTGATCTAGAGATAACTTTTTCGATCCCGTAGATTCTTACAAAATATTGTTAGCCATGATTTTACATAGCTTTTCTCGAGGCTTGTATAAATCTGCAACATCTTGCTAAACAACTAAAAAAATTATTATGTGTGGTTAATAACATTACTGAATTGAGGTGAATTCATATAAAAAGAGGTAATGTTTCATATTCACATAGCCTAGTTATGCTTGAGAATTGAGCCAAGAACCTAACATATAATGGTACCATGCTTAACATTTAACAAGCTATTACCTTAATGGGCAAAACATTACTTACAGAGGGTAAATCGATGAATATGAGATTTAACCAATCTCTTTTTCCCTGGATACCTTGTTTTGCCTAGCAATTTATACTCGCAATGAGTTGCCATGATTAGATTGGACAAAGATAAATTTCCTCAGTCACATTCAATATTATGGTTCCCATTCAAGTGTATTTACAGAATAGAGTTTTAGATTCAAGTGTATTTACAGAAGCAGTCTTAGAATATGCTACTGGGAGTAATCGAAGTCTATTTTTTAGCAGTTAGAATTTGGTATCTTCTTACTGCCAATTAAGAGTGGGCCGGTTCGAATTTGGGCCAGAAGCCAAAATTATGAACACTTGCAAGGGACTCAAAAATAGATACAAACAAAAGCGGGTACCCTTGCAAGGGACTCAAAAATCCAGGCGGCACCATGACAATGGCTTTTGAAATTCCACAACCTAAAATTTGTTTTAAAGGCTAAATTCTGTTTATATTATAATATAATTTTTAGCTTTTATGTTGGGCCTGAAGCACATCTGTCACAAATACATATACATTCTATGTGACAGAAGCCCAGAAAATTTTGTGTACTTAATATATTTTGCCTACCAAATGCGGGCCTGAAGCCCATTATTTCTTATTGCAATCTTTAAATTGTTAATTAAAATTTTAACACTGGGCCTGCAGCCCAACTGTTAACAATTTTATTTTGACTTCTAATGGCCTGAAGCCTAGTAGATTTTATTGCAATATTTATTTTGTTGATGTTTGACAAATGGGCCTGCAGCCCAATTATTAATGAAATATTACACAGATTAATATTTATGGGCCCGCCGCCTCTTTAAATTATTAATCTATATCATTTCTTGGTTATGAACTTGTCACTTCATATTGCAAAATTTATAACACTATTGCATTTTTTAAAAAAATATGGAATTTTAGGATTTTTCAAAAATATAATTATCTTAAGGACCCTGCGACCGCTCTGCCATTAGTAAACTAACCTAACGGTGTATGACGTCTCCCCGTGGTCCGAGAGATTATTATATTTTGTAGTCTATTTTCCAATATTTTATATGCATGTGTTATAAACATGCGTGGTTGTTTATTTTGTGCCTGTAGCATTTATAAACTGCGTGGATGTTTATGTAAGCTAAAATGTGATTTTTGGGATCGGCCAATTTGATACCCTTTAAATTCCTTGCAATTTAATTTTCTTTTTTGAGAGAATTTGTAAGTGAGGATTATATGTATTTTTGTCAAAGACCGGCGTACCGACAAAATGAAGACGACGTTATAAATTGGAAAATATAGGGACACATTCTAGGTTTCCAAGTTGTATTTTTCTTTTCTTTATGAACTGTATATTCGGACTGTGGACTTTGTACATTTTTGGGTATCTGGCCGATCCCCACATTTTGCTTACTTTATTTGTTATGCGTGAATTTTAATTTATATTAATTCATGCTTATTTTAAATTGCGTAGATAAATGGCTAAATTGGCAAGCGTCGATTTCGAAGTCATTGACTCTGCAGGGAAGAATTACCTAAGTTGGTGAGTGGACCTGAAGTTCCACTTGCGTTCGATGGCCCTCCTTGGGTCCATTTTGGCTCCTTCCTCGGCCCCAGCAGCGGCCAAAGCTTCTTCTACATCTAGTAGCAGCTCTCCAACCACTGTATCCGATGTAGATAAGGCGAAAGCCATAATCTACATTAGGAAACATATAGATCGGACCTTAAAAGCCGAATACTTAACGGTTGAGGACCCAAAGGACCTGTGGACAGCGCTGGAAGCACGGTATAAACATCAAATTGATGTTATATTACCTCGTGCCAGTTATGAGTGGGAAAACCTCAGACTTCAGGACTATAAGTCAGTCGCTGAATATAATTCTGTACTTCATAACATCACCTCACACCTGAAGTTATGCAGTGAAGAAGTGACAGAACATCGCATGTTGAAAAAGACATTTACCTCGTTTCACGAGAAAGATGCAATCCTCATGCAGCAGTATCGTGAACGCAATTTCAAGAAATTATCCGATTTGATCTCATGCCTACTTAGGGCAGAGCAGAATCGAGACTTACTGCTTGCAACTCATAACTTACGTCCAGCTGGCACTGCCCATATCCCTGAAGCCTACCACGTTTCTCCCCAGAAGTGGAAAAATAAGAGGAAGGCTAAAAACACCAAAGGGAAAGCTGTAATGAAGCAACCAAGAGGTGCAGCTCTCCAGACAAACAAAAACAATAAGGGAAAGCGAAACTTCACTTGGAAGCGAAAGAACAGCGAGCAAGTGTCACTTCCTAAGAAGAACTGAGAGGATAAATGCCATAGATGCGGCATGACTGGCCATTGGTCCAGAAACTGCCGCACTCCTCGTCACATTCAGGATCTATACCAGGTGAGCCAGAAGACTCTACCTGAAACAAACTTGGCGGCTGTTCAGCCGCCAACAATGTTTACTGCAAAAGACTTCGAGAACGACGACCTGCTCGATTGAGCATCATCTTTTATCTATGCATTTAGAATTCGATGTATCTTCATCTTTTATTTGCTTTAGTACAAACTTTTATTTTTGAATGCTGTCTACATTTCGCTCAAATAAAATTTCATTTTTGCTTATATAGATGAAGTATGAGTGCCTAGTGGACAGTGCCTCGACGCACACAATCCTTCGCGATCATTGCTATTTTAATAGCTTAAATAAATATGACGGTCCTGTTATCACAATTTCAGGACTGTCCCAAATAATCGAAGGATCTGGTGAAGCAATTATATTGCTCCCAAATAACACAAGACTTCAAATAAATAATGCATTATTCTCTCCTAAATCAAATAGGAATCTCGTAAGTTTCAAGGACTTCCGTTTAAACGGATATCACTTAGAAACCAGAGATGAAAATAAGGTTGAATATCTGTATGTAACTCGTCAGAAAGATGACCAGAAGATCATCTGCGAACGATTCAAGGGACTCCCGTCGGGTCTCTACCAAACATACATTCAACCAATAGAAGCCAATATGACTGAGCACCAGACGTGCCAATCACTGCTAGAGTTTCAACTCTGGCACAATAGACTTGGCCATCCTGGAACAGCAATGATGCGACGCATCATCACTGAATCCCGTGGACACAAATTGAAGAACCTGAAGATTCTTCAAAAGGGTGAATTTCCTTGTCTCCCTTGTTTCAAGGGAAAACTTATAACGAGACCATCCCTCCTGAAAGTGGGATTAGAGTCTCCTGGCTTCCTTGAGAGAATTCATGGTGACATTTGCGGGCCTATTCACCCCGCAAGTGGCCCATTTCGGTACTTCATGGTACTGATTGATGCATCAACCAAATGGTCTTATGTGTGCCTCTTGTCCACCCGCAACCTAGCTTTTCCAAAGCTATTGGCACAAATAATAAGGTTGCGTGCTCATTTCCCCGATAACCATATTAAGAAAATACGTCTTGATAATGCGGGAGAATTTACTTCACAAGTTTTCGAAGACTATTGCCGGGCAACGGGTATTGAAGTTGAACATCATGTAGCACATGTTCACACCCAGAACGGATTAGCTGAGTCCCTTATAAAGAGACTCCAATGGATTGCACGTCCATTGCTTATGCAATCCCAGTTGCCGGTGGATGCTTGGGGGCATGCTATTTTACATGCCGCATTACTTATTAGGATAAGACCCTCTGGAGGTCATACTTTATCCCCGATGCAACTAGCATATGGCGCACCTCCGGATATCTCTCATTTGAGAGTGTTTGGTTGTGTTGTATATGTCCCAATAGCACCACCTCAGAGGACCAAAATGGGTCCTCAGCGTCGTCTAGGTATATATATTGGGTTTGATTCGCCCTCTATTATCAGATACCTTGAACCCCTGACGGGTGACGCATTCAAGGCACGTTTTGCTGACTGTGAATTTGATGAGAAATTTTTTCCTAAACTGGGCACACAGTCTAAGAAGCCAGAGGCTACTGAGACCATTAGTTGGGACCAGAAGTCTTTGTTCCTATATGATCCGCGTACTAATCTATGTGAAGATGAGATCCTGAAGATCCTTCACATCCAGAATACAATACATCTTTTACCGGATAAGTTCACAGACAACCTGAAGATTGTCAGTTCGCACGTCCCTGCTGCCAATACGCCAGCTAGGATTGACATCCCCATATATGGATGCAATCCACCGGCAGCAGAATTGGCTGTACCTCAAATGAAAAGAGGATGCCCACCAGGTTCAAAAGATAAAGTTTCTCGAAAGAGGAAGACTCCTGGAGATACTAAGATTATCCCTCCACAGGATGCTGAGCTCAGACCAGCTACTTCTCCCCTCCTGATTTCCCCGGCAGAGGAAACAATAGGAGAAACATCATTAAATTTTGTACGTACTGGAGAAGTACTGGACAGAAATAGCATAGTCATCGACGACGATTTTGCGTTTGATATTGCCGTTCACGTCACTGAATATGACGATGACGTCGAACCACGATCTCTAGCAGAATGTAAACGCAGAGATGATTGGCCAAAGTGGGACGAGGCAATAAGAGTAGAGCTGGACTCACTCTTGAAACGCAAAGTCTTTGGACCAGTAGTCCAAACACCAGTAGGTGTAAAGCCTGTGGGATATAAGTGGGTTTTCATAAGAAAAAGAGATGAAAATAATGTGATCGTTCGCTACAAGGCACGCCTTGTAGCCCAGGGTTTTTCCCAAAGACCGGGGATTGATTACGAAGATACGTATTCCTCGGTCATGGATTCGATCACATTCCGATTTTTAATAAGCCTAACTTCTCTGGAAAGCCTGGAAATGCAGCTCATGGACGTTGTGACTGCATATTTATATGGTGATATAGATAAAAATATCTATATGAGACTTCCTGATGGGTTTAATCTACCCCCAGATATGAAAGAGATACATCGGGACGTATTCTCTGTAAGGCTACATAGATCATTATATGGTCTAAAACAATCAGGCAAGATGTGGTATAACAGACTAAGTGATTTCCTTGCACATCAAGGATTCAGGAATAATGAAGTCTGCCCGTGTATCTTTATCAAAAGAACGGGAACAGGATTCGTCATCATAGCAGTATATATAGATGACTTAAATCTCATAGGATCTCCTGCAGAGATCAATGAGATATCTGAAAGCCTAAAACATACTTTTGAAATGAAAGACCTAGGCAAAACAAAGTATTGTCTTGGCTTACAGATAGAACACCTAAGAGGTGAAATCCTATTACACCAATTCAATTATACAAAGAAACTTCTACGCAAGTTTCATATGGATAAATGTCATCCTTTAGGTACTCCTCTGGTCGTAAGATCACTAGATGTACATAAGGACCCCTTCCGGCCACTGGAAGAGGTGGAGGAGATACTGGGTCCTGAAGTACCCTACCTCAGTACCATTGGAGCACTTCTATATCTGGCTAACTGTACGCGTCCCGATATAGCGTTTACAGTTAATCTACTAGCCAGACAAAGTGCAGCGCCCACAAAGCGCCACTGGAACGGAGTAAAGCATCTTCTGCGATACCTCCAGGGTTCAATTGATCTGGGACTTTACTACCATAGAGGTGCCGCCCTCAAATTATTTGGTTATGCTGATGCAGGTTATCTCTCAGATCCGCAAACGGCAAAATCCCAGACAGGTTTTGTTTTTACCTACGGAGGTACTGCTATCTCCTGGAGATCGGTAAAGCAAAGCACAACAGCTACATCATCCAACCATTCGGAGCATTGCGATCCATGAAGCAAGCATAGAGTGTTATTGGCTACGATCCGTCGTCCAACACATTCTTCAATCTACTGGCCTGAAGACCAGTGATTTGGAGCCTACCGTCCTGTTTGAAGACAACGATGCGTGCATTGCTCAACTTCAAAAGGGCTACATCAAGGGCGACAGGACGAAGCACATATCTCCCAAGTTTTTCTGGACACATGAGCTAAAGGAGGACAAGCAGATTGAAGTTCAGCAGATCCAGTCCTGCAACAACTTAGCTGATCTTTTTACCAAATCTTTACCAAAATGTATTTTTGTAAGACTTGTAAAAGGAATTGATATGAGACAACTGAAAGACCTACAAGCCTGAAGCTTGTACGGATGTGGGGGAGTAACCTGTGAGTTGCACTCTTTTCCCTTAAGCTGTTGGTTTTTCCCACTGGGTTTTCCGCAGCTAAGGTTTTAACGAGGCAAACACGATTACTCAGGATCCAGAAGTATCCACCCACTTTTAGCCTTGAACACTAAGACCAAAGTAATGGATGGATAAGGGGGAGTGTTGTGAGTGGTGGAGGCCTTTAACCTCCACACCATTATCCCCCCATTACTCCACCACTCTTAATGTGGTGGAGACATTTGGTATGCTAAAAGTCCCTTGGAATACCATATTAAATTATAAATAAAGCACCATGGCTATTGGCCATAGTGACTCTTCTCCAGATTATCTTAACATAAACAATTTAGATACTTGCAAAAAATTCCATAGCAACTACTTTAACTGACAAATTAAATTGTATGCTTACTAAGCAATTATGTCTGTTTGCATAGCAACTCCCTTTAGAATTTAATGACCAAAAGAAAAACTAAATAACTTTAAAACTTGGCCCAAGCAGGATTAGATCCTAGGACCTTGAAGTTAGCAATGTCATGCTTTAACCAAATGAGAGGGTAAGCCAATGTTACAATATAAACATAAAGTTTTATTTGTTCTTGCCTCTGGGCTGCGCACATGCATACTAATTATACATTCCAGCTCAAATCAGTGGGAGGCAATTGTCCCCGTTTGCCCCCATGTGACTCCGCCACTGCCTGCCCGTCTCGTATTGGCCAACAAACCGGCCCGTGGCCCGGACAAAACTTGTTCTAGCTGTCGGCCCGTTGGCCAACTTCATTTGTGTGAAAAGCAATTAGGTGTCTATAGAACTTCCCCAATATTTATTGGGAAATGCACCCAAAGATTAGTGGGGAGTGGACCGAGTGGTGTTAAAATGTTTGAAAGCAGCATTGAGAGAAAGTGATGAAGACCTCATGCAGGTACAAAGAAAATTATCAGGGGCAGAGTTATTGAACAAGAGAAAAAAGAGGAGTTTCCCCCCGACTTTACAAACAAAGAAACAAAAAATCCAACGCACCCCCACAAACTCTTCACGACACTTACAATACTCTTGCCTTCTTATTTCTCTCATTTGCTCCTCTTTCCTCTCTTCAGCTACAACCAGTTACTCCACCCAAAGCTAATACTTCAAAAGGTGGCATCTTTGTAAACAAGGTATGATTTTTGACCCACCCCGCTTCTTTTTCAGTCACTCTCTTTTTGCATGTGGGTATGTTCATTTTGTAATTTTGGATCTGTGCTTTGGGTTATTTTCTCGTGCTCTGTTCAGATCTATAACACATGCATGCGTGTTCTAGCTTTTTTTTCCTACTTGGATAGATTTGAAGTGCTTTCTATAGTGCTGTTTTTGTATTTGTTTTTGTCACCTTTTGAGATTGGAAAAAGATTGGATTTTGATGCAGTTCTGTATGGTATCCTGGTTCTCGGTCCATTAGCTCATTTCACATTTTTTTCCAACTTTTTGTATGTTTGGATTTTAGGGGTTTCCTGGAAAAAAATCTGATCCTTTTAAGAGATTGGATTCATGGCAGCCTGTCTGCATCTGGCTGTCCCTATATTGCAAAAATTAGTGCCTTTTCTGAGGTGGGTTTTTCTTCTTCTTCTTCTTTGTTGTACAAAGATTGGATCTTGATTTGGTTTGACTTATGTTCTCACTATTTGTCTTGTGGGCATCCAATGAACTATGTTTTATCTCTTTTTCTGATACATTGTTTCGGCTGCATGTCTTCTCTCCCCTTTAAGTGGTTTGGTTGTTGTTTTCCATATTATTGGTAAATTTGGTGAGAGATTTGCGAGAGACTTCATATTGAATCTTGTTACATGGTTGTAGGTTAGTGTGCTTCTGTGAATTACGAGGAAAGATTGCATCATTGATCATGTTGGTTTGTTAATTTATGAGTTGCATTCAAAATGGAGTCATATCTTTGCTCATTATGGTATTTTTTTCCCTCTTTAGTTTTATATATGAGCACTGGGTAGGCCTCCATTGCTAGGTTAATGTTTCTGGTTCTTTATTGTAGAAGTTTGGTCTGTTGTTATGTTGGAAATGCCCTTGTTGTTGAGCAATGTTTGTGATTTTCCTTTGATGGCAGAGACCCCTCACTGAGTGGATCTAGTTGGTGATGGATTCTACCTCCGACTTGGAAAAGTGTTTAGTTTGTTCCAAGTCATGCAGGTCACTGTTGGCTGGTTTACAATTATAGGAACACACAAATATCTCTTGCATCAATGGCTTCAAAATATATCCCTAAGCTGACCTCTCAGCAACATCTCAAAACAACTGAGAGCCAAACAATAAAGACAGGGGCGTGCAAGCCTCCACCTTCACAAATTCATATACATCAAAAGTTGGAGTCCGCTCCGCCAAGAGCACGGTCGAAACCCACCAATCAAAACACATCAAAAAAATAGAGATGCAGAGGTGTTAGAGAACCGTAAGACAGATCACATTCATAAAGAGTCTGTTGACTCCTTATCTGATATTACTTCTTCAAAGACTACTAATTCTTCCGAACCTAGTTCCAATGCAAGTATAAAGCAGTCTGTTGGACTGCCCCATGATGAAGGGGACATGAACATGGTAGGAAGCGAAGACCAGGAAAAGAAGAATTCAGAGTGGAGCAGTGCAAAAGATAGCTCAGCTTCTGCTAAGGTCAGTGATGGAACCAGCAGTATGAGAAAGACTAGTGGAGGTGCTAAGATTAGCTATCGAGCTGACTTTGTTGACAGTGGAAAGAGTAGCATGTGCAGACCCAGTACAAGCAGCGATGTCAGTGATGAGAGCACTCGTAGTAGTTTGAGCAGCAGTATTAGCAAACCTCACAAAGCTAATGACTCAAGATGGGAAGCAATTCAAATGATTCGAACTGGGGATGGAAATCTAGGCTTAAATCATTTCAGGCTTTTAAAGAGGCTCGGTAGTGGTGACATTGGTAGTGTATATTTGTCAGAGTTGAGGGGAACAAAAACCTATTTTGCAATGAAGGTCATGGACAAGGGATCCTTGGCAAGTCGGAAGAAGTTGCTTAGAGCTCAGACCTAAAGGGAGATATTGCAATGCTTGGATCATCCGTTCCTTCCAACATTATACACGCACTTTGAGACTGATAAATTCTCATGTCTGGTAATGGAGTTCTGCCCAGGAGGAGATCTACATACTCTTCGGCAGAGGCAGCCTGGGAAACATTTCTCAGAACTAGCCGTGAAGTATGTACATCTGTGCTTTAATCTCTAATTTATTTAAATTTGAAGCGGTAAGTGATTATCAAATTTGAAGCGGTATGTGACTGTCATGTACTCGCTTGTCAGTATGTCGTATTGCTTTTGTCTGATATCTACTTCTCTTTCAATCTAAGACATTAGGATTGCATTATTACATTATTCTTCCGTGCTTTCACTGTGTGATACTCTAAAAGGCTACAAAAAATTTGGCATCTTAATAAAAAAGTTAAAAGGGAATATAGTAAAAGATAACTTCAACGGAATTGTCTACAGTCAAAGGTCTCAGCCCAGATAACTATTGTGGAATAAAATTATAACCTTTTAACAACTCTCATCCAAACTTATGTGTTTTAGTGATATAGAAATCCAACCTTCCTTTATAAAATTGTGGAGCCCCCTTCCCTATAATGAGAATTTGATTAATCTTGAAGGAAAGGGAATCTGTCACAGCGGTTAGATACCATCTTATATTCTTATACCTAATATATAAACTACGGCATATTTTGAATGTCGGTGCCAATTAGAACAAAAATGTTGATAGAAGGATGATTGTGATTTAATTTGGAATCTTCAATGGCTAGTATGAAAGGCGGTAAAATTTTTTAAAGCAACCCTCGTGGATCATGTCATTTTTTGGGGAAACCCCTAAGGTACAATTAGTTGCGTTTGAAATTTTTGAGGGAATTTTTTTTGAATTGGATTGAAATTTTTGAGCCGAAAAAATTTGAATAGGGCTTCAAATTTTTAGGTGGTAGATTTTAAATAGGCTAATTGAAAATTTTAGAATAGGAAGATCTTGAATGTGATTGAACTTTTTGAGGGGAAAGATTCAGGGCCTTAAGAACACTGGTTATGATTAGTAATCGTATAAAGGGAGCTAGAAATTTACGGGGTTTCCCATACCTTGGTACAAGAAAAGTCAATACTATAAAATAAGGTACCTTTTGAATGAGGATGCTGCTTAGGCCACCAGGTTGATAGAAGGGTGATTGAGATTTAGGCAGGAATTAGCAGACGTTAGGATGAAAGGTGAAGGAAATTTTTAAGGGAAAAACCTCGGGGAATGACTTTATTCTTAGTGGGATAACCATTTGAGATAATTGGTTGTGGTTGAAATTTTTGAAGGGGAAGTTTTTGATTAGGGCCGAAAATTTTAGGAGGAAAGATTTTGAATGGGGTTGACATTTGGGATGTGAGATTTTGATTTTGATGGTTTAAATTTTTAAAGAGGAATATTTTGAATCTGGTTGAAATTTGGGGAGGTAAGATGTTGAATGTCACTTGCCCTAAGTGCATGTGTTATGACTAATGTGTATGCGTGTATATATATTCTATAAAATATGTCAGATTATGAAGATGGATGCTGATTAGGATAAAGAGGATGATAGAAGGATGGTTGAGATTTAATCTAAAATCATCAATGGATAAGATGAAAGGTGGTGAAATTTTTAAAGGGAAATGTTTTCAATGTCACGTGCCCTAAGTGCACAGTTTATGCATATCAATTTTATAATAATGATTGTCTAGACTAAGGTAACTAAGAAAGTTTGAAACTATCTCCTCAGAACCTTAATTTTCTATGGTGGGTTCCTTTAACTAAAAGAATTCAAATCAAGGTATGTAGAAGTTGAATGGGGTGATTGCAATTGTTTGGTGATGTAAGAAGAAATTTAACTAGAATGTATGTTTGACTTTTATTTAACATAGGGTCAGGATAAGGAGTCCGCATACGATCGACTTCGTCTTGCTTTATGCGGTTTCAGCTGTTGTCCAATGGAAAATTTTCACTTATATTCTAGATATATTTCATTCACGATTAATCAATTTTTATTCTGTATCTGTCTTGCATTTCAGAAACAGGATCTCTGTTCCCTTGCTATGCTTTGGTCAAAAAAATAATTTATTGAGAATTTGATTGTTTACTTGTGGAGATTGATTTCATAAATGTATTGGTAGATGGTCATTTCTATCTTTCATGAGCCTTGGTGTTTTGCATATATACAATCAAGGGACACTTCTGAAATAAGTGGTCAATTTTGCAAACACCATCAATTGCAAATGTTTCTTTGGCACTTCTTGCTTTATTGTGGACAACTTTCCAACACTTAATTGATATGCACACATTGGGATATAGCTTTTCTATTTTCCCCCATGTTTAAGACTATAATACACATTGTAACAGATACCAGGTATGTTGCAATATAGTAATCGTGGTTATAGGAAGTGGGATGCATTAAGCCAACACGGATTAGCTCAGTTGGCAAGAAACCTTCCATCCTATGTTGGAGGGATTCGAGACCCCCCCTGGACGTGGTTAGGCGAGGGGTTTATTGAATTAAAAACACGGACCTTTCAAAACACATGTGGGATGCATCAAGCTTATAAATGGAGAGACATAACTTTACAGAAAAGCTAAGATTTATTGATGAAATTAAGTTATTCAAATGTCTGAACCATTGATATCAATCAAATGCAAATTAAATTTTGATCAAATTATATAAAAAACAATGTTTGCCATTTGATGTAAAAGTTCAGGAAAAACATAGTCTATGTTTGTGTTGTTGCAAACGTGATATCCTAGCTATTTAGCATTTGTTGTGCCTGCACGGCCATTTGCATGCCAGAACATTTTTTTACTGCCATATTCTTTTAAAGGACTTGCCATATTTGCATATCACTTTCATGTCATGTTTCTGCCCCTTACATTTGTTAGTGCTACATGCTGTACAACTGGGAACATTTTAGGCATCAAACAAAATTTGAAACATTTGATCTTTCAGGCACCTTTTATTCCATCTGAGATAGTTTTGTTATAAAAAATAGCATAACCCCAGAAAATATCTTGATATTCTTGAAAATCAGTGCAATCACCTTCCATTCTCCCTGAAAATGTGCATCGTTTCCTTGAAGATGTGTGATGTCAACTACCCTTTTCACCGCTATAAGACTATAACTTCAACGTAACAATTCAGGTCCTGGGAACACGGCAGAATATCACACTAACTACAGAATCAAGACATCCTGTTAAAACATGGAAATAAAGAAAAACAGAGGATGGCTGAATCTGTTAAAAACAGTTGCATTGCCAGCGAGTTATCATCAGAGACCCCACATCACTGTAATCAGCGTCTTTTCGCTATATCTATAACTTCTTGTCTGTTCTTTGATGTCTTGTATTTGACAATCTCTATCATCTGTTTCCTGAATTGCAGGTTCTATGTAGCTGAGGTCCTCGTGGCACTGGAATACCTGCACATGCTTGGGATTGTCTACCGTGATCTCAAGCCAGAGAACGTCCTTGTTCGTGATGATGGGCATATCATGCTCACTGACTTTGATCTCTCTCTCCGTTGCGCTGTGAGCCCCACCCTCATCAAGTCATCCAACCCTGATTCTGAGTTGTTTCGCCGCTCCAACAATGCCGCTCCGGTCTACTGCGTACAACCTGCCTGCATCGAGCCGCCGTCCTGCGTTCAACCCGCATGTGTTGCCCCCGCCTCTTGCTTCTCTCCTCGTGGGTTTTTCTCTTCCAAATCCAAGAAAGAGCGCAGCAAGGCCAACCCGAGATTGGCAACCAGGTCACCCCATTGCCTGAGCTCATGGCAGAGCCCACCGATGCATGTTCCATGTCCTTTGTTGGTACCCACGAGTACTTGGCCCCCAAGATCATTAAAGGAGAGGGTCATGGCAGTGCTGTGGATTGGTGGACCTTTGGCATCTTCTTGTATGAGCTTTTATTTGGCAAGACTCCATTCAAGGGATCAGCCAATAGAGCTACGTTGTTCAACGTGGTTGGGCAGCTGTTGAGGTTTCCGGAGTCGCCGGTTGTAAGTTTTGCGGCAAGAGACCTCATTAGAGGGCTGTTGGTGAAGGAGCCACAACACCGGCTGGCTTACAAGCGGGGTGCTACGGAGGTAAAGCAGCACGCATTCTTTGAGGGGGTTAACTGGGCTTTGATAAGGTGTGCTAGCCCTCCGGAGATCCCAAAACCGGTGGAGATTGAACTGCCTCCGCTGGTAGCTCCTTTGGATGCATCAACTAGCGAGAAAGTTCTAGCGGTGAAAGGAGCCGATACCTATTTAGAGTTTGATTTCTTTTAGTGCTTCATTTTTCTTTCCTGAAGCAAAGGAAGGTTTAGAGCTTATTGACCTCTTCCTTGTTGAAATTTTAAACATCTAATTGTTTGAATTTTCTCTTTGGCAAGCGCGTTGTCCGAACAAAACTAGTGATTATCTGCATTCTGGATACTTATGAAAGGTTAAAGCCTCTTGGATTTGTACTGCATGCAAATGTATCAATAAAATTTTACATGCATACCTGGCTTGGATTGCAAGGTAGAAGCTGAAGTAAAAAATAATAGACCCCGCTCAGTCCAAAATCATGCTCATTACAATCCTAACGTGCACGGTACATAAATTAAACGTAAATATATTTCTCACGTTAGTTGTGATACGGAATACAGCCTATTATCAGGAAAGAGTTTATGCTTACATCTTTAGAAAAGTTTAGAACGTTTAGTCTGCGGCCGTATGTGTAAGATTGGCAAGCTTGAAAGAATCTATGATAATGAATGATGATGCGTGAAATTTGCAACAGAGAACCTGGTCAGTATTTTGTCGGGTCAAGCTTCTTCACTAGTGCCTGAAAGAGAGAGAAAGATGTGATCGCTTCTTATATTACGCCTTTTTTCTGCATGTTTACATATCATTTTGATCGCCCATATCGCGTTTTTCACAATTATTCGACGATATCGCGTTGCTTTTCACTATTTCTTGTTTTTGTCGGATTTCAGGAAATATGGAGCGATCGGGAGCATAAATGAGATCAATGGACTTGCACGCGTGCTGGAGCATCGCCTATGACCCTATCGAGGAGCTAGCACCGCTAGATGACGAGCGGAAGAAGAAGAAATTCGATAGAATCGACGAGGGGTGAGGAGGAGAAGATAGGACTCCAGAAACAGGCCACTAGGCCGAGTACGTAGTTCACTCGGCCGAGTGAAGGAACGTACTCGGCCGAGTACAGTGGATACATGAGCGCCTGGAGTCAGAGTCCACTCGGGCGAGTGAATGATCTCACTCGGCCGAGTGAAGAACTTCACTCGCCTGAGTGAGTCAGGGCTTTCCAATGGAGATTTTAGCCGACTCTCTGAAGTTTGAAGACGATCAGCAGAAAACTCACTCGGCCGAGTGAGAAAGTCTACTCGAGCGAGTGACGAACTCTACTCGGCCGAGTGACGCAGAGCGACAGACCCCCAAAGCCCACATATCTCTGTTTTCTTTTGGGTCAGTCCCTCGGCCGAGTGACATACTCTACTCGGCCGAGTGGTGCAGTCTGCCTGTATCGCGAACTAGGGTTCTGGGCTGTGCCAGGTGCAAATCCGTCAGGATTTTTTGGTCGACTTTGGCTTATATTTAAGGCTAGTTTTTATCCTAGTTTAGGGGGAGACCAGAAATTAGGTTTTAGCATCATTCTAATTGTAATTCCCAGCTATAGATTGAAGATTGGAGATCTGGTTTGTTCTTACTATTAAAGTTTCTTGTTTTTGTGAATTGTTTCTCTCAACCATGAATGGCTATATGTTTTTATTTGTTTATTCTGTTATTGCCATGATTAATCGTGAGTAATTCCGCTGTTCTAGGGCATGGGGATGAACCCTATGGACCCGATTTTAGAATTGTGATGAACGAATTTATATGTTGCTAAACTTGATAGAGGGTTGGGTTGTGATTGATTTATTACGAATAGCAAGGGATTTCAATCGATTGGGGTTTGCAAGAGATTGGATTCTAATCGATGGGAGGGCCTAGATATTCGATTTAGGTTTATAATCGAGATTATTTAGACTTGGTTTGCAAGAGATTGGACCAAAGCTAGGATTTTTATTATAAATTTATACCCATATTCGTTTGCAAGAGATTGGACGAATACGAACTATCACAATCTAGATCGTAATTCGAGTTTGCACGAGAGTGTTGGAAACAACGATCTAGGATTTATGGTTTGATGATGACAAACAGTTGTGAACGATCTGATGTGTGTGTTAAGTATTTGCAGGAGTGGGACGGACGTAAATATCCAAATGATGGCTAACTCAAAGAGATGGAGGAATTGCTATACACATAGCAATTGGACTAGGTCAAAGAGCTATGCGTTTAGCAAAGAGGACTTGGTCAAATATAGGATGAGATGGAAAGAATCGTATGTGATTCATTCATATCAATTAGAGATTTGACAATATCCTATTCTTATTCAAATCAAATCTCTCCAAATATCAAATCTTATATTCCTACTTTCTAGGGATAATTTTCCTAGCCAAAGCGTATTTAAGATTTCATCAAATCTGGAGATTTGGCATCAACCCTAGCTACCCCTACAAATAGGGCTCATCAAAATTGGAGAGAAGAAAATTGCCGGCCTTATAAAAATTCCCCAAAGTGCCGCATTCTTAAAAAGGAGAGAGGAGGCCGAAAAATTGAAGGGGAGCACGCACAAGACGGTTGAAAGTTTTTTTATTGAAACTTGTTATTTTTTCTTTCTCTATTCTTTTGTTTGCAGGAGCCGTGAACAACAAAAAGAAGTAGCGGCCGAATTCATGTGGTTGGAGGATTAAATCAAAGTTTTTTTTCTTTTGAATACTATTTCCTTTTTGTCTTGCAGCAACCGAGCCAAACAAAAAATTGAAGAGGGGCATCAAGAATATCCAAGAGCCGGCCACCATAAAAAGTACAAGAGAGGCAGCCGCACTTGATTCCCCCTCTCATTCTCCCCATAACAAAGTTTCTGACCAAGCTAAAAGAGCAGGCCGCATACAATTAATTGAACAAAGGGGATGATGCAATTCACGCAGAGGGTCAGGCAAATCAAAAGGGATTAAGGCCAATTCCCTTTGTTTCTTTTGTCTCCATCGTTTTAATCCCAAGGCTATTTTTTTGCTGAGCACTCAATTTTAAAAAGAATTTTTTTTGAAAGAGGAGCTTTCTCAAAACTCCTGAGGAGCCACACAACATTTTTAAACCAAGGGGGCCGGATTTTATTGATCCTTCTTTTATGTCTTTTTTGCAGAGAGAGGCACATCGAAAAAAAAATTGAGAAGAACTGGCAGCGGCAATCTCTAAGAGACAGAGTGCTGGCAGTATTTGTTCAAGGAAGAGAACAGCAGGGACAAGCCGCAAGACTACGAACGGGTACCAAAGGGCCGCAAGTCGTAAGGAGAGCCGCAACTTGAGTTGCACGATTTACGGGGACGACTACTTCACGTCAGATACAGATCTGACTTGCGCCTATTGACAGAGACGACTACGATACACAAACTGAGCATTTCTGAACTCTAGTATTATTTTATTTGTGTAGTAGTAGCGATCTCTGTAGGGGAAACACTTTTACCTTCTGTGTTACTTTTTGGGGACCTGACGACTTTGGGAATCGTCACGGAGGGAGAGCATCTGCCTAGATTGAGAGTGTAGAGCATGTGGTGTGCGTACGAGCTAGGTGAGAGTAGATTTGGGATCTTGACTCATTGTAGCTGTACTTGATTACATATCTATCTAGTAGTTACTTTCGGGGGCTAGAGTAGGTCGTGGGGACGACCGAACCAGGGTATATCTGTGCGTACACTGTGATTGCATTTTATTTACTCTGTCTGTGCTTATAACTGTGTGTGTTTGTTCGTGGGTTGCACGAATATTTTTAATAGCCCATTCACCCCCCTTTAGGCTACGATCCAGATCCAACAAGTGGTATCAGAGCCAGTTTAGAGGATCTAGTCTAGATTTTTAGATGACAATGAATATATCTGATTGTGCTTTTACTGAAGGTCAGTCTATAGCCCGTCCCCCTAAATTTAACGGTGTAGACTTTGCTTATTGGAATGCTAGGATGAAAATCTATCTAGTGTCTGTTGATTATGATGTGTGGGATATTGTTGAAAATGGTTATAGTCTACCCACTATTAAAATTGAAGACACTGTTATGCTTAAGCCTAAAGACAAGTGGGATTTAGCTGACAAGAAACTTTTGTAATGCCCTACAAGCTACTGCACAAGTACTAAGGGGGGATGAATAGTACTTTAAAAATAACAAGGAGTTAATTCCAAATTATAGTGCAAACAACTACCAAATCAATTTGCGGAAGCTTAAATTGAATGACAACAACAAAATTAACAATGCTAACAAATGATGTTAATGGGTTCGGATCCACCCAAGTCTTCCCGACTTGTTCCCGGTGATCCTACGTCCCAACCACCCGGATCCCCTCCGGATACTTAGGTTAGAAACCCTAACCCAAGATTTCTACTATGAATATCTTGTGAAAAACCTTCACAAGATCAAATCATACATGCAATGGCAATAGTGAATCCCACAACCCGGGATCACAACCTTCTCTCACAACCGAGAGAACCAATAAGCAATATAAAAGAGTTTATATGAAATAAACAATCTTACCACAAAATCCTATACCTTGAGTTTTTCTTACCCAATAGGTGAAATGAAGGATTTGAGGAAGATGAAGTCACCAAGACCTAGCACCAAAGAAATGACCAGCAATAGGTGCCTAGGAGAGATTTGGAGACTTGATTCAAGCTAGGGCTTGAAGGGCTCACCAAGAACAAGCTTCTCTCAAGATGGATTCTAGATCTAGAATGTGAGAGAATGAGTTTCTTGTGAGGAAGAGAGCTTTGGAAAAGAGTGAGAATTGCTATCTCTTTTGATCTCAATGAATCTCTTAATGGCAGCTCTAACCTAGATAGAAATGACCTAGGTTCGTATTTATAGGGTCCCATAAAAACAAGTTAGGTCAATTTCCAACGGATAGAAATCTGAGAAAACTAGTCGGTCAAAGAACAACCACTGACCGACTAGTTCATCAACTAGTCGGTCAGTCAATCAACATGGACCGACTAAGTGAGGAACTGAGAAGAGATAGAATTTCAGACCTAGAAATCTAGTCGGTCCAAGAAGACTTTCTGACCGACTAGTTTCACAACTAGTCGGTCAGTCAGTGAACGTAGACCGACTAAGAGGCAAAGTGAAATAGTCTGAATACAAATTGACTTAGTCGGTCCAAGAACAAAAGTTGACCGACTAGATTGTCAACTAGTCGGTCACCAAACGTTCTTAGACCGACTAATGATAAACAGTAGCTTAGGAGAAATTTAGTATGAATAGTAAGTCACAACTAGTCGGTCAAAGAAGCATCACTGATCGACTAGTTCACAAACTAGTCGGTCGGTGAGTCAACGTAGACCGACTAACTGTAAACAGTAAAGTCCAAGAAATTTAGGAATCAAACTAGTCGGTCCAAGAAGAGTTGCTGACCGACTAGATCACCATCTAGTCGGTCAGTACTTCTTCTTGTACCAACTAACATGCACATACAAGTCCGAATCGAAGCGCGACGCTTCGAGGAAGTTAGAATGAACTTGTACTAAGATCCTAGAGCTACGATATGAGCGTAATGAAGATAGAAACGTAAGATATACTCAAGGCTTAACATTCTATAGATCGAAGCTTAAAAGACTATAAATAAACCTTAAAGAACGGTCTTCGAAAGCTTCGATTAAATCTTCATGACTTCCAAAACGGCGCAAGAGCTTCAACGAAGCTTTAGGCATGAATACGAGCTTTGGGAAGTGTTGAGATGTCGCTTTAATTGTTCTCGTGAATTTGGCGACGATCTCCAATACTGCGCTCACAAATTGTTAGTTCATGGATTATTTATGTTTGCTCATCATCAAAACCAAATCCGGGGAGTCCAATATTCAACATTCTCCCCCTTTTTGGTGATGACAAACCAACATAAATAATAATAAAAAATAATGATTCAAATGAAAAATACTTACTCCCCCTGCATTGATGACAAGTTAATTCCAAAATGAATATATATGAATTGCATCAATCAGACGAGTAAGATAAATAAAGAGAATCGATTTTTGAAATATCGGATTTTGAAAATCCTTATATATATCTTAACTCCCCCTGAATCTAACATATCAAACTAGATTCTTGGAAATTGAGTTAAATTTTCATTTGCCCTATTTATTATCATTATCTCTCCCCCCTTTGGCATTATCCCAAAAATGGGGGGCATACAACGACAACAACTAGGAAATGGAAAATCCAACATCGGGAGTCGTAGACAATGACGATGGACCAAATTGACACCAAGGGAAAAATGTGGAAATCAAATCAAGGTGTGCCGAAATGTCCATTATCAAAAAAAATAATACAAATCATCAAAAATACCAAATAATTATTCATTTCTTGAATACAGAAACATACTCTTCAATATTCAATATTCTTGGTTAAATTTGTGCATGGAAAACAATTCTATACAATTATAGAATTTCAATCTATTTAACCAAGTGTTTCAATCGTCGAGCGACGATTTCATATAGCATGGACATTGAATGAATATTAATGTGCACGACGAATTAAAAACAAAGTGAACATCGATGTGTGTATATATATATATAGGAACAGCATGAGTACATCGAAAAAGATATATCAACTACATCAAATGCAACATACCCATCAAAAAGAAATACATCATACATCATCGATACAACATCATCAACATCCAACAAAAAACACAACACATACACCGACATCCAACATATCAAAATACATCAAAAGAACACCCAAACTCCATCCTAACCCAAAAAAAATACTCTCAAAAAGATGCATCATCCAATGAGCAGTGGAGAGTCCTCGATACTGACGATCACGAGGAAGTGGGTGGATCTGCAGTATCCGTGGGTCCAGTCGACGGAGTGGACTCAGGCTCTGCAGGGAGTAGAGGCGTCTCAACAGACGGGATCGTCGGGGCAGGAGTGGAAACGACGGGCTCAGCAGCTGGGGTCTCAGCAGGAGCAGGCTCGTCAACAGAAGCAGCAGCGGCAGAAGTCTGGACTACTGCAGCAGAAGTCTCTGGAGCACCAGAAGAGGTGCCAACTCCAGGAGCATAAGTGGTAGCAGCAGCAGCAGCAGCAGTGCCAGTGGCCTCATCGCCACTAGCCAAGGAAGTGACAAGCTCGTCAATCTCCTCATCGTCCATCTCCTCGGCCTCAGAAACTGAAGGAGGAAGATCAATCCCCATCATACGAGCCATACGGCAGACGACCTCCTCGGTACGAGCCAAACGCGACTCGTGCCGACAAAGAAGGCGTACGACATCATCTAATGTAGCAGGAGGAGTGGGGGCTGCAGCAGCTGAGGGAGTAGCCTGGGAAGCAGATGTGGTCGACCTCTGCACATGACGAAGCGCCGCAAGAGATTTCTTAACGGCCGTCGCGTTCAGAGGAGGACCCAAAGGACGCTCATCGTCAGGAGGGAGAGGAACTCGAAAATGACGGAAAACCTGGGTCAACAGACACGTGTAAGGGATATGCGCAGATTTATTGGTCTTGCGTATACACTCGAAAGAGTCCATCTTATCGAGTATAACGCGAGCCCAATTAATCTCGCAACCCAAGAATAGAGCGTAAATCAGCTTGAGAAAAGGCTGGGATGGCAGAGAAGATGAGCCGTACTTGGGAAGCAAGCACGACTTCAGAATGAGATTAAGCACCCATGCATTAGGTTTGAAAGACTTCGAAGGCACACCAATGAGGGCAGGAGGGATCACATGGAAGAGATCAGAAAGAACGGACTGATCCAAGGAATCGATATCATCAACAGAAATATCCGACAGAAGGAGACCGGACGATGAACAACCAAGTATCTCCCCCAAGATTTCTGCCGTGAGAACTATAGGAGTTCCCAAGACAGTAGTCTCGATGGAGTGACTCTCATCGTACAGGCCTCGGACACGATTGGCGTAGAATAATTTGACCAGGCGAGGATATGGTCTAGGATTCGCCTTGGGGTCATAGCAAAGATAATCCAATAGGCCACTATAGGAGAGGAGGTCAGCTAAGCCAAGGAAATCTGAAAACTGAACATAGTGCTCCAATAGCATCGGGCAGTGTTCAATACGGTTGTAGGCCGCTAGACACATAGGGTCATCGCGACACAACGATATGTCAACACCACCCGCTGGCATTAGGCCCTTTCCCTTAGGCTGGCGAGTCCTAGGATGAAGTGGAGGAGTAGGTTCCCTATGGCCAGACTCATCCTCAGGGATAAACTCAGTATCGGAATCAGGAGGGGTAGCAGGAGTGTGGAGAATGGGCTTTTTAGACTTAGATTTTCGGGGTTTGACCGTCGCCGTCCTCTGCTTCTTCAGAGGAGGCGAAGACGGAGAAGCTTGGGTAGATTTAGCACGGCGCTTGGGCTTAGATGGATTCCTAGGGTTGGAAGGCTCTACAGACATTGGAGAAGCCCCAGATGAAGTGATAGGGATCCTCGTCTTTGCCATGATCGTGGCACGACGAGAACAAGCAAGCGAAGACGGTTGAACAATCCTAAGCACACAGCCCTAAGATAGGAAAGCCGAAATAAACAAGCCCTAGATGCAAAGTCGAAACCCTAGAAGAGAAAATCAAGCTAGATCACACCCTAGAAAAGGAATCGAGACCTAGGAGAGGGGGGTTTTACCTAGGAGAGAGGGTCGACGGCGACGGACGACGGGGATGGTCGGAAAGACGGCCGGAAAGACGTCGGAAGTCGAAGGGGTTTCGAAAGGGGAGAGGGTTTTTGCGGGCTGGAGAAGAAAACAAACCGACTAAAATGAATTTTAGTCGGATAAAATGGAGATAAGTCGGTCTGGAAATCGAAAAGACACATTTGCCCTAACCCACTTAGTCGGTCACAGTTCAAGCACTGACCGACTAGATTACGATCTAGTCGGTCGGTCAATGAGCTTGAACCGACTAAGTCGAAACAGAGGCAAACAGGAATTTTTAGGGCTAGATTTAGTCGGTCGCAGTATACTCACTGACCGACTAGTTTTCATTCTAGTCGGTCGGTAAGTGTACTGTGACCGACTAAAGAAAGAAAATGATAAGAGATGGATGAAAGCTTGAACTAGTCGGTCTGAGTTCACTAGCTGACCGACTAGATGAGCATCTAGTCGGTTGACTAATGAACTGAAACCGACTAGAAGAGTCCAAACATTGATAAATGATTTCTCTTCACAAACCACTTGGATGAAACATCTTAACACTCTCATTAGTCATCTAAATTACCCCATAAAACGTCGAAATCTTAAATACGACATTCAAATACGAATTCGAGCACAAATTTAAACATATAACATAAAATCCCAAAAATTCAGTAAATCTAGCATGAACAAAATATCGCGAAATCGAATAGCATGCAAGACAATGGAATGAAACATGAATCCTATATCTCGGATTCACCCATAATCCCCAATTCTCGACGCAACCGCACAAAGGAGTCCTCCTTTAGGGGTTTCGTGAAAATATCGGCGATTTGCTTTTGGGTTTCAACGTACACTAAAATGATGTCCTTTTTAGCAACATGATCATCTAAAAAGTGGTGTCGGACATCTATGTGTTTTGATCGGGAATGGTGCACCGGATTCTTTGAAAGACAGATAGCACTTTGGTTATCCACCATGATAGGGCTAGTATCACAGTGAATACCAAAATCCTTCAAAGTGTGTCTCATCCAAAGAACCTGGGCACAAGCGGCACCGGCGGCAATATATTCCGCCTCGGTGGTTGAAAGTGATACGGAATTTTGCTTCTTGGAAAACCAAGAGACAAGAGAATTTCCTAGAAAATGGCAAGTGCCACTAGTACTTTTCCTGTCAGATTTGCATCCCGCATAATCGGCATCACTGTATGAGACTAACTCATACGTGCTAGATTTTGGATAAAGTAATCCAAAATCAAGTGTATAACTTAGATAACGGAAAATACGTTTTACCGCTACTAAGTGAGACTCCTTAGGTTGAGACTGATAACGAGCACATATGCATACGTCAAGCATAATATCGGGCCTACTTGCGGTAAGATAGAGTAAACTACCTATCATACCTCGATATAGACGAATGTATACATCCTTACCGCCCGTATCCTTGTCAAGATGCGTAGTCGTGCTCATTGGAGTCTTTTTCCCGGAAGCACTTTCCATTCCAAATCGCTTAAGCAACTCCACCGTATACTTCGTTTGGTGGATGAAGATTGCATCGTTCATTTGGCGAATTTGGAGACCTAAGAAATATTTGAGTTCGCCCATGTGGCTCATCTCAAATTGTTCCTTCATAACATTAGAAAACTCTTCGCAAATAGTGAAGTTAGTAGCACCGAAAATGATATCATCAACATAAATTTGAACTAATAAAATATCATTATTCGCATGCTTAACAAAAAGTGTAGAATCGGCTTCGCCCATTTTAAAATTCAAATCCAAAAGAAAATTCTTTAGGCGATCATACCAAGCTCGAGGAGCTTGTCTCAAACCATAAAGAGCTTTCTTTAGTTTAAAAACATGATTTGGAAATTTTTCATTTATGAAGCCCGGAGGTTGAGAAACGTAAACTTCCTCAATAACATCTCCGTTTAAAAATGCACTTTTAACATCCATTTGAAATAACTTAAAATTTTTATGGCATGCATAAGACAATAAAAGTCTAATTGATTCTAATCTAGCTACCGGAGCGAAGGATTCTTCGAAATCGATACCTTCCTCTTGACGATAGCCTTGAGCAACTAACCGAGCTTTGTTCCGGATGACGACTTGATTTTCGTCGGATTTGTTCTTGAAGATCCACTTTGTCCCTATGACGGTGTGGTTCTTCGATGGCAAAGGAACAAGCTCCCATACCTCATTCCTCTCGAATTGAATGAGTTCCTCCTCCATGGCAAGGATCCAAGCACTATCTTCGCACGCTTCAACTATATTCTTTGGCTCTATTGATGAGACAAAGGCACTATTGGCAAAGTGGTGGACTTACGATCTCGTCTTGACACTATCATGAATATTGCCAATGACTTGCTCATGGGGATGGTCGCGGACGGTATGAAGCCGCTTGGGAATACCTTGATCACTAGGCACATTCTCAACAACTTCATTAGTCGGGTTAGTATCAATAGAATCAATTGAATCAATAGACTTAGAATTTTCAAACGAATCACATAAAACATCCATAGAATCATTATCATTTGAAATTCTAGAAGTAGTAAAATTCTCATTAAAAGAGACATGAAGTGATTCCTCGATCGTAGAGGATCTTTTGTTGTATATCCGGTAGGCTTTGCTACGTGAGGAATACCCAACAAATATCCCCTCATCCGATCTCGGATCAAACTTGTCCAAATTATCATATGTGTTTTTAATAAAACATTTTGCGCCGAAAACACGAAAATGTTTAACTTGAGGCAATCTACCAAACAACAATTCATAGCAAGTTTGTTTGGTGCCGGGCCTCAAAAGTATTCTATTAAACACATAGCAAGCGGTGTGTACCGCTTCCGCCCAAAATTGATAACCAAGTTGACTATCTTCGAGCATAGTGCGAGCACACTCCACAAGCGTTCTATTCTTCCTCTCAACAACACCATTTTGAGGAGGTGCGCGAGGGAAAGAAAACGTGTGAGTAATTCCAAGATCATCACAAAAATTTGAGAAAGACTCATTCTCAAATTCACCCCCATGATCACTACGAATAGTGACAATGGTGGTTCCGATGAGATTTTGTACTTTCTTCACAAATATTGTGAAGTTTTCAAAAGCTTCATTTTTATTACATAAGAAAAATACCCATGTAAATCTTGAATAATCATCAACGATGACTAGTCCATACCTTGCATTTCCTAAGGAAGCAACTCTAGTTGGCCCAAATAAATCTAGATGTAATAGCTCTAGTGGCCGTTTCGTAGAAATGCTTTTCTTAGGTTTAAATGAAGATTTAGGAAGCTTGCCACGTTGACAAGAATCACAAAAACTTTTCTTTTCAAAAATGAGTTTCGGAAAACCTTTAATGGAATTTAATTTCGAAAGCTTATAAAGTGTTCCAAAGTTCACATGTCCAAAGCGTCGATGCCATAAGTGTTGTTCACTTGTGTTGGCAACGAGACATTGTTCATATGACTTAGGAAGATCCAAAATATAAATATCTTTATGGCGTGTGCCGGAAAATAATAATTTATTATTATCATTTGAAATATGACACAATCCTTTCGCAAAGCTAACTTTGTAACCTTTGTCACAAAGTTGACTTATTGAAATAAGATTATGATTTAAACCATCAACTAGATAAACATCACTAATTAAGGGTTTATAAGGGTTACCCACTTTACCAACACCGACGATTGTTCCGCTCTCATTGCCTCCAAATACGATGCGATTTCCATTTGCAATGGGAACCACTCCGGAGAGCAATTGAGCGTCACCCGTCATGTGTTTTGAACACCCGCTATCGAGTATCCAATTCCCTTTGGAGCTAAATTTAAATTTGTTGCTCCTTTTCTTTTTCTTTTCCTTGAGTACCTAAAGATAGAAACATTCATATCATGGTACCCAAGGTCATTGGGTCCTCAAAGGTTAGACCTTTGGAAGCCAAGTCCAATTGGACTTAGACTTCCCCACATAATTTCTACTATGCACAACATCCGAAAAATAAGCATTCATATACACTTGTTTTTCATCCATGCTTGTGTCCTTTGGGCTCCAAATAGTGAAAATTTTGGGAGCCATCATCCTATTGGGTGCATGCATGCGACGTTGATTTCTACGTGATGCATGTCGTGGATAGGCATAAGGAACATGATGGAATGGTGCACGACGAGAATTATTCATATGATGAGGTGGGTGAACATATGCATGTGTGGGAACACGTGCGTGAGGGTGTCTCACATGGTGTGCACGTGCCCGAGAATGTGTTGCATAAAAATCATCATATGTGTGAGATGGTGGAGTAGGACGTGTGTTCCTACGTGGCATGGTATTGGTGTACATATAAGCATGCCCCTTCTTTGGAGGTCCACCCAAAGTGGGTTTCTTTCCAAAAGAGGGTGTGGACGAGGTGGAAGAACCATTGGTAGATGAACTACCAATAGAGTGTTTGCTACCACTCGTAGAGTCACCGGAAGTTGGCCTAACAAAAGTAGTGGCCGCTTTGGATGGACATCCCATCGTATACCCCAAACCAATGTGGTGATTGGCCGGTAGTAAGTCACTTAGGATTTTATCCAAATGGTCCTTACCCTTATTGAATCTATTGATTCGGCCTAATGTGTTCTCATATTTCTCTTTGAGAGAACGCATAGAAGTATCTAATGTGGATACTTGCGATGTGAGCACATAAACACGAGATTTAAGATTCTCGTTCTCAATACTCAAAGTCGAGTTTTGAGAAGTTAAATCCGCTATCCTATGTTCTTCCGGATCATCAATGCTAACATGTTCAAGTTTAGATTTGAGATTAACAATCTCATTTCTTAACTCTTCAACAACGGTGTCGTTGTTGGTGATGATAGTCTTAGGCGAGGTTTGAATGCTAGCTAGGTCATCTTTTACTTTAGTATATCTATTTACTAACTTAGTGTATTTAGACCATAAATTAGAGTTAGCATCCCTAAGATCATCCATAGTTACCTCATCGCCTTCATCGTCGCTATCATCGGAGGAGGAAGATCCTTGATCATGCTCCTCTCTTGCCATGAAGCACATATGCGCTTGCTCCACTTTCTCATCGTCCGACTCTCCGCTTGAGGAATCCTCGGAGTCGGTGAATGTTGTTCCGATAAGTCCCTTTTTGTACCCCTTTTTGTAATTCTTCGACTTGTCGAACTTCGGCGCCTTCCACTTCTCCTTTTGCTTGTTTTGAGGACAATCCGCTTTGATGTGTCCTGGCTTATTGCATTTAAAGCACAAAGGTGGAGAGGCGTTAGTAGAAGTAAATTTAGATTTTTGTTTGAAGTTACCCTTTCGGAAGAAGCGATTGAACTTCTTTGCCATGAGTGCAACGGATTCCATGTCCATTTCTTCTTCCGAGTCCTCATCATCGGTGGAGGTGGATGAAGCCGCCTTGAATGCAATTGCCTTTTTCTTAGGCACGTCTTGGTTCAAATAGGACTTCATCTTTTCTTGTAACTTCACCTTGCTATCTTTGCGTACCTCGTATGACATCAAAGTACCCATCAATTGAACTACGGTATACTTATTCATGTCATTACCTTCCTCGATGGCGAAGGTACGTTTCTCCCAAGAAGAAGGAAGTCCTTCGATAAGTTTTGAGCACTTCTCCTTTTGAGTGTAGGACTTGCCGAGGGCCTCTAACTCGTTTATTATGTCAACGAAGCGAGCGTAATATTCCTTCATCTTCTCGCCCTGTTGCATATGAAACATTTCGTAATCTTTGTTTACAACTACGAGTTTAGAGTCTCTTACCCTACTCGTCCCTTCATGAAGAATGAGGAGAGAGTTCCAAATTTGATATGCACTCTTACATGTGCATATCTTATTGAAGTCCTCGGGCTCCAATGCGCATTGCAAGGCGTTCATTGCCTTGGCATTGCTTACCTCCGCGGTGACCTCCGCGGTAGTCCATTTCTCAAAGTCTTCTTCTTCGGGCTCGATGTATTCCTTCATTGTAGTCCTCCATAAAGATGCACTCCGGAGGAAGGTTTCCATCCGGCATTTCCAGTACCCGTAGTTGGTACCGTTGAAGAATGGAGGCCTCGTAGAGGAATGTCCTTCCATCACCGAAGATGCTCCTTCACGGTTCCTGAAGGTGTCATAGTTGGAAGGTGGACGCACGGTCTTGTTGTCGTTGGCAGACATAGCTAAGTATCTGGCTCTGATACCAAATGTAATGCCCTACAAGCTACTGCACAAGTACTAGGGGGGGGGGTGAATAGTACTTTAAAAATAACAAGGAGTATAATTCCAAATTATAGTGCAAACAACTACCAAATCAATTTGCGGAAGCTTAAATTGAATGACAACAACAAAATTAACAATGCTAACAAATGATGTTAATGGGTTCGGATCCACCCAAGTCTCCCCGACTTGTTCCCGGTGATCCTACGTCCCAACCACCCGGATCCCCTCCGGATACTTAGGTTAGAAACCCTAACCCAAGATTTCCACTATGAATATCTTGTGAAAAACCTTCACAAGTTCAAATCATACATGCAATGGCAATAGTGAATCCCACAACCTGGGATCACAACCTTCTCTCACAACCGAGAGAACCAATAAGCAATATAAAAGAGTTTATATGAAATAAACAATCTTACCACAAAATCCTATACCTTGAGTTTTTCTTACCCAATAGGTGAAATGAAGGATTTGAGGAAGATGAAGTCACCAAGACCTAGCACCAAAGAAATGACCAGCAATAGGTGCCTAGGAGAGATTTGGAGACTTGATTCAAGCTAGGGCTTGAAGGGCTCACCAAGAACAAGCTTCTCTCAAGATGGATTCTAGATCTAGAATGTGAGAGAATGTGTTTCTTGTGAGGAAGAGAGCTTTGGAAAAGAGTGAGAATGGCTATCTCTTTTGATCTCAATGAATCTCTTAATGGCAGCTCTAACCTAGATAGAAATGACCTAGGTTCGTATTTATAGGGTCCCATAAAAACAAGTTAGGTCAATTTCCAACGGATAGAAATCTGAGAAAACTAGTCGGTCAAAGAACAACCACTGACCGACTAGTTTATCAACTAGTCGGTCAGTCAATCAACATGGACCGACTAAGTGAGGAACTGAGAAGAGATAGAATTTCAGACCTAGAAATCTAGTCGGTCCAAGAAGACTTTCTGACCGACTAGGTTCACAACTAGTCGGTCAGTCAGTGAACGTAGACCGACTAAGAGGCAAAGTGAAATAGTCTGAATACAAATTGACTTAGTCGGTCCAAGAACAAAAGTTGACCGACTAGATTGTCAACTAGTCGGTCACCAAACGTTCTTAGACCGACTAACGATAAACAGTAGCTTAGGAGAAATTTAGTATGAATAGTAAGTCACAACTAGTCGGTCAAAGAAGCATCACTGACCGACTAGTTCACAAACTAGTCGGTCGGTGAGTCAACGTAGACCGACTAACTGTAAACAGTAAAGTCCAAGAAATTTAGGAATCAAACTAGTCGGTCCAAGAAGAGTTGCTGACCGACTAGATCACCATCTAGTCGGTCAGTACTTCTTCTTGTACCAACTAACATGCACATACAAGTCCGAATCGAAGCGCGACGCTTCGAGGAAGTTAGAATGAACTTGTACTAAGATCCTAAAGCTACGATATGAGCGTAATGAAGATAGAAACGTAAGATATACTCAAGGCTTAACATTCTATAGATCGAAGCTTAAAAGACTATAAATAAACCTTAAAGAACGGTCTTCGAAAGCTTCGATTAAATCTTCATGACTTCCAAAACGGCGCAAGAGCTTCAACGAAGCTTTAGGCATGAATACGAGCTTTGGGAAGTGTTGAGATGTCGCTTTAATTGTTCTCGTGAATTTGGCGACGATCTCCAATACCGCGCTCACAAATTGTTAGTTCATGGATTATTTATGTTTGCTCATCATCAAAACCAAATCCGGGGAGTCCAATATTCAACAACTTTATACTCTTAATGGAAAGCTATGAATGCGCTTATATGTTCTCTTGATAAATCTGAGTTTAATCGTATCTCACATTGTCTAACTGCACAGGAAATCTGGCATACTCTGGAGGTGACACACGAGGGAACATCGCAAGTAAAGGAATCCAGACTTGCGTTGCTGAGCACTGAATATGAAAGCTTCCGCATGCTACCAACAGAATCTGTGAAAGAGCTGTTTGCGAGGTTCACAGACATCATCTACAAATCCAGTTCCCTCGGTAAGCCATACTCTAGCCATGAACATGTACGAAAGATCTTAAGGGCGCTACCAAGCTCGTTCAGGCCTAAAGTCACAGCTATTCAAGAAGCTAAGGACTTATCAACAATGAAAGTGGAGGACTCGATAGGCAACCTAATGTCACACGAGCTTGAGTTGCAGAGTATAGAAGCCAGAGAGAAACCTAAAGAGAAGAACAAAGCTTCCACACCATTAGCTCTTCAAGCTAACGATGACGATCTTGATGAAGAGCAAGCCCTAATGGTCAGAAACTTCAGGAGATACATTCAGACTGATCAAGGAAGAGCTGAGATGGGAAAAAGGTTCATTCGTTCTAATAATTCTAATTTTGGTAGAAATTCTTATGATCAGAAAGATATTAATAGAAGTGAATGTTTTAAATGCAGGAAGAAAGGGCACCATATAAAAGATTGCCCACAACAACACACAGCTCAAGTTGCAAAAGGAAAAACGAAAGTGCTGACGTGGGACATGGATAGTGAAGCTGAGGAGGAGGATGAGGAACATGAAGCCCACTCCTGCATGGCATTGATGGCCAAACACAATGAGGTAGAATCTCCCACTAAAGCTGAATTCTTAGAAATCTGTAAAGGAATGCAACATAGAATTGATGAGCTAGAAGCTGATGTGGAATGTTATAGGAATGATAATTTTGATATGCAACAAACTGAGTATGACATGTCTATAGAAATGAAAAATCTTAAACAAGAGCTTGGTGCATGCAAATCTACCATCACCATTTTAGAAAAAGAGAAAGCTAGCTTGCCTGAAAAAATTGATTGTCTTTCATGTCCCTCTTTATTAAAGGATATTAGCATGTATAAGCTAGATAAGATAAAGCTTGAAACTGAAAATGAATTGCTTTCTGAAAAGATTAACATGCTAAATCTTGAACTTAAAGGAAAAATGAGTTATATGTCAATAAAGAGATTCTCCATTGGAAAACAAAATTTGGACATTATTCTTGGAAATCAAATTTATGGTAATAATAGGCGAGGACTAGGATATGGTCTTAAAAATGTTGAAAAAACAAAATATAGAAAAGTTCACATTGAATCAACAAAGGTTGAAAATTTTCATGCTAAGTGCTTTACATGTGGATGCGTGTGTCATACTTCATATCATTGCAAATATAGGAACAAAAACATTAAGTTCAAACAAATATGGGTTCCTAAATCTTTGATGACTAACGTGAGTGGACCTTGTTGGATTCCAAGGTCACACACGACACCTCTTTTGTAGCTGGATGGAAATTTGACGAGGAGCAATAAATTGAATGTCTCATTATTTTTTAGCTCCTTAGTCAAATGGCGACGCGAAGGTATATCTCATTCTTTGAACTTAATGCAAACCTTCATAGCATTTTTTTTCTTAACATTTTTGTGTGCTTGGATTTTCTTTGTTTTTGTTTTTGTCTGTTTGATTGTTTTTTTTGCATGTTTTTTAGTTCATTATAAAACCAAAAAAATGAAAAAGACAAAAGCAAAAAAAAATTAGCTTATTGCATACCTTCCTCTTTGCATTATTCTAGTGATATAAATGAATGATGATCATATCCTTGTAGAAAGTGTTGTATTATTATCATGGCTACATGCGTATGTTTTATTTCTTAATAGCCGTGCCAAGTTTGATGAATTGATAATATGATTTCTACACCTACTTTCACTTCCACGAATAGTAGACTATGTCGTACTTTTGGAGATACTGTTTATGAATATTGGAAAGTGAATGTAGGATGATTATTAACTGAAAAAATCTAAGGGATATGATGTGATTTGCCATGAATAAAAATTGAGCACAAAACAAAGGAAATGAATGTGAGAAAAAAAATGAAAATTGCTCCGTATGAAAAATGGATACAATTCATGGCAAATACACTACCCACGAGTATCCAACATAAGCTTTACGGGTAATCTTTAGCGTTGGTGTTTTTACTCGTCAAGCACTGCCAATCCCACATCTAAGAGTCCTTACAGGCTATGTTTTGTGGCATGATATCTTGAACTCATCTTTGATGAGGTGGGAAAAATCAATCCTATGTGATACAAAGTTATCTGGAAAATGTTGGATTGATTTGGTTGAATTTGTAAAAGTATCTCCTTTTGTACTTCTATGTTTAATAATTGCACTTACACGATGGTGTTGAATTCTAATTATCATTATCGTTGGATTTGAAGTGCTAATTATAGAATAACGACATGCAAATGCTAGTTATAATTAATAATGCCCTCTTTTTGCATGTGATATGTTTTCGTCTTCAAGAATACACTTTTGATGATGACAAAGGGGGAGAAAAGTGTTGAAAGATTTGTGGTATCAATGTTGGTTCAAAATGCGGTATTATTGATTGAAGGGGGAGCAATGAAAATACATGAGAATGGGGAGCTTGGAAAAAGGGGGAGCATGCTAATTATATTGTTATATTGTGCATGCTAGTAATGTTTGATATCATCTCATTGAATATATCATATTGCATTACATCATTCATCACATGTCACACACGTACACTTATTTGTGCAAATCCTTTATGGGTTTGTCATCATCAAAAGGGGGAGATTGTTAGAAACAACGATCTAGGATTTATGATTTGATGATGACAAACAGTTGTGAACGATCTGATGTGTGTGTTAAGAATTTGCAGGAGTGGGACGGACGTAAATATCCAAATGATGGCTAACTCAAAGAGATGGAGGAATTGATATACACATAGCAATTGGACTAGGTCAAAGAGCTATGCGTTTAGCAAAGAGGACTTGGTCAAATATAGGATGAGATGGAAAGAATCGTATGTGATTCATTCATATCAATTAGAGATTTGACAATATCCTATTCCTATTCAAATCAAATCTCTCCAAATATCAAATCTTATATTCCTACTTTCTAGGGATAATTTTCCTAGCCAAAGCTGTAACGACTGGTTTCTTTGTAATGACTATTTCATATTAGTAATATTGGATGTTTTCCTTCTTTGTGCGTTTTCCGTTAGAAATCCTTACGATTAGCTTCATAACGTCTTAATCTTAGTGCTAGAGTGATCCTAGAGGCCATAGAAGTCTTTCCGAAGCTTCGCGCTTCGTTTCGGCACTTCTGGTGCATCTTAGTCGGTTCGTGAAGGGGAGCCAACCGACGAGATGGCCATCTAGTCGGTCGGCAAACCTTCTCTGACCGGCTAGTTCTTGTCAGTAAATTCAGCTTAGTTACTGTTTACGTTTAGTCGGTCTAAGCTCATTATTCGACCGACTAGTTCCTCAACTAGTCGGTCAGGACTTGTACTCAGACCGACTAATTCTGAGTCCTACTGTACCATCTAAGTTACTGTTTATGATTAGTAGGTCTAAGAACAATTACCGACCGACTAGTTCCTAAACTAGTCGGTTAAGATTCCTTCTTTGACCGACTAATTCTCAGTGCTTAATATCCATCTAATTTCTCTCTTAGTCAGTCTATGAACGACCAACGACCGACTAGATCTCAAACTAGTCGGTCGACTGGCCTTCGCAGACCGACTAAATATGTCAACCTGTACCAACCCTGTTCACGGTCTGGCTTTTAGTCGGTGTCAGTTGGACAACCGACCGACTAGATCCCAAACTAGTCGGTCGACCACCCTTCTCTGACCGACTAATTAGCCCAGTAAACCTAGGTTAAGACGCAGCAGCCGTTTCGTTTTCTTTTTAATCCCTTCGATTCTTTCATTCTTTCTTCATTCTTTCTGAGCCAAAATCTTCCCCAAATCATCCCCAACCTTCCTCAAACCATTCCCTTCCTCCTCGAAGCTTCCCCTTCGTCGATTCTTGCGCCGGCCACCTTCCCTAGGCCGTCGGATCTCGAATTTTCAGTCGTAGCTTCCCGGGATTGTTCTTCGTCGTTGAAGCTAGATCTGTTTTGCCGTCTTTCGCTCGCTACTCTTACGGTTAGTGGATCTATCCCTTAATCTCTTTTTATCCTCACCGTAATTTAGAAAACCTAATTAAAAACGATTCATTAGACGATACAGGGTTCTATTATGAAATCTGATTTGGTGATTGTTCTGTTGTGTTGCCATAGCAGCGAACCCTATTTCCGTAGGATACCGATCTCGTGACTCACGTCGAACAACAACTTCGGTACCAGGCAAGTGAAACTTGCCAGACTTGCTTTAGGCCATGTTTTTAGGCCAATACTTTGTTTAGCGTGAAAGAGACTAGACCGTGAAATGATAGCGGTCTAGGCGCAATTTCGAATTCTGGCTTGACAACAAAGCTAGAATTTTCCTTGCCATGCCATTTCATACAATTGCCTGTCATGTTTACATATCTTTAACGGTACGCAACTTTCATTTCAATTAATTGTCATGTGCATCCATTATACTTATCATGTCGCAAGTTGCATCGTAGCACACGCTACAAATCTTTGTACAAATCCGTGTTTCTGTGTTACCGGCTAGGCACCCGTTATGCGGGCACAATCCTACGCCATACGTGTTAAAAACACTTCCTGGCTCGTGATCCAAAAGCGAGCATTACGTGTTCAGGGGTAGTGCCCTGGCTTGACACACGTGGAGGGGTAGGGATAAACGGTCACTTGAGCTTAGGAGTTGGCCCGATCAGCCACTTTAGCCAAAAGGCGGAATCTCTGTGCACGACGTGCTTACAATTCCTTGTTCTTGTCATTGTTTACTTGCCATGCCACGATTATTTGCCTTGCTAAAACCATGCCATAACTAAGACTGTCGTTGTTTTATTGCAAAAAATGCCATGACATGTATACTCTAGGTTGCTAGTTGCTTTTACCTTTCTTTTGTTTCCTTGCACAAAGTCTTGTAGACTTTACTGACATGTGCCCCTTCTCTTTGGGTGACGCATGTTAGTTGCTGAGCCAGAGGTTGCAGTTGAGGGTGACGAGTTCGTGGAGTACGGCCCAAACCCGTTGCTGACGCTGAGTACGAGGACACCGGTGACCTGTCCTAGTGCTCCTTCGTTCTTCTTTTGTTGGTTGTGTTGTCGTCGGTGAGTAGCACCGTGGATGTTAGTTTCTTTTGTTGGCCATGCTAGGCCTGTCTTTTGACTCTCTTTTTGGTTGCCTAGTGGCTTTTCTGTTGTTGAATTTTTATATCTAGACTCTGAGTTGATTAATTTTATATTAATTGTCTCTTTCTCTATTATTATTGTTGTTGTTTTGAGTCACATTACAGGGACCTGCTACTTCGTATTATTTGACGCTTATCGGACTTGTGGCTTCGTAGCTTCAAGTCTGAACAGACCTTCTCACGCTCCGCCTCCACGTTTTGGGAAGCGGGACGTGACAGGTTTCTTTGGTGGCCCATGCAGGTCGACTTTTTCTGTAACTGTGACTTAATCGAAACAACGATAAGAATAGTAGAATGTCCGATAAATAATTTCAACATCAGGTCATAAGGCTGAGAGTATGATTTATTTCGTTTTCCTGTGTCAATAGATGGCTGGAAGACGGAATACCCGTGGTGGTGGTGGTGTGCCCCCTCGTGTCGAGGAGCCGGATCGGGAGCCCACCAACGGGGAGATCATGCGGATGATGCATTAGATGATGCAGGTACAGCAGGGGATGCTGCAGAATGCCCGGAATGTTCCACATGCTCGAGCAGCGCAGCCTGTTCAGAATGTCCCTCGCTTCGAGCCCGGAGCGAAGCAGTTTCGGGAGCTGGGCCCCGCTTACTTTGATGGGACCGAAGGACCTCTGGCTGCAGATGAATGGACCAGGAACATGGAGAACAACTTGAAGATGTCGAAGGTTGACCCGACTGGATGGGTTGACCTGGTGAAGAGACAGCTTAAGGATAATGCGCGAAACTGGTGGGATGCCGAGGAGGAGTTACTGGAGGAGCCGATATCTTGGGCTACCTTCAAGTCCAGATTTGACGAGGAGTATTTTCCGAAGGCTGCCAGGAGGGAGATGGCGCAGCGCTTCATTGACTTGAAGCAGGGAAGCTTGACGGTGGACCAGTACCACCAGGAGTTCACCCGGCTGAGTCGTTTCGCACCGAAGATGGTGCAGGATGCTGATGAGAGAGCCCAGAGGTTTCTGCATGGGCTTTCTTTGGATCTTCAGAGCTATGTGACTTCTTCTGATGCGGAGTCCTATCAGAAGGTTTTGATTGCGACGAAGAGGCATGAGCGGATCGTGAGCCAGAAGAGGGGACAGATTTCTGGAGCTGGGAAGAGGCCTGTGGAGCAGGCCAGAGTAGTGATGAGACCAGGGCTCGGGCCCAATCAGCCGGCGCAGTTCAAGAGGCCCGGAGGACCTCCTACTCTGAAGACTTGCCATTTCTGTGGCAAGACGGGGCATGTCAAGGATCAGTGCTGGAAGATGCTGGGGCAGTGTTAGGTTTGTGGTGACCCTGCACATACCATGAGGGACTGCCCGAAGTCCAAGCAGCCGTGGAGGGGACCTGTTACAGCTCAGCCGTTGCAGCAGACGGCACCTGTTCCTGCTGGACGTGGAGCGCCTCTCGTTCCGCAGAGGCAGGCTTTTCAGCAGGCTGTACAGCCGAGGCGACATGCGTTTCTGATGACCGCTGTTGAGACCGAGGCGGTGGATGAGGTTATTGCAGGTAACCTTCGAACTAGCTGTTTCTTCCTTAGGTAGTTTTAAGTTATTAGATTATGTTGGTTGTTTGCATATGTTTGTCTGCTTGAATAGAATTTGATTGTTAGACTGTCTGTTAGGTGTGATTTTGGTGTGCACATTCCCTGCACGAGTCCTCTTCGACTCAGGTGCATCGGTGTGCATTATCTCCCGGAGCTTCGTGGAGAAGCATTCCTTGTCGAATTCCCTTCTTCCCAAGAGTTGGGATATCGTTACAGGGAATGGCGTAGTCACGGTGCAACGTGGTTGCAACTCTTGCCCTTTGGTGGTATGTGGACATGAGCTCTACGCAGATTTTATTGTCCACGACATCATCAACTATGACGCCATTCTCGGGATGGACTGGCTAGGGAGTTTCTACGCCACAATCGATTGTCGGAGGAAGAAGGTGGTGTTCGAGATCCCTGGACATCTGGTGTTCGAGTTCAGCCGAGGTAGTAGTTCGCTGGGTCCGGTCAGGTTTCGGGCCAAGCCGGTGGAGATCGGTGCTATGCAGATGGAGTAGTGTCGGCCTGCGGTAGTGCGTGACTTCGACGACGTCTTCCCCAAGGAGATGTCTGGATTGCCACCTGATCGAGCTCTCGAGTTTTCGATCGATCTTATTCAGGGAGCGCAGCTTATTTCGAAGGCGTCGTATCGCATGGCACCTGTAGAATTGGAGGAATTACGGAAGCAGCTTGATGAACTTCTTCAGAAGGGTTACATTAATCCCAGCGTATTTCCGTGGGGAGCACCGGTCTTGCTGGTGAAGAAGAAGGATGGTTCGCGTCGCATGTGCGTGGACTATCGGGAGTTGAACGCAGTGACTGTGAAGAATCGGTATCCATTGCCTCGCATCGATGATATTTTTGATCAGCTGGGAAGATCGAGGGTATTCTCTAAGCTGGATCTGAGGAGTGGTTATCACCAGCTGAAGGTGAGGATGGAGGATGTTCCGAAGACAGCTTTCAGGACGAAATATGGACACTACGAGTTCGTGGTTATGCCTTTCGGCGTAAACAACGCACCCGCGGTATTTATGAATCTGATGAACCTGATCTTTTATGACTTCTTAGATAAGTTTGTCGTTATCTTCATTGACGACATTCTGATCTACTCGAAGTCAGAGGAGGACATGCGTCGCACTTGAGGATGGTATTGGAGATCTTGAGGAAACACAGGTTGTATGTGAAGTATTCCAAGTGCGAGTTTTGGCTGGATAGAGTTGCTTTTCTCGGGCATGTGGTGACTGGAGATGGTATTTTGGTGGACCCCGAAAAGATTAAGGCTATCAGGGAGTGGCCTGTTCCGCAGTCAGCGTCTGAGATCTGGAGTTTCCTGGGGTTGGCTGGTTATTACCGGCGTTTCATCAAGGATTTTTCCCGTATTACCGAGCCGATGACCAGACTGACGCGGAAGGATGTTTCTTTTGTTTGGTCGGATGACTGCGAGGGAGCTTTCGGTGTTCTGAAGGAGAGGTTGACGTCTGCCCCTATTCTTGCTGTGCCTGATCGTAGTGGAGGATTCGAGATCTTTTGCGATGCTTCTGGCAAGGGTCTCGGTTGTGTATTGCATCAACATGGGCACGTGGTCACGTATGCTTCTCGTCAGCTTAAGGCTCATGAGAAGAATTACCCGACACATGATTTGGAGTTGGCCGCTGTCGTGTTTGCACTGAAGATTTGGAGGCACTTCCTGCTGAGTGAGAAAGTGAAGATCTTCACCGATCACAAAAGCTTGAAGTATATCTGTACTCAGAAGGAGCTCAACATGCGACAGCGTTGGTGGTTGGAGCTCATGGCAGACTACGAGATTGATCTGCAGTACCACCCTGGCAAGGTGAATGTGGTTCCCGATGCGTTGAGTAGGCTTCCAGCGGTGATGTTGTTGACTTCGCAGTGGAGATTGCAGCAGGATTTTTGCGAGTCCGGTATTGAGATTGTTCTGCTTGGTGAGATCTCTTCGTTGATGTGTATGCAGATACAGTCGACGATCGTGGATAGGATCAAGGCTGGACAGGCTGGAGACCCGAAGTTGGTGAAGATTCGAGAGATGGTGGAGGCCGGTCTGCGGACTGACTTCCTGATTCATGAGGATGGCTCATTGAGATTTGGAGCCAGGTTGTGTGTGCCAGCGGGAGCCATCAGAGAGGAGCTGTTAATGGAGGCACACAGTTCGCCGTATTCTATGCATCCTGGTGGGACCAAGATGTACAAGGATCTTTGCCTGAATTTTTGGTGGCATGGTATGAAGAGGAGTGTGGCTCGGAGTGTAGCCAAGTGCTTGGTTTGCCAGCAGGTTAAGGCGGAGCATCAGCGTTCGGCAGGGTTGCTACAACCGCTTCCGATTCCGGAGTGGAAGTGGCAACACATCACTATGGATTTCGTGACTGGACTACCTCGGAGTCTGAAGTAGAATGACGCGATTTGGGTGATCGTAGACCGATTGACCAAATCCGCGCACTTTATTCATTTCCGAGTAGGACAGTCCACTGAGACGCTGGCGAGGAGATACATGGAGGTAAATTCTTTTACTCTCCGTTTCTATTTCCTCCTCCTAGTTTAGATAGTGATATAACGTGAATCGTGCAGGAGATCGTACGACTTCACAGAGTCCCCGTGAGTATCGTGTCGGACAGAGACACGAGATTCACATCTCAGTTCTGGCAGAGTCTGCAGAAGAGCTTGGGTACGAGTCTGAGTTTCAGCATGGCGTACCACCCGCAGACGGATGGCCAATCTGAGAGGACGATCCAGATCTTGGAGGACATGCTGAGGGCGTGTATGTTGGATTTCAAGGGTTCTTGGGAGGATCATCTTCACCTCGTGGAGTTTGCCTATAATAATAACTACCAGGCGAGTATTGGCATGGCACCTTTCGCCGCGCTATATGGGAAGAAATGTCGATCGCCACTGAGCTGGGATGACATTGGAGATCGGGAGCTGTTAGGACCTGAGATGACTGTGGAGGCTGTTGATGTTGTTAGGAACATACGGGAGAGGCTGAGGATTGCTCAGGACCGTTTTAAGCATTGGGCTGATGCTAAACGGCGTCCATTGGAGTTTCAACCTGGTGACCATGTGTTCTTGAAGATTTCCCCGAATCGAGGAGTGATTCGCTTTGGGAAATGGGGAAAGCTGAGCCCAAGATACATTGGACCATTTGACATTCTGGAGAGAGTTGGCGAGGTAGCCTACCGCTTAGCCTTGCCGCCATCTTTGGAAGGTGTTCACGATGTCTTCCATGTGTCGCAGCTTCGTCGGTACATCAGTGATCCATCTCACGCTGTAGATTTCTCGAAGATCACCGTTCGCTCTGATCTGACGTATGACCAGCAGCCCGTGCAGATTTTGGACAGGCGTCAGAAGTCACTTCGGAACAAGACCGTCGATCTTGTTAGAGTGATGTGGCGACACGGCTCGCCAGGAGAGTCTACTTGGGAGAGAGAAGATGAGATGCGTGAGCGCTTCCCACTTTTGTTCCCTGACACGTGAGTCTTAGGAAATTTCCGAGGGCGGAATTTTTCTTAAGGTGGGGAGGATGTAATGACCGGTTTCTTTGTAATGACTATTTCATATTAGTAATATTGGATGTTTTCCTTCTTTGTGTGTTTTCCGTTAGAAATCCTTACGATTAACTTCATAACGTCTTAATCTTAGTGCTAGAGTGATCCTAGAGGCCATAGAAGTCTTTCCGAAGCTTCGCGCTTCGTTTCGGCACTTCTGGTGCATCTTAGTTGGTTCGTGAAGGGGAGCCAACCGACTAGATGGCCATCTAGTCGGTCGGTAAACCTTCTCTGACCGGCTAGTTCTTGTCAGTAAATTCAGCTTAGTTACTGTTTACGTTTAGTCGGTCTAAGCTCATTATTCGACCGACTAGTTCCTCAACTAGTCGGTCAGGACTTGTACTCAGACCGACTAATTCTGAGTCCTACTGTACCATCTAAGTTACTGTTTATGATTAGTCGGTCTAAGAACAATTACCGACCGACTAGTTCCTAAACTAGTCGGTTAAGATTCCTTCTTTGACCGACTAATTCTTAGTGCTTAATATCCATCTAATTTCTCTCTTAGTCGGTCTATGAACGATCAACGACCGACTAAATCTCAAACTAGTCGGTCGACGGGCCTTCGCAGACCGACTAAATATGTCAACCTGTACCAACCCTGTTCACGGTCTGGCTTTTAGTCGGTGTCAGTTGGACAACCGACCGACTAGATCCCAAACTAGTCGATCGACCACCCTTCTCTGACCGACTAATTAGCCCAGTAAACCTAGGTTAAGACGCAGCGCCGTTTCGTTTTCTTTTTAATCCCTTCGATTCTTTCATTCTTTCTTCATTCTTTCTGAGCCAAAATCTTCCCCAAATCATCCCCAACCTTCCTCAAACCATTCCCTTCCTCCTCGAAGCTTCCCTCTCGTTGATTCTTGCGCTGGCCACCTTTCCTAGGCCGCCGGATCTCGAATTTTCAGCCGTAGCTTCCCGGGATTGTTCTTCGTCGCTGAAGCTAGATCTGTTTTGGTGTCTTTCGCTCGCTACTCTTACGGTTAGTGGATCTATCCCTTAATCTCTTTTTACCCTCACCGTAATTTAGAAAACGTAATTAAAAACGATTCATTAGACGATACATGGTTCTATTATGAAATCTGATTTGGTGATTGTTCTGTTGTGTTGCCATAGCAGCGAACCCTATTTCCGTAGGATACCGATCTCGTGACTCACGTCGAACAACAACTTCGGTACCAGGAAAGTGAAACTTGCCAGACTTGCTTTAGGCCATGTTTTTAGGCCAATACTTTGTTTAGCGTGAAAGAGACTAGACCGTGAAATGATAGCGGTCTAGGCGCAATTTCGAATTCTGGCTTGACAACGAAGCTAGAATTTCCCTTGCCATGCCATTTCATACAATTGCCTGTCATGTTTACATTTCTTTAACGGTACACAACTTTCATTTCAATTAATTGTCATGTGCATCCATTATACTTATCATGTCGCATGTTGCATCGTAGCACACGCTAGAAATCCTTGTACAAATCCGTGTTTCCGTGTTACCGGCTAGGCACCCGTTATACGGGCACAATCCTACGCCATACGTGTTAAAAACACTTCATGGCTCGTGATCCAGAAGCGAGTATTACGTGTTCGGGGGTAGTGCCCTGGCTCGACACACGTGGAGGGTTAGGGATAAACGGTCACTTGAGCTTAGGAATTGGCCCGATCAGCCACTCTAGCCAAAAGGCGGAATCTCTGTGCACGACGTGCTTACAATTCCTTGTTCTTGTCATTGTTTACTTGCCATGCCACGATTATTTGCCTTGCTAAAACCATGCCATAACTAAGACTGTCGTTGTTTTATTGCAAAAAATGCCATGACATGTATACTCTAGGTTGCTAGTTGCTTTTACCTTTCTTTTGTTTCCTTGCACAAAGTCTTGTAGACTTTGCTGACATGTGCCCCTTCTCTTTGGGTGACGCATGTTAGTTGCTGAGCCAGAGGTTGCAGTTGAGGGCGACGAGTTCGTGGAGTACGGCCCGAACCCGTTGCTGACGTTGAGTACGAGGACACCGGTGACCTGTCCTAGTGCTCCTTCGTTCTTCTTTTGTTGGTTGTGTTGTTGTCGGTGAGTAGCACCGTGGATGTTAGTTTCTTTTGTTGGCCATGCTAGGCCTTTCTTTGGACTCTCTTTTTGGTTGCCTGGTGGCTTTTCTGTTGTTGAATTTTTATATCTGGACTCTGAGTTGATTAATTTTATATTAATTGTCTCTTTCTCTATTATTATTATTGTTGTTCCGAGTCACATTACAGGGACCTGCTACTTCGTATTATTTGACGCTTATCGGACTTGTGGCTTCGTAGCTTCAAGTCTGAGCGGACCTTCTCACGCTCCACCTCCACGTTTTGGGAAGCAGGGCGTGACAAAAGCGTATTTAAGATTTCATCAAATATGGAGATTTGGCATCAACCCTAGCTACCCCTACAAATAGGGCTCATCAAAATTGGAGAGAAGAAAATTGCCGGCCTTATAAAAATTCCCCAAAGTGCCGCATTCTTAAAAAGGAGAGAGGAGGCCGAAAAATTGAAGGGGAGCACGCACAAGACGGTTGAAAGTTTTTTTTATTGAAACTTGTTGTTTTTTCTTTCTATATTCTTTTGTATGCAGGAGCCATGAACAACAAAAAGAAGCAGCGGTCGAACTCATGTGGTTGGAGGATTAAATCAAAGTTTTTTTTCCTTTTGAATAATATTTCCTTTTTGTCTTGCAGCAACCGAGCCAAACAAAAAATTGAAGAGGGGCATCAAGAATATCCAAGAGCCGGCCACCATAAAAAGTACAAGAGAGGCAGCCGCACTTGATTCCCCCTCTCATTCTCCCCATAACAAAGTTTCTGACCAAGCTAAAAGAGCAGGCCGCATACAATTAATTGAACAAAGGGGATGATGCAATTCACGCAGAGGGTCAAGCAAATCAAAAGGGATTAAGGCCAATTCCCTTTGTTTCTTTTGTCTCCATCGTTTTAATCCCAAGGCTATTATTTTTTTTGCTGAGAGTTGCACTCAATTTTAAAAAGAATTTTTTTTGAAAGATGAGCTTTCTCAAAACTCCTGAGGAGCCACACAACATTTTTAAACCAAGGGGGCCGGATTTTATTGATCCTTCTTTTATGTCTTTTTTGCATAGAGAGGCACATCGAAAAAAAATTGAGAAGAACTGGCAGCGGCAATCTCGAAGAGACAGAGTGCTGGAAGTATTTGTTCAAGGAAGAGAATAGCAGGGACAAGCCGCAAGACTACGAACGGGTACCAAAGGGCCGCAAGTCGTAAGGAGAGCCGCAACTTGAGTTGCACGATTTACGGGGACGACTACTTCACGTCAGATACAGATCTGACCTGCTCCTATTGACAGAGACGACTACGATACACAAACTGAGCATTTCTGAACTCTAGTATTATTTTATTTGTGTAGTAGTAGCGATCTCTGTAGGGGAAACACTTTTACTTTCTGTGTTACTTTTTGGGGACCTGACGACTTTGGGAGTCGTCACAGAGGGAGAGCATCTGCCTAGATTGAGAGTGTAGAGCACGTGGTGTGCGTACGAGCTAGGTGAGAGTAGATTTGGGATCTTGACTCATTGTAGCTGTACTTGATTACATATCTATCTAGTAGTTGCTTTCGGGGGCTGGAGTAGGTCGTGGGGACGACCGAACCAGGGTATGTCTGTGCGTACACTGTGATTGCATTATATTTACTCTGTCTGTGCTTATAACTACGTGTGTTTGTTCGTGGGTTGCACGAATATTTTTAATAGCCTATTCACCCCCCCTTTAGGCTACGATCCAGATCCAACAGAGAGTGTGCTCGAAGGGCGATTGGACGATGATGTCGATCCTAATGCTAGTGGCTTAGGTTAGGGTTTGCACGAGAGTGAGCCCTAATCTAAGTCGCTATAGATCGGTAATAGCGCGAGAGCGTAAGGTTGATTCTCTATTCAGTTACGACTAGTTCACCACTATTCAACCCCTGCAACATTGAGATTCACGATTTACAAAGATAAATAACGATCCGTAGAGGGAATTCCCTAGCCCTAGACGCCTTTATTATATTGAGTTCAAATTGTTAATTGAACGATTGTGACAATATCCCCAAAACCATCCTTCCACAAATAGCAAGGTGACTAAAACAGAGTACCGTCATTAGTCCTCCACGTGTTCGATACCCGCTCGCCACTTCACCATGCGCTTGCGGTAAGACTACAATCGTTTTTCGGGTGTATATCCAGGGCCTATCAAGCATTTGGCGTGTTGCCGGGGAGGCGACGGTATTTTATTTTCTTTACTTAGCTATTTCTTTTTTTTATTTTATTATTTTCACCCTTTTATTCCTCTATTGTGCTAACACTTCTATCTAGACTCTCTTTTTCTGTGCATGTACACGAGATCGAAGGCGCACCAAGGAGACATATTATTCGACCCTGAGATCGAGCATACAGCAAGGAGGCTTAAAGTTGAGAGGAGATTTGCTATAGAGGAAAATCAAATGGCCGCGCCGGAAACACCAGAGGAGCTACCACAATGCACGGCTAGGCTTGTCTCCGTCCAAGATAGGCGACGGCCCAAGACCACTTCTAACACCTCATATATAATCATACCGGAGTTGGCGGCCGACAAGAACTTTGAGCTGAAGACATGACTGTTGGGGTTTTGGCGGACTCCCAGAGCTCGGATCTGTGTCCGTCCTAAGTCGGACGGACCACAGAGGCACGAATGCGCAGCGGAAAATGGAAATTCAAAAATTTCCAGACTAGCTAAACTATTTAGCTAGGCTCTGGGGAGCCAGAACCCAGCCCGATTTATGCCAACTTGGGGTGGATCTGACCACCCCAAGAGGGATCTACTCTAAAGTGGCTAATTAAATCTACACTACAAATTACTTAATCACATACCCGTGGCCCTGGAGCAGGCAAGATGTACCGCACCGTCTTCAGAAGCTCCTCGTAGCCGAGCCGCCTTGACTCGAACCGCCTGAGCCGCCTCGCACCCTCGCACCGATCCGCCCGAGCTGACTTTCGCCTCCGAGCCGATCACACGCGGTAGAAAGTTTCACTTGAGAAGAACCCGCGTCTTAGACGTCCGGATCAAGAATCCAAACCCCCTTCGTAGTCTTGCTAGGACTACTCCGGAGAACAGGAAGAGAGAGAGAGAATTTAGTCGCCGATCGAGCTTGCTCTAAAATTCTGGAGCTACTCAATCGATGGCTTGGTGTGTTTTTCAATGAGGAGAGTGCACCCCTATTTATATAGGGAGTCGGCACTCACTCACTCGTTGCGAGCAATGTGGGACATTCCGCAAGAGGGAAAAAATTCACTTAAGCCAATTTGGCTTAATTTCAAGTTAAAGCGAGCATTTCATAAAGGCAAACTTTAACTAATTAATTCTCCTTGCACATTAAACTTCAGACACCAAATAAGCTATCAATTTGAAAAGCTTTGAATGGTGAACGCGTAGGAACTGACGGCGACGAATTTCGACTTCGTTTGACCCCTCAAACAATTGCTCAAAGTTGAGCAAATTATCAAAATTCGTAGCCGTCATTTGGGGTTTCAAAAACTTTAAATTTGACTTAAGTTGCGGGCGCGCCTGCCCAAGGAGGCTAAGGCGGGCGGCCCGCACGCTGCGGAAGCGGGCGCCCGCCCGCTGCTGCAGCGGGCTGCGCCCGTTTGCCTTGCCTATGGGCTTTTTAGCCCAGTGGGTCTCACCCACTGCTCCTTAGACCGTTTTTGCGTTTCTGGGCTCGTTTGAGCTCCGATTTGGACACGGTTTGAACCTGTGTTTAGACCGGGACGATCCCATCATCCAGGTAACCCTTTCCAACATGTTTGTTCCTACTAAATTTGTCGTAATCAATTTACTACACGTTTAATCATAGTTTGCATCAAATGCAATGTTTGTCCCTATTGCTATTGCGACTAACTTTCACAACTTGACTTGTGAATATCATCAAATGATTTTCTCTCAATATAATCTTCCTATTTCTAAGAAACGAACACTACTCGGTGTGAGACCCTACAGCCTGACCTTACTACAGGTTGGGGCTCGGAACCCCAAGACGACGGTCACTACGAGCAGTAGCTGTCGTCCCTGTTTCAGAATCATCATAACGTGATCGACCCTTTGACAAAAGTATCATTGGGTTTGCACTGGCTGTGTCAGTGATGAACTTCATTAGTCGTAGTCCCTTCGTCAAGACTGTGTTCTTGTTGGCCTAGGGTATGGTTTACTGTCAACCCTATTAGACAACATTGGTCAGTATACGGTGGTCTTTATTGTATACGCGTTGTACTTCTTACAACGCACCCCGGCCGAGGATTAACATAAAGACTGTACTGAGCCTGTAACACTAACTTCCCTTTAACAGAAGTGACGAATCCCATCTTAGTCATCTACTCGCCTCGAGAGCTTCAGGTGCAGCTCAACCTAATATCTTTCAGCAGGCCTAGCCTCGAAGCTAGATCATAGGTCTAAGTTACACGGTTCGCTCACAGGTTCGTACAGATGACTTCATGTCTTAAGGACCAGCTAACCTATCATCACCCTAGAGTTATTAAAGACATTTCAGTTAAAGTTAACCATTTAATAACTCTTAAGAGGTCGTTCAGTGAACTCATTCTCCAATGAGCACCTGTGTCTCGTCTCCGACTTCACCAAGTGGAATGACTATGAGATCATCATTATCCTAAGTTAAGACTAAGACACAATGGTCTATCCGATGTGTCGATATCCAGTTCTCGACACATCTATGACCATGAACCGTTTAAGACTTATGTTTATTTATTCGGTCGCTTACTTACTCATAATCGAGATCTCATCTAGATACATAAGGACATAACAATAAGTCTACGGATATTATCTAAGTATATTAATACGAACGATTTTAGTATACTTAGAATAATACGTACCATATACAGTATGAACAAGACGTATATCTAGGATAAATTGCCTTATGGGCACATATTCTCCTACATCTCCCACTTGCACTTAGGCTATTTATCTCGGTATCTCATACCGTTATAGCATATCAGTCACATTGACATTTATATGACAAACCTAAGAGTGGTTTTACTAACGAGTATCTACAACTAATTTTAATGGATTAAAAAATTACATCTCTTGATCACACAGGGTTGATCCTTCGGAAAAATGATCTGGATCAATTTTCCTATCTTTGTATAGCTAACAATTAGCATATAGAATCTAGATGTAGGGTCTAACATTATAATTTATGAGTCAGTCTCAGCTCATTCCACTTTTCTTGTTTCAATATGTCAAGTACATACGTGACACCCTGAGTCTCTATATATTCGATTAAATCAAAATAATCTTGATTCAATGTTCTATATAGATGATTTATTTTAAAGTGGAAATCCTTTTTACTTAGTCCGAAAGACCGAAACTAAGTATACGAGCTCGCTCCCACTGACTTTGAGAATTACCCGGTTAAATACTTCAATATTATATCTAAATCATATTTAGATTTATATATAAAGACATAACCATTTGGTAAGTGCTTCAGATGGAATGTACTAGTGTCAGGTTTGATTTTGACGAATGAGTCAAGTCAAGATCGGTTTAAGAAATCTTGACATTGACTCGTTCAATCAAAACGTCCTACACTGTACTATTCCCTTAACCAACATTTGATATTAACACTTTAATAACTAAATGCGGTTTATCAAGAATCAATCTTAATATGCGTATAATTGTGATCACACACAATTTATACGTCCCTGGAACCTATATTTAACAACCAATAGGCTCTAACATCAAGTCAGCTCAGAAATCAACATTTTCCAAAGCTTTGCATCATCATTCGAGAATTTCGCAATTATCTCAGATAAGCCATAATCACAGAAAATTTAAGTCAATCAAAACTTCAACTCAACATCAAACGTAATTTCTGAGACATTCATAAAACAATGGATTCATTAAGATGAACCGTAATTTGTTTATCCACATAAACTTTGAGTGTAGAACACTCAATCATTGTTTTCAACTTAAAAGAAATGATACAATTTATTTAAACTAAAATAGTATCGTCTTCTTTTTGATCATGTCTCTTGAAGTCGTTTGAAAGGCCCTAGCAGCAACGATTGCTCAATTGTCGACCGTCCTCCGCACTTCACCCAATCTCCGCTTCTCATCAGCCACCTGTATACAATACACAGATGTGTTTTAGTATCTCATACTAAATGATTGGAAATAATTTCGTTTTAATGAATTGAATTTGTACCTGAGGTAGAGGCATCCGTATGCCCCTTCTTCTTCTCTGCAAGATAGATCTTACAGTTCCTCTTCCAGTGGTCAATCTTGTGGCAATGGAAGCACTCAGATTTCAATGGGGCCCCTTTAGCCTTTTTCTTCCCTTTCTTCGCCTTCGCAGGTTACGGGACCTGCCTCTTCTTACCCTTGCCTTTCGGCTGGTCGGAAGAAGCAGAGCCAACAACCAGTGCAGTCGGCTTCTTCTCAATCTCCTCAAACTGCCTAAGCATATTGAGGAGACCAGGAAGATCCATCTCAAGGCTGTTCATTATAAAACCAGTGATAAAGGGCTTAAACTCAGGAGTCAAAGACTTTAGGATAATGTCTGTGGACATCTCATTGTCCAAGACAAATCCTAACTGGGCGGCATCCTCCACGTACCCGATCATCTTGATAACATGATCCTGTACGGGCTCCGTCCCCATCTTGGTGCCCTAGAGGTTGCTGGTGGCTTCAAACTTGGCAGCTCGAGATCGCTTGCCGTACAACTCTTGTGCGTTGAGGAGCATACTTTGAACATCCATATGTTCATGCTTCCTCTGCAACTCGTTGGTCATCGAAGCCAGAGTAAGGCACCTGCCTTCTCTGCATCCCTCTGGTACAATTTGTAGGCTTCCTTTTCTTCGAAGGTCGAATCTTCTTCGGACTTATCCGGAGCGTCCTCGAACAGTACGTATCCTATTCCCGCTAGGGAAAGGACCAACTTGATGTTCCTAAGCCAGTCTTTGTAGTTCGTACCATCCAGCACATTCTTCTTAACCATATATCTAAGTCCCGAATCCATTCTGCATTTTATAGATACTTTAGTCAGTATATGTTCGTAGTATAGTTTTAATGGTTTTTATAAAACTATATTCTCCCACTAAATTTATTAAAGCCATAATAATAAACAATTTATTATAAAATAACATTTGTGAGAGAGGGATCCGACACCCCGAGTCTGACAACCTTGAGTGTATCTCAACAAGTTGTCTGACTCTGCAGTCGGTAGACGAACTCGTCGTCAATCATATTGGCTATGATTCCCTATCGATTTTTACCCCTAGTCATTTGTGATCATGAGTGTGCTCAACCGGATCACAATGGCTAGCCTAGTCGGTCCCTTGTTTTCATGCCTAGCCTGACTTGCCCCGCCGCTCGGTGTAGACACGACACGTCAGTTTGGGTCAGGACTTAGACTACATTCTTGGTTAGACTTACGCCGATGCTCGAAGGATGAGACAACAGTTTCAGTCAGGTCAAGATGTCAATCAAGAAATCGGTTCCTATAAGATCGACATATCACGGCTTGAGTGTAGCTCAACAACCGTAACATGTTTCTTACAGTTGCCAACTCCTAAAACAAGGAGGGCTACGATTTATCTTGTACAAGATTATTATCGTATTGACTTAGGTATAGTCGATGGACTTACATAGTCATGAATCGACCCCTTGCGGTCCAGCGGACGCGGCCAGGGAATTGACTAAGCCAGGACCACTTGTTACCCAGTCTAGCTAGGTTGGTCCAGCAAACTTAGCCAAGCACATTGATCAACATCATGATCCATTGAAGGAGTTTTCATCAATTCTATGTTTTCCAAACAACTAAATGGCTTTTAATGAAGAAGACTAGTTAATCCTTATCAACTAGTGGATCCTAAAATTCGAAATTTTATGGATTGGTTGAACAATTTTTATTAAGTCCTTATCAACTATAAGGTCTATTCGTTCAACGTGCTACCCTAATCTGATTAGGATTTTGTAAAACAATTCAACATTTTCCAAATTTGTCTCTTGTGAACATCAATTAAACGATTTATTAGAAATGATTTACAAACAAAGGGACTACCCTAATCTGGTATTAGGTTTTGATGTTGTTTTGTTTTGTCAAATATAACATGTCACTAGTTTATAAAATTTCATCTCATAAAATTTTTAAACATTTAATGGCTAACCTAATAAGGTTCACATGTCCATTAAAAACGAACTAATTTATCAACATAAATAAAGTTTCATTATGAGACATACATGAGTATTTGCAAGCTTAAATTATCTACATAATAAAAACATGCAAATCTAAATTTTAACAATTAAAATTAAAAAGTAAAAAATTAAAGCCTAAAATTAATTTTATCGCATAAAACTACGGCGTATAAAATTATCAAATAAATTTAAACCTAGGCTTTAAAATTTTTAAACCATATTTCTAAAATTAAAATATCACATAAAAGATTTTAGAAACATCTATGTAAAAAGGAAACTAGTTTATGTTTCATCTCATGAAAATAAAGTATTTCTATTATTTACATATTTTTAAAACAATTTTAAAACTACTTTTAAAATCTTCTAGAAATCGTTTTAGAAGCTTTCAAACAAAGTTTTTAAAGATTTCTAACCTTTATGTAACTAAATAAAATTTTAAATTTCAAAGATAAAATTTTCTATAAAGTTACATAAACATTAAATACCTCCAAAAAATTTTATATCTCATAAAAAATTATAAAGTATTTAAACATTGGTGACCTATTTAAAAATTTATCGCATAAAATAAATAGTCCCAAAATTTTCGTGTTTGCAAAAACAACTTTTAAACACAAAATAATTTTAAAAAAATAGGTTGTATGTTAAAAAAAACTTAAGCAATTTTAAAGATTTAAAATAACGCTTAAAAGATCAACATGCATAACCGTGGCTCTGATACCACTGTTGGGGTTTTGGCGGACCCCCAGAGCTCGGATCTGTGTCCGTCCTAAGTCGGACGGACCACAGAGGCACGAATGCGCAGCGGAAAACGGAAATTCAAAAATTTCCAGACTAGCTAAACTATTTAGCTAGGCTCTGGGGACACAGAACCCAGCCCGATCTATGCCAACTTGGGGTGGATCTGACCACCCCAAGAGGGATCTACTCTAAAGCGGCTAATTAAATCTACACTACAAATTACTTAAGCACATACCCGGAATCTTGGCCCTGGAGCAGGCAAGATGTACCGCACCGTCTTCAGAAGCTCCTCGTAGCCGAGCCGCCTTGACTCGAACCGCCTGAGCCGCCTCGCACCCTCGCACCGATCCGCCCGAGCTGACTTTCGCCTCCGAGCCGATCACACGCGGTAGAAAGTTTCACTTGAGAAGAACCCGCGTCTTAGACGTCCGGATCAAGAATCCAAACCCCCTTCGTAGTCTTGCTAGGACTAATCCGGAGAACAGGAAGAGAGAGAGAGAGAGAGAATTTAGTCGTCGATCGAGCTTGCTCTAAAATTCTGGAGCTACTCAATCGATGGCTTGGTGTGTTTTTCAATGAGGAGAGTGCACCCCTATTTATATAGGGAGTCAGCACTCACTCTCTCGTTGCGAGCAATGTGGGACATTCTGCAAGAGGGAAAAAATTCACTTAAGCCAATTTGGCTTAATTTCAAGTTAAAGCGAGCATTTCATAAAGGCAAACTTTAACTAATTAATTCTCCTTGCACATTAAACTTCAGACACCAAATAAGCTATCAATTCAAAAAGCTTCGAATGGTGAACGCGTAGGAACTGACGGCGACGAATTTCGACTTCGTTTGACCCCTCAAACAATTGCTCAAAGTTGAGCAAATTATCAAAATTCGTAGCCGTCATTTGGGGTTTCAAAAACCCTAAATTTGACTTAAGTTGCGGGCGCGCCCGCTAAGCTTAGCGGGCGCGCCCGCCCAAGGAGGCTAAGGCGGGCGGCCTGCCCGCTGCAGCCAGCGGGCTGCACCCGCTGTGCAGCGGGCGCCTGCCCGCCCGCTGCAGCGGGCGTGCACCCGCTGCAGCGGGCGTGCACCCGCTGCAGCCAGCGGGCTGCGCCCGTTTGCCTTGCCTATGGGCTTTTAGCCCAGTGGGTCTCACCCACTGCTCCTTAGATCGTTTTTGCGTTTCTGGGCTCGTTTGAGCTCCGATTTGGACACGGTTTGAACCTGTGTTTAGACCGGGACGATCCCGTCATCCAGGTAACCCTTTCCAACATGTTTGTTCCTACTAAATTTGTCTTAATCAATTTACGACACGTTTAATCATAGTTTGCATCAAATGCAATGTTTGTCCCTATTGCTATTGCGACTAACTTTCACAACTTGACTTGCGAATATCATCAAATGATTTTCTCTCAATTTAATCTTCCTATTTCTAAGACACGAACACTACTCGGTGTGAGACCCTACAGCCTGACCTTACTACAGGTTGGGGCTCGGAACCCCAAGACGACGGTCACTACGAGCAGTAGCTGTCGTCCCTGTTTCAGAATCATCATAACGTGATCGACCCTTTGACAAAAGCATCATTGGGTTTGCACTGGCTGTGTCAGTTATGAACTTCATTAGTCGTAGTCCCTTCGTCAAGACTGTGTTCTTGTTGGCCTAGGGTATGGTTTAATGTCAACCCTATTAGACAACATTGGTCAGTATACGTCGGTCTTTATTGTATACGCATTGTACTTCTTACAACGCATCCCGGTCGAGGATTAACATAAAGATCGTACTGAGCCTGTAACACTAACTTCCCTTTAACGGAAGTGACGAATCCCATCTTAGTCATCTACTCGCCTCGAGAGCTTCGGGTGCAGCTCAACCTAAGATCTTTCAGCAGGCCTAGCCTCGAAGCTAGATCATAGGTCTAAGTTACACGGTTCGCTCACAAGTTCGTACAGATGACTTCAGGTCTTAAGGACCAGCTAACCTATCATCACCCTAGAGTTATTAAAGACATTTCAGTTAAAGTTAACCATTTAATAACTCTTAAGAGGTCGTTCAGTGAACTCATTCTCCAATGAGCACCTGTGTCTCGTCTTCGACTTCACCAAGTCGAATGACTATGAGATCATCATTACCCTAAGGTAAGACTAAGACACAATGGCCTATCCGATGTGTCGATATCCAGTTCTCGACACATCTATGACCATGAACCGTTTAAGACTTATGTTTATTTATTCGGTCGCTTACTTACTCATAATCGAGATCTCATCTAGATACATAAGGACCTAACAATAAGTCTATGGATATTATCTAAGTATATTAATACGAACGATTTTAGTATACTTAGAATAATACGTACCATATACAGAATGAACAAGACGTATATCTAGGATAAATTGCCTTATGGGCACATATTCTCCTACAAGGACTAGGGCATTAGGGATCACCGCTAAGACTGTCCGGGATCGACGTTGGAATAGAATCCTTACGTTGCATTAGGGTTAGGGGATTAATCTCTCAATTCGTACCACTCTCGTGGGTTAGAATTGCGAGGTATTTCGGTGGCTCTCGTTGACGCAATAGTGGTAACCGTCAACGTAGCGATATAGTTCATCGAGGGATCCCCCCAATGCACGAGCCGGGCATGATCACGAGCCTTGGTTGGATCCATCGATTTTTCTATTCGAATCCTAAGGATACCCCTTAAGCACATCAATTCCACAGACCGTGGGCATGATCGCAGTACAGGTTATCCTAGGGATTCGGTAGGATCGACCGAAATACTCCCCTAAATTCCTAATTCAACATAGGGATCCAGATCTACGTCTTCCCCTATAGGATCTTAGGGCTAACCCATCAACCCTAGAAAAGACTACTCATTCATGACGTTATTGACGAATAAAAACACAATTTTTAGGAGAGAAAACATCATGGCAATTGATAGAGTAAAGATTTAGAAACTTATAGCGAATAATAGATCTCAAAGAAAAACTCAGATTCCAAGAACGCGGTAAATAGAAAATAAACTCCAATATAATCGATCCAATAATCTTCAACAAAAATTAATCTAGATCTCACGAGTTTTTTCCTAATCTCCTCTCCAAAAATCTAATTCAAAACTAGAAATGAATTCACTCCCTGAGCGCTGTCGCAGCTTCCAGACTTCACTCCCCCAAATCACGCAACAGCCGCTCTCAAAGATCCTTCCAAAATGGACTCAGCATCGCCTACCGAGTGGGCGACTCGGTCGAGCAGTGTGTTGCTCGGTCAGTGGCTCGGGCCGAGCAGCTGTACTGCTCGACCGAGCACGGCAGGAAATCGCACTCCTCCAAAATCTTTACTCTGTCTGCACAGGCCGAGTCAGCTCTGCTCGGTCTGAGCAGAGAGCTGACTCGATTACTGAAGAAGTCGCTCGGGCCATGCAAGGATTAGTCGGGCTTCTGAATGAGAGGCTGCTCGACCGAGCACTATAAGTGCTCGGTCCGAGCAGGCTGTGAATATACGCCATTATTCTTCTTTGCATCTGCTCGACCGAGCAGTTGCTCTGCTCGGTCGAGTCATCTGGAAAACTTTCTCATGCACCATCTGAAGCTCCTCCTCTCCTCTTGCTCTCTCCTCCACTCCTCCCATGTTGGATCTGGATCCTAGGCTAGAGGGGGGTTGAATATGCTTATAAAAATAATTCGTGCAACCCATGAATAAGCACACGCAGTTATAGCAGCAACAGGGTATATAAAAAGCAGACACATAGTACACAACAGATTTACCCTGGTTCGGTTGACCCTTCGACATACTCAGCCCCCAAAGCAGATACTAGTATTGAATAGCGCAATAGGTACAAAACCACAAGTTAGAGCACGCTCAGAGCACCCTCTACGTCTCTACACTCGCCAGGCTCTCAGTACCACACACACAGTGTTTTCTCTCACTATCAATCTTAGTAACGCTTTCTACCAGCTAGTCCCAAACTAGCTGGGTCCCACTTGTCTAGCCCCAAACAGACAAGTCCTAAAATAGTCCCCAAAAATGGTAAACTTTCACCTACAGAGAGCGTTACACTAAGACACAAATAAAAGAGTTTAAGGGTTTAGAAATGCTCAGTTTGTGTCCGTGTAGGCGTCTCTGTCAATCAGCACGTCGTCAGCTCCAATCTGACGCAAACGTTGTCTCAATCCGACTCCTGGATTGCAAAATACACACTGGTCTGTGTGTAAAGAAATTCAGTTCAAGTCCTTATTAAAATCGGTCTGTGCGCAGAGCAGCTCCCTTAAAACTCCTAAAGCCACATCAGCCTTTGAGATTCGTGCGGCTTTAAATCAGCTGCGGTTGATGCAGCCGCCACATCAGCGAGATAAACGAAAACGTTTTCGTTTTCGACCTCTCGTAAATCCTCCGCCCACGTCAGCAGCAAAAGCATGCAGCGCTCCGACTTCTTTCGTTCGTCTGCTTCCGTTTGCTTACGACGACTGCGGAGGTTTTGCAGCGGTGATGCGGCAGCAGTAGGGGTGTTCGACAGCAGCTCCGGTGACGTGAAGGTTGATGGCGACAATTGCTTCTCGGCTCTCCGACTACGGCGGTCTTCTCCGACGGCAGCTTCGGTGGACTTCGGTCTCCACGGCGACGAGCTCTCCGACTTGCAGCGAGGGTTGCAACAGCGCGGATCTCAATGGCAGCAGCGGCGGCGAGCTCTTCGACAGCGTCGGTTAACAGCTTCTGAGGTGGGTTCTCCGACGACGTCTTCGTCTACAGCAGCGACGTGCGACCTCAGGTGATCCTAGGGTGACGTCTCTCATTTCCGACGGTGCTTCGCTTCAACGTCGACAGCGACGACTTCGTGCGACAACGAAGATGGGAGCTGCAGGCGTTTACGACGGTGGAGGAGGTCTCTTGGGGTGACGGCGGCTTCGTCTTCAACGTTCGAGCTTCGACAGTGTCTCCGGCGTCGTCTTCGACTGCAGCAGCGGCGGGCTCCTTCTTCGATGGCGAGGGCACTGTGCAGCGACGTTCTTCATGGATGACGACTTCAATGCAGGTGGATGACGGCTTGGTGCAGCAGCGGGTAGTTGAAACAAGGTGTTCACCACGATGGCCGCTTCGACGGTGACGCACGATCTCCGATGGCGACTCAACTGTGTCCCCTTCGTCTTTTCCGATGACTTGCATGGAGTTCTCTCGAGGGAGAAGATGGTCTATGTGGAACTCCCTGGAGATGGGCTTTGAAAGACTTGGGAGTTCTCTCTCTCTCTCTCTCTAGATCTCTCTCTCTCTCTCTCTCTCTCTTCTCTCTCTCTTGGTTTAGCCGCCGACTTCTCTATTGGAATTTTTCGCCACGCTACAACAATCAGATGAAGGGTTTTTATACCAATAGAACTAGGGTTTTTCTTTTGGCCTTTTGGAAGAATTTGTTAGCCGCCGCAAGCTTTTGGTGCAAGGCAATTGTAGTTTTTTTTTAAAAACTTTGTGTACGTTCCCTATAGGAGTTGTTTTGATATTTTTGGATTTGATGCAATCTTTAATTGGTATGTGAATAGAAAATGGATTGCCATGGGATTTGGATGAGACCAAGATGGGTAATGACTTGGTCTTGATGTGGGTGAATCCAACTGAATCATCTCTCCCAATATTGACCAAGTCCATACTCATCTCATATTGGACCTAGTCCTCATTGCTTTGCGCACAATACTTCATCCACTCTCCAGTTGCTATATGTTTAGCAATTTCCCAAAATGTTGAAAGAATCATCGTTTCGCCAATCCTGAACATACTAAGCACACACGTCAGATATAACGACACGTTTGTCATCATCAAACCAAGATCCTAGATCGTTGCTTCCAACAATCTCCCCCTTTTGGTGATGACAAACCCATAAAAGATTTGAGCAATAAGTATGGGTGTGTGAAGTGTGTTGAAGGGTGTAATGCAATATGATGTATGGATGAGTCAATCAAGCATTACACAGCATGCACAACAAATAGTAAATATAAAAGCTTGCTCCCCCTTCTCTCAAGCTTCTCCTTCAACATTTATTCAAGTATTTTTCTCAAGCTCCCCCTTCAACAAATAATACCGACAACAAACAACACACAAATCTTTCTTTCTCTTTCTCCCCCTTTGTAATCACCAAAAGTGGATTAATGAAGTCACAACACTATTCCATGCAAAAATAAACCATTATTAAACGTAGCGTGTAATTTGCATGAGTTTTCCAAAAAATAGACAATTCAAGCTCATAGAGTTTCATAACACGACTTCCCACCTTTGTGTAAGTGTAGTAATATAGACAATAAAGTACCAATGGAGATTCAATTTTAGAAAATCAACCAAATCAATCCACATTTTCCAATTTTCATGAATATCGCTAGGATTGAAATTTCCCACCTCATCAAAGATGAGTTCAAGTTGCCGAACCCCAAAGCATGGCCTAAAAGGACTTTTAAATGTGGGTGGCATTGCTTGACGAGTTATATACACCAACGCTAATGATTACCCATATAGCATAAGTTGGATACTCGTGGGTTGTGTATTAGCCATGAAGTGTATCCATTTTTCATACGGAGCAAATATAGTTTTTTTTAATTCTTTTGTGCTCAATTTTAATTCATGGCTAAACACTTCATATCCCTTAGAAAATTCAGAAATTAATCATTCCTACATTCACTTTCCATTATTCTTCAAAAGAATCTCCAAAAGCACTAAAAGGTCAATTATCGTGAAAGTGCAAATGTAGATGTCGAAGTCAAATTTGAAATTTATGAGACATGTCATGGCTACTAAAAAGAGAACAACATGTTCATGTAGCTACAACAATAATGAATTAACTTCTACAAGGGATAGATTTGAACATTCATACAATACCACTTAAGATAAATCATAAAGGGTATTCTTTTAAGCTCGTTTTTTTTGAATTTTTTTAGAAATAAACACATTAAAAAAATCATGCAAACAAGCACACAAGAAAATAAATCAAGCACACAAAAACAATCTATGAAGGTATGCAATGAAATGCAACGAGGGATAAAAATTACCCCTTCTCGTCTCTATTTGACGAAGGAGCTAAAGAATGTGACATTGCAAAATTTGATCTTCGCCAAATCTCCACCTTACCAACATGAAAGGTGTTAAGTGTGACCTTGGAATCCAACAAGGTCCACGAGTGTTAGCCATTAAAGATTTAGGAACCCAAACTTGTTTAAACTTGATATTTGTGTTCCTAAATTTACAATAATATGAAGTGTGGCCTACACTATCACAAGTAAAGCACTTTGCATATTTGTTCTTTGCAATAGAGGGTACATTGTGGGATTTCTTGAATTTTTGCTTTTCAACGTTTTTCAGACCAAAACCAAGTCCTCTTCTATTATTGCCATATAATTGATTCTCTAAAATAGTGTCCAACGATTGTTTTCCCATAGAGAATTTCTTAATGGCAACTTCAAGATGAGAGACTTGGGTTTTTAATTGTTTATTTTCTTCCACAAGCATCGTGTATTTACTAATAAAAGCTCTCTTGTTTTCCTCTTCCTTCTTTTCAAATTCAACCATTTTTCTTTTAAAGTCATTATCCAACATGCAGAATTTATCATTAAGCTCTCTAATCACATAGTCTTTCTCAGTTTCGAGCTTAATCAAATCAAGTTCAAGCATGCTAATTTGGTTTAATAATGAGGGACAAGAAATACAAGGAGCAGTTTCATCAAAGCTAGCTTTTTCCTTCTTCATGATTTTAATAGTAGACTTACATGCATTAAGTTCAATTTTAAGCTTTTCATTCTGTTTAAACACCTTATCATCTCTAACTTGCATGTCATAGTTCTGATTTTGGAGACATTCAATAGTGAACTCATGATCTACTATTTGATTTTGCATTTCTTCACAATTTTAAGAAGTTCAGCTTTGCTACCTGACGGTTTCTCATCTTGGATGCCCATCAAAGCCATGCAAGAATGGGCTTCATGTGTTGGAAGCAACGATCTAGGATCTTGGTTTGATGATGACAAACGTGTTGTTATATCTGACGTGTGTGTTTAAGTATGTTTCAGGCTTGGCGACACAATATATCTAGGCTATTTGACGGAATTGCTATTCGTATAGCACATTGGGAGAGATGGAGTGTGTGTGCTCAAAGAAGCTTGACTTGGTCAATGGAGAGCAAAGTGGACCAAGTCAAACTTACTTAAGAGATTGGGTTGATTCAAAAGAAATGAGTATTTGATCAAATCAATTAGATGAATTTGTTGCTACCCATACCCTATTCAAACTTCTATTCCCAATCAAAATTCATAATCCCTATCTCTTAGGGATTCTCTCCAAAAACCCTAGGCTACCCTATATATATATGATTGGGAGAGAAGAGAAAAATGGGGACATATAAAAAAATATATTAAGAGGGGCTAAAATTATTGGTGCGGCCTTCATCAAATATAACGTGTGGCAACAAAAAAACCCTAACATTTTTATGCCTCTGCCGCAAGCCAAATACTTCAAAATTACTAAAAACCCTATATCCTAAGCCGCAGCCTACAAAAACAAGATAGCCAAAACCCTATTCTATATATATACACAATCAAGAAGGCCCGGTCATTCATCTCCTTGCCGCATCACCTATCCATCATCGTGAAGCAGACACCGCCTCAAGAAGAAGCTGCGGAGACCATCTCGAAGTCGAGAGAACGGAGAAGCTCGCCATCGACGTCGTGCATGAAAACGAAGGGACGACGCCTATAGGAGACCACCGTCGCCATTGAACAACGCAGCAAAGCACTGTAGAGGCTGCTGCAAGTTGGAAGAGTCGCTGTCGGGGTTTCATCGCTGCAGGCGAAGCACGACGGAGGAACCCCCGCTGCCAAAGCTCGCTACCATAGAGACGCTCCCGTCGACCCCGTACGCTGCTCCAAGTTGCTGTGACAAAGCCATCGTCGACGTTGAAGTGGAACGTCGAACCCATAGAGCGAAGCATCGCCGGAGGACGTCGACAACGAAGAACTCGCCGTGGGAGATTGCTGCTGCTGCTGCTGAAAGTCGCCGTTGGAGCCGTGAAGCGAAGGAGGTGCTGCCGAACTCGTTCGTCGCCGAAGAAGCTGCTGACGAAGAATCGCCGCTGAAGAAGACCACATCACATCGGAGAAACGCCGCGAAGATCTGCTCGATTGAACGCTGAAGAAGGCGCCGCCATCGTCGCTTGCTGCTGCGGAGACCGCCGTGAGACGGAGCACTGCCCAACACCATCGCAGCGCAAAGACGCCAACATCGCCGCTGCCGGTGCCGCTGCTCGCCATAGTCGAAGACGACGACGTGTCTTCGCTGCTGCGTGCGAGAAATCAAGCTGACGGCCACGATCAACTCAGTGAGATCGAAACGAGTTCGTCCGCTGCTGACGTGGGCTGAGGAATCAACGGACGAGATCGATTCATTATCGCGCATCAACGGCGGAGACTGAATTGAAATCACGAAGGGAAAATTGCCTGTGCACGCTTTTTGGAGCGTGACGTGGCAAGGGCAAAATCAAAAGGGAGCTGCTTTGCGCACAGGCCGTCATTTAAAAGGAACGAACTGCGCTTCCTTGCGCACCGACCGCTTTATTCTTAAAGAGTTGCTGCGCGCACAGACTGCTGTTTTATTGAGGATTGAACTGAAATTACTTTACGCACAGACCAGTGCATATCTTGACATCCAGGAGTCGGATTGAGATACCGTTTGCGTTAGATTGGAGCTGACGACGTGCAGATTGACAGAGACGCCTACACAGACACAAACTGAGCATTTCTAAACTCTAAACTCCTTTATTTGTGTCTTAGTGTAACGTTCTCTGTAGGGGAAACTTTTACCTATTTTTGTGGACTATTTTGGGACTTGTATAGTTGGGACTAGACAAGTGGGACCCAGCTAGTTTGGGACTAGCTTGTAGAAAGCTTTGCTAGGATTGATAGTGAGAGGAAACACTGTGTGTGGGGTACTGAGAGTCCGGCGAGTGTAGAGACGTAGAGGGTGCTCTGAGCGTGCTCTAACTTGTGACTTTGTACCTATTGCACTATCCAATCTAGTATTAGCTTTGGGGGCTGGAGTAGGTCGTTGGGACGACCGAACCAGGGTAAATCTACTGTGTACTCTGTGTCTGCTTTTCATTACTCTGGTTGTGCTTTTAACTGCGTGTGATTTCTCGTGGGTTGAACGAGAATTTTTTCATTAGCCTATTCACCCCCCCCCCTCTAGGCTAGGATCCAGATCCAATAAGTGGTATCAGAGCCAGTTTAGTAGATCTAGCCTAGTTTGACCATGGACCACATTGATAGTGCTTTTGCTGAGGGTCAGTCTATTTCCCGACCACCTAGATTTAATGGAGGAGATTATGCTTACTGGAAAAATCGTATGAAAATCTACCTTATTTCTATTGATTATAAAGCTTGGCAAATTGTTGAAAAAGGCTATAAATCACCTGTTATTAAAATTGAAAATACTGAGATGCCTAAACCTGATGATAAATGGGATGATAATGATTGGAAGCTTTATTCTCTTAATGCTAAAGCTATGAATGCTCTTATTTGTGCATTAGATAAATCTGAATTCAATCGTATCTCACATTGTCTAACTGCGCAGGAAATATGGCATACTTTGGAGGTGACGCACGAGGGAACGTCACAGGTGAAGGAGTCTAGACTTGCACTTCTGAGCACGGAATACGAGGGATTTCGTATGCTACCATCAGAGACTATATCAGAAATGTTTGCAAGGTTCACCAACATTGTCTACAAGTCTAGTTCGCTCGGTAAGCCATATTCTAGCCTTGAGCAGGTGAGAAAGATATTAAGAGCACTGCCAATCTCTTTCAGGCCTAAAGTCACTGCCATCCAAGAAGCGAAAGATCTGTCACAGATGAAGGTGGAGGACTTGATAGGTAATCTAATGTCCCACGAGCTTGAATTGCAAAATATTAATGAAAGGGAGAAACCTGAGGAAAAAGAAAAAGCTACCAAGCCACTTGCTCTGAAAGCTGACGAAAGTGAAGAAGATGATGATGACATAGCGCTAATGGTCAGAAATTTCAGAAAGTTTGTGCAGACCAAGCAAGGAAGAGCAGAAATGGCACCCAGGTTTAATCGCTCTAACTTTTTTCAGTCTCCCAAGAAAAATTATGATCAGAATACTACTAATAGAATGACTTGTTTTAAATGCAAGAAAAGAGGACATCGAATGAGGGATTGCCCACATGAGACAGCTCAGGTAGCTAAAGAAAAGGGAAAATCCAAGGTGCTTACTTGGGACATGGATAGCGAAGCTGAGAGCGAGGAGGAGGAACACGAAGCCCATTCATGCATGGCATTGATGGGAATACACAATGAGGTAACTTCTGGTAGTAAAACTGAACTCATTACTCTTTGTAAAGAAATGCAAGATAAAATAGTAGAGCTTGAATCCACTATAGATGATTATCAAAATGAAAACTTTGAAATGCAACAATCTGAATATGAAATGTCTAAAGAGATTGAAAAACTCAAAATTGATATTGTTGCTCGTGACTCTACTATTGATACTTTGAAAAAGGAAAAATCCAGTTTTAATGATGAAGCACCGTGTCTCTCTTGCCCTTCCCTGATGAATAATATTAGCATGCTTAAACTTGATTTGATTAAGCTCGAAACTGAAAAAGACTATGTTATTAGAGAGCTTAATGATAAATTCTGCATGGTGGATAATGATTTTAAAAGAAAAATGGTTGAATTTAGAAAGAAGGAAGAGGAAAACAAGAGGGCTTTTATAAGTAAATGCACATTGCTTGTGGAAGAAAATAAATTGTTGAAAACCAAAGTCTCTAATCTTGAATTGGCCATTAAGAAATTCTCTACGGGAAAACAATCGTTGGACACTATTTTAGAGAATCAATTATATGGCAGTAATAGAAGAGGACTTGGTTTTGGTCTGAAAAACGTTGAAAAGCAAAAATTCAAGAAATTCCACAATACACCTTCTATTGCAAAGAACTTACATGCAAAGTGCTTTACTTGTGATAGTGTAGGCCATACTTCATACTATTGTAAATTTAGGAACACTAACATCAAGTTTAAACAAGTGTGGGTTCCTAAAACAATATTGGCTAACACTAGTGGACCTTGTTGGGTTCCAAGGTCACACTTAACACCTTTCATGTAGGTGTGATGGAGTTTTGGCGAGGAGCGTTAAATTCAATGTTTCATTCTTTTAGCTCCTTCGTCAAAAAGCGACGAGAAGGTATAATTTTTTATCCCTCTTTGCATTTCATTGCATACCTTCATAGATTTCGTGTGTGCTTGTTTTTATTTTGTTTTGTATGCTTGCATGGATGATTTTTAATGTTTTTATTTCTGAAAAAAAATTTGTGCTTATTGACTCCGCTTATGAATCTCTTAAGTGGTATTGCATGAATGATCAATTCTATCCCTTGTAGAAGTCAATTCATTATTGTTGTAGCTACATGAACATGATGTTATTCTTTTTAGTAGCCATGACATGTCTCATAAGTTTCAAACTTGACTTCTACACCTACATTTGCACTTTCACGATATTTTGACTTTTTAGTGCTTTTGGAGATTCTTTTGAAGAATAATGGAAAGTGAATGTAGGAATGATTAATTTCTAAAATTTCTAAGGGATATGATGTGTTTAGCCATGAATTAAAATTGAGCACAAAAGATTTTTTTAAAAAAAATTATTTGCTCCGTATGAAAAATGGATACACTTCATGGCTAAAACACAACCCTCGAGTATCCAACTTGTGCTACATGGGTAATCATTAGCGTTGGTGTATATAACTCGTCAAGCAATGTCATCCCACATTTAAAAGTCCTTTTAGGCCATGTTTTGGGATTCGGTAACTTGAACTCATCTTTGATGAGGTGGGAAAAGTCAATCCTAGTGATATTCATGAAAAATGGAAAATGTGGATTGTTTTGGTTGATTTTCTGATATTGAATCTCCTCTTGCACTTTATCGTCTATATCATTTCACTTACACAAAGGTGGAGAAGTCTTGTTTTGAAATTCAATGAACTTGAACTGTCTATTATTTGGAATACTCATGCAAATTGCTTACTACATCTAATAATGATTTATTTTTGCATGGGATATTTTTGTAACTTCATTAATCCACTTTTGGTGATTACAAAGGGGGAGAAAGAAAAGATGTTGACAACACTTGATGTTGATATTATTTGGTGAAGGGGGAGCCTGCAATATTCTTGAATACTTGTTGAAGGGAGAGCTTGAGAGAAGGGGGAGCATGCTATTGTATTTGTTATTGGTTTGTGCATGCCATATTGTAGTGCTTGAATATTCATCTCATGATTCACACCCTTCAACACACTTCACACACACATACTTTTTGATCAAATCTTTTATAGGTTTGTCATCACCAAAAGGGGGAGATTGTTGGAAGCAACGATCTAGGATCTTGGTTTGATGATGACAAACGTGTTGTTATATCTGACGTGTGTGTTTAAGTATGTTTCAGGCTTGGCGACACAATATATCTAGGCCATTTGACGGAATTGCTATTCGTATAGCACATTGGGAGACATGGAGTGTGTGTGCTCAAAGAAGCTTGACTTGGTCAATGGAGAGCAAAGTGGACCAAGTCAAACTTACTTAAGAGATTGGGTTGATTCAAAAGAAATGAGTATTTGATCAAATCAATTAGATGAATTTGTTGCTACCCATACCCTATTCAAACTTCTATTCCCAATCAAAATTCATAATCCCTATCTCTTAGGGATTCTCTCCAAAAACCCTAGGCTACCCTATATATATATATGATTGGGAGAGAAGAGAAAAATGGGGACATATAAAAAAATATATTAAGAGGGGCTAAAATTATTGGTGCGGCCTTCATCAAATATAACGTGTGGCAACAAAAAAAACCCTAACATTTTTATGCCTCTGCCGCAAGCCAAATACTTCAAAAATACTAAAAACCCTATATCCTAAGCCGCAGCCTACAAAAACAAGATAGCCAAAACCCTATTCTATATATATATACACAATCAAGAAGGCCCGGTCATTCATCTCCTTGCCGCATCACCTATCCATCATCGTGAAGCAGACACCGCCTCAAGAAGAAGCTGAGGAGACCATCTCGAAGTCGAGAGAACGGAGAAGCTCGCCATCGACGTCGTGCATGAAAACGAAGGGACGACGCCTATAGGAGACCACCGTCGCCATTGAACAACGCAGCGAAGCACTGTAGAGGCTGCTGCAAGTTGGAAGAGTCGCTGTCGGGGTTTCATCGCTGCAAGCGAAGCACGACGGAGGAACCCCCGCTGCCAAAGCTCGCTGCCATAGAGACGCTCCCGTCGACCCCGTACGCTGCTCCAAGTTGCTGTGACAAAGCCATCGTCGACGTTGAAGTGGAACGTCGAACCCATCGAGCGAAGCATCGCCGGAGGACGTCGACAACGAAGAACTCACCGTGGGAGATTGCTGCTGCTGCTGCTGAAAGTCGCCGTCGGAGCCGTGAAGCGAAGGAGGTGCTGCCGAACTCGTTCGTCGCCGAAGAAGCTGCTGACGAAGAATCGCCGCTGAAGAAGACCACATCACATCGGAGAAACGCCGCGAAGATCTGCTCGATTGAACGCTGAAGAAGGCGCCGCCGTCGTCGCTTGATGCTGCGGAGACCGCCGTGAGACGGAGCACTGCCCAACACCATCATAGCGCAAAGACACCAACATCGCCGCTGCCGGTGCCGCTGCTCGCCATAGTCGAAGACGACGACATGTCTTCGCTGCTGCGTGCGAGAAATCAAGCTGACGGCCACGATCAACTCAGTGAGATCGAAACGAGTTCGTCCGCTGCTGACGTGGGCTGAGGAATCAACGGACGAGATCGATTCATTATCGCGCATCAACGGCGGAGACTGAATTGAAATCACGAAGGGAAAATTGCCTGTGCACGCTTTTTGGAGCGTGACGTGGCAAGGGTAAAATCAAAAGGGAGCTGCTTTGCGCACAGGCCGTCATTTAAAAGGAACGAACTGCACTTCCTTGCGCACCGACCGCTTTATTCTTAAAGAGTTGCTGCGTGCACAGACTGCTGTTTTATTGAGGATTGAACTGAAATTACTTTACACACAGACCAGTGCATATCTTGACATCCAGGAGTCGGATTGAGATACCGTTTGCGTCAGATTGGAGCTGACGACGTGCAGATTGACAGAGACGCCTACACAGACACAAACTGAGCATTTCTAAACTCTAAACTCCTTTATTTGTGTCTTAGTGTAACGTTCTCTGTAGGGGAAACTTTTACCTATTTTTGTGGACTATTTTGGGACTTGTATAGTTGGGACTAGACAAGTGGGACCCAGCTAGTTTGGGACTAGCTTGTAGAAAGCTTTGCTAGGATTGATAGTGAGAGGAAACACTGTGTGTGGGGTACTGAGAGTCCGGCGAGTGTAGAGACGTAGAGGGTGCTCTGAGCGTGCTCTAACTTGTGACTTTGTACCTATTGCACTATCCAATCTAGTATTAGCTTTGGGGGCTGGAGTAGGTCGTTGGGACGACCGAACCAGGGTAAATCTGCTGTGTACTCTGTGTCTGCTTTTCATTACTCTGGTTGTGCTTTTAACTGCGTGTGATTTCTCGTGGGTTGCACGAGAATTTTTTCATTAGCCTATTCACCCCCCCCCCCCCCCTCTAGGCTAGGATCCAGATCCAATATCATGTTCCTCCTCGCTTTTAGCTTCGCTATCCATATCCCATGTTAATACCTTCGCTTTTCCTTTTCCTTTAGCGAGCTGAGCAGTTTTATTTGGGCAATCCTTCATCAGATGTTCTCTTCCCTTGCATTTAAAACATTGCATTCTATCAGTAGATTTCTGATCATTAATTTGCTTGGAAGAATTATTAAAGTTAGAACGATTAAACCTGTGTGCCATTTCGTTTCTCCCATGCTTGGTCTTGATGAACTTTCTGAAGTTATCACCATTAGCGCTATGTCGTCGTCATCATCCTCTTCTTCGCTAGCTTGCAAAGCAAGGGGCTTTATGGCTTTCTCTTTCTCCTCAGGTTTCTCTCTTGCTTCAACATTTTACAGTTCCAACTCATGGGACATCAAATTACCAATAAGGTCCTCCACCTTCAATTGAGACAATACCTTTGCTTCCTGGATGGCGGTGACCTTTGGTCTGAAAGAGCTTGGCAATGCTCTTAGGATCTTCCTCACTTGATCGAGGCTATCATATGGCTTTCCAAGTGAGCTAGACTTATAGACTATGTCGGTGAACCTCGCATACATCTCTGATATGCTCTCTGATGGTAGCATACGAAATCCCTCGAACTCTGCACTCAAAAGAGACAGTCTAGACTCCTTTACCTGTGACGTTCCCTCGTGCGTCACCTCCAAAGTATGCCATATTTCCTGCGCAGTTAAACAATGTGAGATTCTATTATATTCAGATTTATCAAGTGCACAAATGAGAGCATTCATAGCTTTAGCATTTAAAAAATAAGATTTCCAATCATTATCATCCCATTTGTCATTAGGTTTTTCAATCTCAACATTGTCTACTTTAATAACAGGCAGTTTATATCCTTTTTCAATTATTTGCCAAGCCTTATAATCAACAGAAATAAGGTAGATTTTCATTCGATTTTTCCAATAAGCATAATCACCTCCATTAAATCTAGGGGGATGGGAAACAGACTGACCCTTAGCAAAAGTACTATCCATATGGTTATTCATGGTCAAACCTAGGCTAGATCATAAAACCTGCTCTGATACTACTTGTTGGATCTGGATCCTAGCCTAGAGGGGGGTGAATAAGCTTATAAAAATAATTCGTGCAACCCACGAATAAGCACACGCAGTTATAGCAGCAACAGGGTAAATAAAAAGCAGACGCAGAGTACACAGCAGATTTACCCTGGTTTGGTCGACCCTTCGACCTACTCCAGCCCCCAAAGCAGATACTAGTATTGAATAGCGCAATAGGTACAAAACCACAAGTTAGAGCACGCTCAGAGCACCCTCTACGTCTCTACACTCGCCAGGCTCTCAGTACTCCACACACAGTGTTTTCTCTCACTATCAATCCTAGTAACGCTTTCTACCAGCTAGTCCCAAACTAGCTGGGTCCCACTTGTCTAACCCCAAACAGACAAGTCCCAAAATAGTCCCCAAAAATGGTAAAGTTTCCCCTACAGAGAACGTTACACTAAGACACAAATAAAAGAGTTTAAGGGTTTAGAAATGCTCGGTTTGTGTCCGTGTAGGCGTCTCTGTCAATCAGCACGTCGCCAGTTCCAATTTGACGCAAACTGTGTCTCAATCCGACTTCTGGATTGCAAAATACACACTGGTCTGTGTGTAAAGAAATTCAGTTCAAGTCCTTATTAAAATCGGTCTGTGCGCAGAGCAGATCCCTTAAAACTCCTAAAGCCACGTCAGCCTTTGAGATTCGTGCGGCTTTAAATCAGCTGTGGTTGATGCAGCCACCACGTCAGCGAGATAAACGAAAACGTTTTCGTTTTCGACCTCTCGTAAATCCTCCGCCCACGTCAGCAGCAAAAGCATGCAGCGCTCCAACTTCTTTCGTTCGCTTACGGCGACTGCGGCGGTTTCGCGGCGGTGATAAGGCAGCAGCAGGGGTGTTCGACAGCAGCTCCGGTGACGTGAAGGTTGATGGCGACAATTGCTTCTCGACGCTCTGACTACGGCGGTCTTCTCTGACGGCAGCTTCGGTGGACTTCGGTCTCTACGGCGACGAGCTCTCCGACTTGCAGCGAGGGTTGCAGTGGCACGGATCTCAAAGGCAGCAGCATCAGCGAGCTCTTTGACAGCATCGGTTAACAGCTTCTTGGTGGGTTCTCCGATGACGTCTTCGTCTACAGCAGCGACGTGCGACCTCAGTTGATCCTAGGGCAACGTCTCTCGTTTCCGGTGGTGCTTCGCTTCAACGTCGACAGTGAAGACTTCGTGCGACAACGAAGATGGGAGCTGCAGGCATTTACGACGGCGGAGGAGGTCTCTTTGGGTGACGGCGGCTTCGTCTTCAACGTTCGAGCTTCGACAGTGTCTCTGGCGTCGTCTTCGACTGCAGCAGCGGCGGGCTCCTTCTCCGATGGCGAGGGAAATATGGGATTTGGATGCGAAAATGGCATGGAATGCGATGTCATGATGATATGAAAAAGGTAAAAATATATGGACACATCAGAAGATATTACCATTGGGAAGGTCTCATCTTTTCAAAGGAAAGCATATTTCAAGTAGTCCGGCAATGGCTTCAGTTCAAGCTTTGGATGCTCCATGTCAGAGGGTAATTGTGGTGTCAATCCAACTGGTAGTGGTTCAAATATTGGTGCCCATATTTTCCTTGAATTTTCATGAGTGCCCTGTGTAGGAAGATATATGCCCATAAGGCAATTTATCTTGAGTATACGTCTTGATTATACCGTATATGGTACGTATTATTCTAAGTATAAAATCATTTGTATTAATATACTTAGATAATATCCATAGACTTATAGTTAGGTCCTTACATATCTAGATGAGATCTCGATTATGAGTAAGTAAGTGACCGAATAGAAACGTAAGTCTTAAACGGTTCGTGATCATAGATGTGTCGAGAACTGGATATCGACACATCGGATAGATCACTGTGTCTTCGTCTTACCTTAGGGTAATGGTGATCTCATAGTCATTCGACTTGGTGAAGTCGGAGACGAGACACAGGTGCTCATTGGGGAATGAGTTCACTGAACGACCAAGTTAGAGTTGTTAAATGGTTAACTTTAATAATCTGTCTTTAATAACTCTAGGGTGATGATAGGTTAGTTGATCCTTAAGACCTGAAGTCATCTGTACCAACCTGTGAGTGAACGGTGTAGCTTAGACCCATGATCTAGCTTCGAGGACAAGTCCTGATGAAAGATCTTAGGTTGGGTTGCACCTGAAGCTCTCGAGGTAAGTAAGTGACTAAGATGGGATTCGTCACTTCCATTAAAGGGAAGTTAGTGTTACAGGCTTAGTACGGTCTTTATGTTAATCCTCGGCCGGGGTACGTTGTAAGTAGTACAACGTGTATACAATAAAGACCGCCGTATACTGACCAATGTTGTCTAATAGGGTTGACAGAAAACCATACCCTAGGCCAACAATAACACAGTCTTGACGAAGGGATTTTAGCTAACGGCATTCATCACTGACACAGCCAATGCAAACCCTATGATACTTTTGTCAAAGGGTCGATCACGTTATGATGACTCTGAAACAGTGACGACAGCTACTGCTCGTAGTGACCGTCATCTAGGGGTTTCGAGCCCCAACCTGTAGTAAGGTCAGGCTGTAGGGTCTCACACCGAGTAGTGTTCGTGTCTTAGTAATAGGAATATAGAATAGAGAGAAATATCATTTGATGATATTGAATATTCACAAAGCGGTTGTGAATATTAGTCGCATTAAGCAATAGGGACAAAACGTTGCATTAGATGCAAACTTTGACTAAACGTGTTGTAAATTGGTTACGACGGATTTAGTAGGAACAAACAAGTTGGAAAGGGTTACCTGGATGACGGGATCGTCCCGGTCTAAACACAGGTTCAAACCGCGTCCAAATCGGAGCTCAAACGAGCCCAGAAACAGTTCAAGTGGAAGTGGGTTAGACCCACTGGGCCAAAAGGGCCCAAGAACAAAGACAACGGGTGCAGCCCGCTTGCTGCAACGGGCGCACGCCCGCTGCATCAGCGGGCGTGGCCCGCTGCACAGCGGGCCAGCACCCGCTGATGCAGCGGGCCGGCACCCGCTGATGCAGCGGGCACGGCCCGCTGCTTGCAGCGGGCCAGCGCCCGCTGATGCAGCGGGCGCGCGCAGCCCGGCCGGTCCCCTTGGGCGGGCGCGCCCGCTAGGCTTAGCGGGCGCATCCGCAACTTATGTCAAATTAGGGTTTTTTGAAACCCCTAATGACGGCTACGAATTTTGAGAAATTACTAAACTTTGAGCAATTGTTTGAGGGGTCAAACGAAGTCGAAATTCGTCACCGTCAGTTCCTACGCGTTCACCATTCCAAGCTCTTCTGATTGATAGCTTGTTTGGTATCTGAAGTTTAGTATGCAAGGAGAATTAATTAGTTAAAGTTTGATTTTATGAAAGGCTAACTTTAAAGTTGAAATTAAGCCAAATGGCTTAATTGATTTTCCCTCTTCATGCTGAATGTCCCACATTGCCCGCAATGAGTGAGTGAGTGCTCACTCCATATATAAATAGGGGTGCACTCTCCTCGTTGAAACACACACCAGTCAACGATCGAGTAGCTCCAGAATTTTAGAGCAAGCTCGATCCGCGACTAAACTCTCTCTCTATTTTCCTGTTCTCCGGAGTAGTCCTAGCACGACTACAAAGGGTGTTTGGATCTGATCCGGACGTCTAAGACGCGGGTTTCTTCTCAAATGAAACTTTCTACCGCGTGTGATCGGCTCGGCGGCGAAAGCAGCTCGGGCGGATCGGTGCGAGGGAGAGAGGCGGCTCAGGCAGATCGAGTCAACGCGGCTCGGCTACGAGGAGCTTCTCAAGACGGTGCGGTACATCTTGCCTGCCCCAGGGCCAAGATTCCGGGTATGTAGTTAAGCATTTTTAGTGTAGATTTTATTTGTCGCTTTAGTGTAGATCCTTCTTGGGGTGGTCAGATCCACCCCAAGTTGGCATAGATCGGGCTAGGTTATGGCTCCCCAGAGCCTAGCTAAATAGTTTAGCTAGTGTAGAAATTTTGATTTCTGGTTTTCCGCTGCGCTTTTGTGCCTCCGTGGTCCGTCCGACTTAGGACGGATACGGACTCGAGCTCTGGGGGTCCGCCAAAACCCCAACAGTGGTATCGGAGCCACGGTTATGCTATAGATCTACTATATCGACTTTTTTAATCTTTAAAAATGCTTGTTTTACATGTACAAACTATTTTAGCTTTATGTTTTAAATAGTTTTAAAAAATTGTTTTGTGTTTTAAAAATTGTTTTTGCAACACAGAAATTTTTTTGGGACTATTTTACTTTATGCGATAAATTTTAAATAGGTCTCCAATATTTAAATACTTTATAAATTTTTTTTATGAGATATAAAATTTTTTTTGGGGTATTTAAAGTTTATGTAAACTTTATAGAAAATTTTTTATTTTTGAAATCTAAAAGTTTTCTTTAGTTACATAAAGGCTAGAAATCTTTAAACTTTATTTGAAAGCTTCTAAAAGGATTTCTAAAAGATTTTAAAAGAGTTTTAAAATTGTTTTAAAATATGTAAATAATAGAAATGTTTTATTTTCATGAGATGAAACATAAATTAATTTCTTTTTATTACATAGATGTTTCTAAAATTATTATGTGATATTTTAATTTTAGAAATAAGGTTAAAAAATTTTAAAGCCTAGGTTTAAAAATTATTTGATAATTTTATACGACCTAGTTTTATGCGATGAAATTTTTTATGGAGGCTTTAAATTTTAATCTTTAATTTTAAGTGTTAAAATTTAGATTTGCATGGTTTTATTATGTAGATAATTTTAAACTTGCAAATGCTCATGTATGTCACAAAATGAAAATTTTATTTATGTTGATAAATTAGTTGTTTCTTTTTAATGGACATGTGAACCTTATTAGGTTAGCCATTAAATGTTTAAAATTTTATGAGATGAAATTTTAATTAGTGACATGCTATGTTTGATAAAACAAAACAACATTCGAACCTAATACCAGATTAGGGTAGTCCCTTTGTTTGTAAATCATTTCATTAAAACGTTTAATTAATGATTTTCATAAAAGAAAATGTTGAATTGTTTTATTAAAATCCTAATTAGATTGGGGTAGCAAGTTGAACGAAGAACCTTATAGTTGATAAGGACTTAATAAAAGCTGTTCAACCAATCCGAAAAATTTTGAATTTTAGGATCCACTAGTTGATAAGGATTAACTAGTTCTCTTAATTAAAAGCCATTTAGTTGTTTGGAAAACATAAAATTGATGACAACTCCTTCAATGGATCATGATGTCGGTCAATGTGCTTGGCTAATGTTTTTGGACCAACCTAGCTAGACTGGGTAACAAGTGGTCCTGGCTTAGTCAATTCCCTGGCCGCGTCCGCTGGACCGCAAGGAGTCGATTCATGACTATGTAAATCCATCGACTATACCTAAGTCAATACGATAATAATCTTGTTCAAGATAAATCGTAGCCCTCCTTGTTTTAGGAGTTGGCAACTGTAAGAAACATGTTTCGGTTGTTGAGCTACACTCAAGCCGTGACATGTCAATCTTATAGAAACCGATTTCTTGATTGACATCTTAACCTGACTGAAACCGTTGTCTCATCCCTCGAGCTTCGGCGTAAGTCTAATTAAGAATGTAGTCTAAGACCTGACCCAAACCGGCGCGTCGTGCATACACCGAGCAAAGGGGCAAGTCAGGCTAGAAAAGAAAACAAGGGTCCGACTAGGCTAGCCATTGTGATCCGGTTGAGTACACTCATGATCACAAATGACTATGGGTAAAATCGATAGGGAATCATAATAAATATGATTGACGACGAGTTCGTCTACCGACTGCAGAGTCGGACAACTTGTTGAGATACACTCAAGGTTGTCAGACTCAGGGAAGTCGGATCCCTCTCTCACAAATGTTATTTTATAATAAACTGTTTATTATAATGGCTTTAATAAATTTAGTGGGAGAATATAGTTTTATTAAAACCATTAAAACTATACTACGAACATATACTAACTAAAGTATCTATAAAATGCAGAATGGACTCAGGTCTAAAATACATGGTAGAAAAGAACGTGCTGAATGGAACCAACTACAAAGACTGGCTTAGGAACATTAAGGTGGTCCTTTCCCTAGCTGGGATTGGATACATATTGTTCGAGGACGCTCCGGAGAAGCCCGATGATGATTCGACCCACGAAGAAAAATAAGCCTTTAAGTTGTACCAGAGGGATGCATTGAAGGCAAGGTGCCTTACTCTAGCTTCGATGACCAACGAACTGCAAAGGAAGCATGAACATATGGATGTTCAGAGCATACTCCTTAATGCACAAGAGTTGTATGGCAAGCGATCCAGAGCTGCCAAGTTCGAAGCTACTAGCAACCTCTAGGGCACAAAGATGACGACAGGGCCCGTACAAGATCATGTTATCAAGATGATCGGGTACGTAGAGGACGCTCTCCAGTTAGGATTTATCCTGGACAATGAGATGTCCACGGATATTATCCTAAAGTCTTTAACTCCCGAGTTTAAGCCCTTTATAACTGGCTTTATAATGAACAGCCTTGAGACGGATCTTCCTGGTCTCCTCAATATGCTCTGGCAGTTTGAGGAAATTGAGAAGAAGCCGACTGCACTGGTTGTTGGCTCTGCTACTTCCGACCAGCCGAAAGGCAAAGGAAAGAAGAGGCAGGTCCCACAACCTGCGAAGGCTAAGAATGGGAAGAAGAAGAATAAAGGGGCCCCGTCGAAATCTGAGTGCTTCCATTGCCACAAGGTTGGCCACTGGAAGAGGAACTGTAAGATTTATCTTGCAAAGAAGAAGAAGGGGCATACTGATGCCTCTACCTCAGGTACAAATTAAATTCGATTAAATGCAATTATTTCCATTCATATAGTATGAGATACTTACAGACATCTGTGTAATGTATACAGGTGGCTGATATGAACCGGAGATTGGAGAAGTACGGAGATCGGTCGGCAATCAAAGCAACAGTTGCTGTTGGGACCGTTTTCAAAGACTTCTGGAGACGATGACCATGATGGAGATGATATTTTTCTTACTTGAATAAAATTGTATCATCTTTAAAGGTCGAAAACAATGCATGAGTGCTTTGCACTCAAGGTTTATTTTTGATAAACAAGTTAAGGTTCTTTTCATGAACCCGTTGTTTTGGAATGGATGTCTCGTTTGTTGCAATTGAAATTGAATCGGCTTAAATTCTGTGGATGTGGTTTTTTTTTGTGATGGTTGCGAATAATAATGCATAGCTTCGATAATATTGTTTTTGGAGCTGACTTAATGTTAAAAGTCAATCAGTAGTTAAGTATAGGTTCCAGGGGGCGTATAAATTGTGTGCGATCACAATAATACGCATATCAAGATTAATTCTTGATGAACTGCATTTAGTTATTAAAAGAGTTAATACTAAATGTGGTTAAAGGAATAAGTACAGTGTAGGACGTTTTGATTGAACGAGTCAATGTCAAGTTTCCTTAAAACGATCTTGACTTGACTCATTCGTCAAACCGAACCTGACACTTGTGCATTCCATCTGAGGCACTTACCAAATGGTTATTTTTGCACATAAATCTAAATATGATTTAGATATTATGTTGCAATAATTTAACCAGGTAATTCTTAAAGTCAGTGGGAGCGAGCTCATATACTTAGTTCCGTTTTTCGGACTAAGTAAAAAGGACATTTCACTATAATGAATCTTCTATATAAATCATTAAGTCAAAATTGTTTTGATTTAATCGTATATATATATAGACTTAGGGTGTCAAATATGTACTTGACATATTGACACAATAAAGTGGAGTGAGCTAGAACTGACTTACGGAAATGTTAGACCCCACATCTAAATCGTATAAGCTAACTGTTAGCTATACAAAGTTAGGAAAATTGATCCAGATCATTTTTCCAAAGGATCAACCCTGTGTGATCAAGAGATGTAATTTCAATCCATTAAAATTCGTTGTAGATACTTGTTAGTAGAACCATTCTTAGGTTTGCCATATCAAATGTCAAAGTGACTGATATGCTATAACGGTATGAGATACCGAGATAAATAGCCTAAGTGCAAGTGGGAGATGTAGGAAGATATATGCCCATAAGGCAATTTATCTTGAGTATACGTCTTGTTCATACCGTACATGGTATGTATTATTCTAAGTATAAAATCATTTGTATTAATATACTTAGATAATATCCAAAGACTTATAGTTAGGTCCTTACATATCTAGATGAGATCTCGATTATGAGTAAGTAAGCGACCGAATAGAAACGTAAGTCTTAAACGGTTCGTGATCATAGATGTGTCGAGAACTGGATATCGACACATCGGATAGATCACTGTGTCTTCGTCTTACCTTAGGGTAATGGTGATCTCATAGTCATTCGACTTGGTAAAGTCGGAGACGAGACACAGGTGCTCATTGGGGAATGAGTTCACTGAACGACCAAGTTAGAGTTGTTAAATGGTTAACTTTAATAATCTGTCTTTAATAACTCTAGGGTGATGATAGGTTAGTTGATCCTTAAGACCTGAAGTCATCTGTACCAACCTGTGAGCGAACGGTGTAGCTTAGACCCATGATCTAGCTTCGAGGACAAGTCCTGATGAAAGATCTTAGGTTGGGTTGCACCTGAAGCTCTCGAGGTAAGTAAGTGACTAAGATGGGATTCGTCACTTCCATTAAAGGGAAGTTAGTGTTACAGGCTCAGTACGGTCTTTATGTTAATCCTCGGCCGGGGTACGTTGCAAGTAGTACAACATGTATACAATAAAGACCGCCCTATACTGACCAATGTTGTCTAATTGGGTTGACAGAAAACCATACCCTAGGCCAACAATAACACAGTCTTGACGAAGGGATTTTAGCTAACGGCATTCATCACTGACACAGCCAATGCAAACCCTATGATACTTTTGTCAAAGGGTCGATCACGTTATGATGACTCTAAAACAGGGACGACAGCTACTGCTCGTAGTGACCGTCGTCTAGGGGTTTCGAGCCCCAACCTGTAGTAAGGTCAGGCTGTAGGGTCTCACACCGAGTAGTGTTCGTGTCTTAGTAATAGGAATATAGAATAGAGAGAAATATCATTTGATGATATTGAATATTCACAAAGCGGTTGTGAATATTAGTCGCATTAAGCAATAGGGACAAAACGTTGCATTAGATGCAAACTTTGACTAAACGTGTTGTAAATTGGTTATGACGGATTTAGTAGGAACAAACAAGTTGGAAAGGGTTACCTGGATGACGGGATCGTCCCGGTCTAAACACAGGTTCAAACCGCGTCCAAATCGGAGCTCAAACGAGCCCAAAAACAGTTCAAGGGGAAGTGGGTTAGACCCACTGGGCCAAAAGGGCCCATGAACAAAGACAACGGGCGCAGCCTGCTTGCTGCAACGGGCGCACGCCCGCTGCACAGCGGGCGCGGCCCGCTGTGTGCAGCGGGCGGGCGCCCGTTGCATCAGTGGGCGTGGCCCGCTGCGGCAGCGGGCGCGCGCAGCCCGCCCGGTCCCCTTGGGCGGGCGCGCCCGCTAGGCTTAGCGGGTGCGCCCGCAACTTAAGTCAAATTAGGGATTTTTTAAACCCCTAATGACGGCTACGAATTTTGAGAAATTGCTAAACTTTGAGCAATTGTTTGAGGGGTCAAATGAAGTCGAAATTCGTCACCGTCAGTTCCTACGCGTTCACCATTCCAAGCTCTTCTGATTGATAGCGTGTTTGGTGTCTGAAGTTTAGTATGCAAGGAGAATTAATTAGTTAAAGTTTGACTTTATGAAAGGCTAACTTTAAAGTTGAAATTAAGCCAAATGGCTTAATTGATTTTCCCTCTTCATGCGGAATGTCCCACATTGCCCGCAACGAGTGAGTGAGTGCTCACTCCCTATATAAATAGGGGTGCACTCTCCTCGTTGAAACACACACCAGTCAACGATCGAGTAGCTCCAGAATTTTAGAGCAAGCTCGATCCGCGACTAAACTCTCTCTCTATTTTCCTGTTCTCTGGAGTAGTCCTAGCACGACTACAAAGGGGGTTTGGATCTGATCCGGACGTCTAAGACGCGGGTTCTTCTCAAGTGAAACTTTCTACCGCGTGTGATCGGCTCGGAGGCGAAAGCAGCTCGGGCGGATCGGTGCGAGGGTGAGAGGCGGCTCAGGCAGATCGAGTCAACGCGGCTCGGCTACGAGGAGCTTCTCAAGACGGTGCGGTACATCTTGCCTGTCCCAGGGCCAAGATTCCGGGTATGTGGTTAAGAATTTTTAGTGTAGATTTTATTAGTCGCTTTAGTGTAGATCCTTCTTGGGGTGGTCAGATCCACCCCAAGTTGGCAAAGATCGAGCTAGGTTCTAGCTCCCCAGAGCCTAGCTAAATAGTTTAGCTAGTGTAGAAATTTTGATTTCTGGTTTTCCGCTGCGCTTTTGTGCCTCCGTGGTCCGTCCGACTTAGGACGGATACGGACTCGAGCTCTGGAATCCGGAACACCACCCTTTTGCTATGACAGTCGATCGAGGCGTGGAAATCTCCCAACCAATCGATGCCAAGAACGACATCGAAATGTGGCAGATCATGGACAATGAAATCTGCAAAGAGCTCGTGTCCACTGATCACCAAAGAAACTGATCGACATCCCAAATTCACCGTCACCGCTCCGTTCCCTGTGGTAATGTCCCAACACTTAGGGAGTGTATGGGTGGGGATAGAGTGCTTTGTTACAAACCTCCGGGATATGATGCACATAGATGCACCGGAGTCGAACAAAGCCAAGGCTGGGTGAGAGGACACTAGAATGGTGCCTAAGATATAAGGGAACTATGGTCAAATCAAACTATTCTATCAAACAAGTCAAGCAAGCAACACTAATAATAAGATCTAAACTATGAAATGAAAAACTAGGATCAAGTGTTACCTGCTATAACTCCATCCAGCTCCTCAGTCTCAACAGCAGTCATGGTATACATCGGCCTCTGGGGCTGTGCTGCTCTCTGATACATCTGCCTCTGTGGCGGCAAAGGTGGTCCACGAGCAGCAGGTCCTCTCTGAACTGGAGCAGGTGCTCTCATCTGCAACGGGGCTGGCGCTCCAACTACGGCATGACGAGCTCTCGGGCAATCCTTCGCAGCATGCGAGGCATCTCCACAAATTAAGCATATCCCCATCCTCTCCCTGCAGGTGGCCTGAACATGTCTAGGCTTTCCGCAGAAGTGGCACGGGCCCTTGCCCTGAATCTGAACTGACGCTCCAGGCCTCTTGAATGGTACTGTCTGAACTGGCCTCATCACCGGCCTAGCAGGTGGCCGGTACTACTCCATGGGACGCTTCTCCTTATCAGCTGGAGGGTCAGGCAAAAGAGCTATGAGCTCATGATTCTTCGCAGCATCAAGCACCTCCCTCATAGTCGAGAAACTCGCCAAAGACATCGAAGCCTGAATCTTCAGACGCAGTCCCTGACGAAAGCGATCAGCTCGCTTCTCCTCCTTCTTCACCATGTGCGGGGCAAAACGGATCAACATCTCAAACTCAGCTTCATACTCCTCGACAGTCATACCTTCCTGCTTCAGGTCTATAAACTTGCTCAGCAGCTCCCTCCTAGCAGACTTGGTGAAATACTTATCCTTGAACATAGACCTGAAGGTCTTCCATCCCACTGGCTTCTCAAGACGCCTCTCCTCGATGCGCCACAAATTCCTCGCATTCTCCGTCAGTTGCATCTTTGCTATCTCCACACGGGTATCATCAGGAATCTTCGCAGCAACTAACTTCTCCTCCGTGCTCAGGATCCACTCGTCAGCAGCTAGGGGTCCCTCCTTCCCCGAAAATGTCCTCGGCTGGAGCTTGTTGAACTGCTTCACTCCTGGAGCAGCTCGAGGGGCAGGTGGAGGTGGTGGTGGTGCAACTGGAACAGCCTGGGCAGCACGCTAGGACTGCTGAACCAACTGATGCTGAACATCCAGCATCTCCCTCATCACACCCAGAAACTGACGAAAGTCTCCGCTCTGGTCCTCCGGAACTCCATCGCCTAAGTTCCCCGATCGAGTAACACGTCGTCCGGCCATCCTATTGACAGAAACACAGAGGTTAGACTCGTACAATTATTGGATGATAATAAAATGAATTTCAATACTTCGATTGTTCCGTATTCGCAGAAGGAGGGGAACTGCATGGGCCACCACTAAAACCTGTCACACCCCGCTTCCCAAAAAGGTCGGAGGCGAAGCGTGACTAAGGCCCGCTTAGGCCAGGGCTAAGAGCCCAGACCCAATAAGCGTCTGTGATATTCCAAACGAAGGAAACAGGTCCCTGCAAGTTAGTACGGAAACAACAAAGTACTGAAAAGAGATATCATTTCATTTTATTCCAAATAAAACATCCAAAAGTACTGAGAGTCTAAAACGCCCGAAGGCTACAACTGCAGAAAAGAAACTACTGGTGCAAGCACCCAACCTAGACAAGAAAACAATAGGTGCTACCCACCCAATCTAAACTGGAACAGAAATCTGGATCAGCAACTAGAGGCCTCTAACTCTGGTCCTCCTCTGGGTCGTACTCCGGATCAACGTCCTCCGGCTCTCCGTCAGCTGGCAAGTCCGCCTCGTCGACGTACTCTGGCTCAACACCTGACGTATAGCACCAAAAGAAGGAACTGTACGTCAGGTCCGGTCTACAAAAAGGGTTAGACCAAACTACAAGTGTATCAACTTTTAGACAACGTTTTACTGGTTGATTAGCATGCTGGGGTTATAACTGAGTAACAAACAGAAGTAACGCAGCAGGAAAGTAAAGCGCAACAAGTAGTAGTTGTAGCGTGTGCTACCAACTACGGGACTAACCTACATGTGTCAAGACAAGACGGGACGTGACAGAAACAAGGCAAGACAAGACAAGTGAGACACGAAAGGGTTCACGCCTTACTGTTCGAGGGGGATCAGACCCTCTTGCTGTTCGCACGCTCAACCCAACCCCAAACCCCAAGGAAGACAAGACAAGACAAGACACCAGTACAAGGGATCACTCGCTCTAGCTTGGCGAGTGCCCTATTGCCCGCAGGCTGAGAATCAGTACAAGGGATCACTCTCTCTAGCTTGGAGAGTGCCCTATTGCCCTCGGGCTGTGTATCAGTACAAGTGATCACTCTCTCTAACTTGGAGAGTGCCCTATTGCCCGCAGGCTGTGAATCAGTACAAGGGATCACTCGGAGAGTGCCCTATTACCCAGCGGGCTGTGCAAGACGGGACGGGACGTGACAAGACAGGAAGGGTTATTCTAGGGTGTCCACACACACGCACACACATATAGCCCTACAGCATCAAAGTTGTTGTCAGGCTCAGACTTCGTCGTCAAGTCTGAGCCGTCAGGAGTCGTCCCGGACGCTATCATTTCACGTCCGGTTCTATTTGTTCACAGTTAACAATTCTAACCAACTAGGGCCTAAGCACGGCCAAAAGTGCAAGTGGATACACTTGCCTGCGATGGCGAGTGTGTCGTCCTCTCGAAGCGTCTCGTCCAAGCGTCTCGTCCGCGGAAGTCCGTCTGAAATATCGCAACGGCGACGATGTCAGGTCTCAAATTCATCAAATCCTATTAGGGTTCGTTTCTAGATTATCGGGACTATCCTATTCGTCAAAAGTCTCTTTTTGATGTTTCAGCCTAATCGACGATCTATCCGATGTGCACAGTCAACAAAGTCCATTCGTCGATTTTCTAAGTTCGTACAACGTTTTACAGGTGCTGGAAAATAAATTTAGTTCAAGTTGACGGTTTTTAGTTTAGGGTTCAGTCAGCTATTGTGGGGGTTTCTACGAGTTTCGGGGAACCAACCTGAACCGGAGTTTGTCGTAGAATGGATGTCGTGTCTGATCGGAGGACTCCTCAGCTTCAGATCTGGTCCTCGCACAATTCTCCAAAAGTCAAAACTTGCGACGAAGGCCTACGACGTGTCGCAACGTCGTAGACGGCAAATCCGCGAAGTAGCACGTCCAAGTGGGGCCCACAACAGTGCTAGGGGTCAATGGGGGACCCACAACACCTCTGGAGAACTTGGGGGGCCCACCACAGGAGTTGGTGTGGGAGAAACAATGTTGCGACGAAGTTCTGTCGGTCGGGCACGGTCGGTGCGGGGGTTCCTCTCGGTCAGACCGAGAGGGGCTCTCGGTCGGACACTGTGCAGCGCAGCGGAAGCGGGGCTCGTGCGGTGCGAGGGGATCCTTCGGTCAGACCGATGGATCCCGTCGGTCGGGCGCTGCGGGTGCGGGCGAAGCGGCGCTTGGGGGAAAGCGGGGCGGCCTCTCGGTCAGACCGACGAGGCGGGTCGGTCGGGCGCTAGGGCGATGCGGGCGACGTGCAGCGTGAGGGCGAAGCGGCTGTGCGGGGAAAGTCTCTCGGTCAGACCGAGAGACGGCCTCGGTCGGAGCGGGCGAATCGAAGGGGGTGTTGCAGCGGTGCGCTGCAAGCGGCGATGCGGGGAGCGGCTCCGGTCGTGCACTAGGATTTGCGGGGGTGAGCTCCGGTCGTGCACTGGGCGATCGTCGCAACGTTGCGACGAAGCTTTGGGAGAGGAAACAGCGGCTAGGGTTTTGTGTAATGCCGAAATAACTTAGACTAGGGCTAATATAAATATGTTAAAGCTAGGGTTAGGGTTAGGGTTTAGAAAAACGTAATTAAAATAATTAAAATAATTAATTTAGTTTAAAATTACTCTCCTCTCCCTCACGCAAGATGGGTGCGGCCAAAAATTCTAAAATTTGGTTCAAAAATTCTTTAATACGTTATTATAATATAGGAATTTTATTGTAATTAAAACACTTATAAAAATAGGTTTTAAAATTATTTAAAACTTTCAAAAAATGGAAAATAGGTCAAATTAAGTCCAAAAATTGTAAAGTAATTATGGGGTGTTCGGGACGACTAAAGAAAGAGAATGGAGAAGATGGATCTAAATTTCGACGTCGAGAGACAAAACTAAAATTCGAAACGTCTCGCGTCAAAACAGAAAGTCGCGACGTCACGTCAAATAAGATAGTATCGCTGAAGAACGACTCGAGATATGTCGTTTCAAAGTTATTCCACAAACTAATACTTTCAGAGACGATCACGTCAATATATCACACAATAATGTTCAAAATCAAATAAAGTCAAAAATAAACACGTGCACAATCAAGAGCACGTGCACAAAGAAAGTACGATCGGAAACCGACCGTTACAGTATTGTGATACAAATCAAACTTATAGGTACTTGTTGGAGAACAAGGTACTGGATAGACTCGCTATGAGATCATTACATGGATTAGTGGCATATATGATCTCATAATAGTTATGTCATAGAATCCTTAGACCTAATATCATCACAGTTTTCTACATAAGAAACACCATGTTTTGATATAACCAAACATTATCTTTAATCAGATAATCATTAAGGTTATGATTGAATATGATAAGAATTATGCAGAGGAAAGTGAATAAACAAGATGGAATTTGTCCTTCTCTTATGAGAGATATCTAATGGGACCCTCGATAAGTAGGACTGAGAAATGCATGGATGTGCTCAAATAAATGTCATTTGATTTTATTAGTCCACTTAGAAACCGAGAAATTGAATGTTTGAACAATTTAAGTATGACATTGTCCATGACTTATCTTCAGATCAGATATCATGTGACAAAAGAATTATGACATGTTCTATTAGTTAGGTTAATATCAGTCTAATGATATTCATATTAATTGAGTGGTCATAATGTCTTGCTTGAGACCAATTATGACTTGTGGGCTTTTAATGGGATTATGTCCACTACCAATTTGATATAAGCCTATTGGGTCGCACACAAAGAGCGTAGTGGATAGGATATGGTTTTTAATGAGATTTCGAATCTGATTCGAAATTCAAAATAAGGCGAAATATCTTAATTATCAGATATTGTATCTTGTTAAGATATTATCCCTAAGATATCTCTGCGTAACCGAAGCGCGTTAAAGTGTTAACGGATATAATATCTTGTTAAGATATAATCCCTAAGATATCTATGTGTTACTGAAATGAATTAAAGGGTTAATGTGGGACTCTATATATGACATAGAGAGGATTTTGAGGTATTCACGCATTCAATTAATTTGTCCCGTTTTTTGAGAAAAGCGAAGAGCGAGAGAGAAATCCTAGTTTCAAAGAAGGAGCTAGCATCCTCGCAATTCCTGTTCTTGACATTCGCGTGTGGATACTGATAGAGGGTGGTCATTCGTAGAGCAGTACATGTATTCCGATACATTCGAATCGTCAACAAAGATTAGTAATCTAATCGAGTCAATTTGAAACGCATGGATCCTGGTAGGTTTCTATTTTTTCCGATGCGTATAAACTTGTTATGCATGATAGAAACCCTAACACGATGTAAATCTCCAGGTGCTCCACAGGATCGCCTATGCTGGCATACCTCGGGACATCATTAACGGAAGGTGGAATGTACTTCCATGAATATGGTGTGCTGAGGATGGCAGCTATGAATGACGAGGAAGAGAAAAGGTTCAAATCTTTAGGGGGATTGAGGTCCCCTCACCGATGCTTGTCGATTTGCTGCTGCAGGTTGGCGATCTGATCTTCAGCCGTAGAGGGCTGATCTGCCTGCTTTTCGTTGATCTACTGCCTAAGATCAAATTTTTTGCCCTTGTTTCCTTGCAAGTTGGTGCACGGATCATCGTCTATTATGGGCATAGTGCCTTTGGGGCATCGGCTAGTGGAAGCCTTCGCCTTGCCCTTGCAGTACTTTTGGCACTTTCCAACCCTTTGTCGCTGCTGAAGCTTTACGTCTCCCCAGCGTCTTCATCTTCTATGTGCTCCCTCTTAGAGGAGGGCACATCATGACTAAAACCCTCCAGGGAGGCATTGGACCTTCTCTCTCAGGTCAGATCTAGGACCATCTCATGCAAAGCTTCGATGTTCTTAGATTGACAGATCTAGATCTCCCGCATCTCACGGATCACTGTCGCGAGAGCTTAGAAATCAGCCGTTGTGGGGACTGCATGAGCTTGCGCGGATGGGCCACCAGCGGGTTGGCTATCCTCTATGGTATGAGTGTTTTCAATGGCACTGTTGGTCTCACCACCAACATTTCTCTTACCTTTCGCTATTGGAAAGGAGGATGCTATGAAAGATTGTTTCATGAGAGCCTATGCAACGAGAGTTGTGCACAAGGCTCTTCCTCTAGCGCCGATTGTTGATGCATGAAATTCGCAAAAGAGAGCATAGTCAAGATTTCGTCAGGCCAAGATCCTTCTCCGGTGCCTGAAAGAGAGAGAAAGGCGTCAGCGAATAAAGAGATGGACCTTCGACTCAACTCCGATGCTTAAGTCAGTTCAAGTGGGAGGAAAGGGGGTGTGTAGATCTGAGCGTAAGTTTTGGCCTTAGAGATTGTGTGCATGCCGATGAGGTTATTCTAATGTTTATGTAGAAATGGGGGTTGTTGCGCCACGTCAAGCGGAGTTATGGAGATCCCCGATTTCCAAGCATAGTTGGTTCCCCCAGGTTAAGAATGCGGTTAAGCATGCGGTGAGTGGGCATTGGATTCTATCTGTTTGTAAAGGCTTGGAGAGAGAGCGGCCCATCCGCCCGAGGCATTTATGGTGGGTTGACCTCACCGAATGGGTGCTATTGAATGCTCTCCGCACTTGATGGCTTGGAGAGAGGCACGGTCATCCATCGAGGATTGAGCTGCCTTGATCACGCGACCTGAGTTTACCAGACAGGCAAACCCTTGGTGATGAAGCTGAAGGAGCCTACCGTATTTACAGTTGCGGTTTGTCATGTTGAGTCGTGCTTGTCGATTATAGTCAATGAGCGCAGGTTTGCCTTACATAGTTGTGCATGCAGCTTGGTCAGGCCGACCTCTCAAGCTGCTCTAGCCATCTCTAGGACACGTATAGCTTTTGGGTCCATGCACAGTGGGCCCTTACTGTCAAGCTTGGCTAGGTCCCAGCTATGGTGGACCCAAGCCCAAATGTCATTTACAAGGACTGCGCTGTAAAGAAACGCAGATGTGATTTCTTCAAATTTTGCAATTTAAAATATATTGTCAGGATACGTTGACAGCACTTGTGAGGCATAGGTGCAGTCTATAATATTAAAAAATAATTTTTTTTGCTATGATTATTATTTAAAAAATACCTTTTTTGTGTAAAAATTTAATGAAAAAGGGAGTAAAAAAAGGGAAGGCAGGTTGGCCTGCTTAGTTTGTGGGGGCCAAACCGACCCGCTGAGGGTTGGAACTGTGAGCCGGTGTGGGTAGCCCCCTTGTTAAAATACGGGTGGGACGAACTGGCCTGTTGCAACCGGCACCGCCAATGTGCCTATTTATAATGTGTCAACTTAGCAACTCGGAGGTCAATTATCTCATTAAGTTGTCAACATAAAGGCATGGCCATGCTTACCGTAATATATCAAGCACGTACCTTTATGTTACTTAATTGTTACATCCAAAGGCCATTCTTTTACTCTTTTTGGGGCTTGGAAGTGTTGAATCAAGCACTTGGAGTACATGGTAATTGAAAGGGACGACGCTTAACTGTTACTTGTGAATGGATGTTACCATGTAGGGATGAGCCTTCCACTCGAAAGCAAACACATCAAGAAGATAAAGATTAGAGCGCCAGTTGAACCGAAGCGAGGGTGGAACTAACTGATTCGGCTCATGCAACGCTAAAATTAATATCCGATGAGCATAGATAAAACGTATCAAGTAAGAGATAGCTTTAGAATGTTTATAATGAAATCCATATTTGCTATGAGTATACATTTAGAGGGATTGCCAAGAGATATTTTTGTACCCATACTGTTGGTCCATTAAAAATCTTATCAATACATGAATGAACTTAATGGGCCATTATCAGGCCCTTAAACCAACTGGTTGGCCTTGAAGGGCTACACTAACACTGTGTTCATGTCTTCATGACAGTCCGTTATCAGTCTTGATTTATTTGGTTACTTTCCGGACTTGACGTTTGCAATCCAAAATTAATTGAGTGGTGATATCATGATATATACACCCCTCCTTACAGGGGTGTAGGTGTGTATTGACTTTTCTTTTCTAAAATTGGAGAATCTATAAGCTTATTCGTCAACTCAGTTTCATTTTTTTTCTATTTTAAATAAAATTTGGCACAAAAAGTAATATGCATCCCTACTCATAAGGGTGTATATAGCGCATATCAATTAATTCTCATACTATTAGTTGTCAGTGCACTAATTTATCGTTAACTGTGCCCGTTAACTTTCTCTAAAGAGCATGATAACTCGCAAAAACACAGTATACTTTTCCCCAAATGGGTAAAGTATGTTAAATTATGGGACACTGATTTGACATATTTTACCCTTTATGAAAACAAAAGGACAGTAGTGCATTTAGAGCTAAGTCCTTTCTAAACCATCACATTGGTAATTTTTATTTATAAATAATTTAAACGACATCATGTTGGATGGATGAGATTTTCAACCTAAATTATTATATTTTAAAGTTTGAAGCGATGGAATGCGCATCTTGTATCTTCTCAACAGTAAACAAATCTAATCAATCACAATGTATATGTTTTAAATTCAAAATTCTCTACGATTAAGGATCATACGAAGAGAAGAGAAGGTTTTCATCTCAAATTTCACTCGGAATTTTCCACAAATCAAAGACACTTCATAGCAACAACATACAAGCACGAAGACATACGACATAATTCCCAGATTATATGCATTATCTTTCGAGTAGAAAGAAATATAGTACACCAAGTACATACAACTTTAAAAATACAACATTACAGTACAACGAAACTGTTAGATGTATATGTCCCTTTGTATAGGGTCTTTTGTGCTTATTTACCTTTCCCTGTACTCTATATATATCGGGCTATTGCCCTTGGAATAATATAAGAGAGTTTATTCCTAACATGGTATCAGAGCCGGGTTTAACCTAAACCCTAGCTGTATTTCTCTCTCCCGCAAAATCCAAAAACCCTAGCCGCGCCGATCGCGATCCGCAAAATCCAAAAACACCAACCTAAACCCACGGTGGGCGCCACGATCACGATCCGCCTTTCTCGATCGCGTCTCCCGCCTCTCCCGTCGCCTGCGGATTCCCGCCTCGATCGCGTCTGCCTCGATCGCGTCTCCCGCCTCTCCCGTCGCCTCGATCGCGTCGCCTGCGGATCGCGTCTCCCGCCTCTCCCGTCGCCTGCGGATTCCCCATCGCCTGCGGATCGCGTCTCCCGCCTCGAGCACGCCGTGGAACCGCTTACCAGCTCAGCAGTTCTGCCTGAGGCCCCGCCTCGATCGCGTCTGCCTGAGGCCGCCCCCGCCTCGATCGCAGCCACGTCAGGCTGCTCTGCCTCGATCGCGTCTGCTCTGCCTCGCCCCCGCCTCGATCGCATCTGCCTCCATCGCCTCTGCCTGACGCTGCCGCGTCTGCCTGAGGCCGCCTCCGCATCTGCCTGAGGCCGCGTCTGCCTGAGCCACGTCATCCTGTCGCGTCTGCGTCGAGATCTCCCGCAGTGTTGCGCCAGCACCCCGCGCTCTGCGCCAGCACCTCGCGCCTCCCGCAGCGTCTGCCGCAGATCTCGCGTCTCGCGACTCCCGCCTCGCGACTCCCGCAGCGTGCCCGCTGCTGTCTGCCGTCTTCCGCAATCTGCTCTCTTCATATGGCGTCTCCTACGGATCTACCTCTTCATCATCATCATGTTGCTATCCCTCGGTGTTCATTGATTTTTGATGGCCTTAATTATAAGGAGTGGATACCGCACATTCGTCTCCATATGCGCGGTCAGCGCCTTTGGGACCTTCTCACCGGCGATCGTCCTTGCCCACCACGACCGGTGTTTCCCAGCGAGACACCACTCCCACCCACTGCTGATGACACCGCCAAGAAGGCGGCAACCGATGCATATGCGACTGCTGTTGCTGCTTATTCCTCTCAGGATGTTCTCTATCGGCGGTGGTGTGATGACGATGCTCGTGCCGCCAACATCCTCATCGCTAGCATTGATGTGTCCCTGACTGGCGACATCGTGAGTTTGGCGACGTCTCAGCTGATGTGGGATCATCTTCGCTCTCACTATGAGCCTACCGGTGACTCCCTCTACCTTGCTGTCGTCAGACAGGAGCAGTCTCTTCAGCAGGGTGATGCCACGGTCGATGAGTTCTATACACAGATATCTTCTATATGGCGTCAGCTCGACTCTTTGGGACCAGTGATCTGTCGTATTTGCCAGTGTTGCCAGCATCAGCACTCCCACCTGCAGCTTCGTCGAGTCTATGACTTTTTGACCCGACTTCGGCCTGAGTTCGAGCAGATACGTGCCCAGCTGCTTGCTCGTCACCCACGCGTGACGTTCTTGGAGGTTCTTGCTGCTATTCGTACCGAGGAGACTCGTCTTCGTACTGCTGGTCTTTTGGCACCTTCTGCTTCTGTTTTGGCGACCCGTGCTCCTGCCTCTTCTGCTCCCATCACACCAGATCTGCTTTCTGCTACAGCACCCGTGCGAGGTGACACCAGACGCTGCACCTACTGCCACCGAGACAGACATGTGGAGGCGCATTGTAACAAGAAGCGGCGGGATCAGGCCGCTGCCAAGAAGAAGAAGGAGCCTCACACTGGGGTTTTCGCATCTCAGAGGAGCACTGCCCCATCTGATACTGAGCAGGAGCTTCTCACATTATTTCGTCGGATGTCTGCTTTCGGGACATCAGGTTCTGCTTCTTCTGCCAGTCAGCCTCCAGGTACTGCGACACCATCTTCCACCACCTCAGGTACCTCTCCTTGGATCCTTGACTCTGGTGCTTCATTTCATATGACTCCTGACCCTACCACTCTACATTCCATTAGTACTCCCTACCGCTCTGTCACAGCTCTCACTGCAGATGGCACCCCACTTTCAGTTACAGGGCTAGGCACACTTTCTAGTCCCACTTTTCATGTCCCTGCTGTGTCCCTCGTTCCAAAACTCACCATGCAGCTTATGTCGGCAGGCCAACTTACTGATCATGGCTGTCGTGTTATTCTTGATTCTGACTCTTGTTCTATCCAGGATCGTCGCACGGGCACTCTAGTTGGTTCTGGCCCCCGCAGGCGTGATTCTCCACGTCTTTGGGAGCTTGACTGGCTTCATCTTCCTTCCGCTGCCTCTGCCAGTCCTCCCATCACGACTATTGCCTCCGCCTCTGCTGCATCATCTACCGGTTCGTTTGCCCAGTGGCATCATCGCTTAGGACATCTCTGTGGTTCGCGTCTTTCTTCTCTGGTTCGTAGAGGCTTATTAGGGTCTGTCTCTGGTGATATGTCTTTAGACTGTATGGGCTGTAAACTAGGCAAACAGTTACAGCTACCTTATCCTACTAGTGAGTCTGTCTCTCAGAGTCCCTTTGATCTTGTTCACTCTGATGTATGGGGTCCGGCCCCCTTCGTTTCGAAAGGGGGTCATCGCTACTATATTATATTTATAGATGATTTTTCTCGCTATACTTGGATATACTTTATGTCCTCTCGTACTGAGGTTTTATCTATCTATAAATCTTTTGCTACCATGATCCTTACACAGTATAGCACTCCCATTCGGGTTCTTCGTGCTGACTCTGCTGGAGAATACTTATCTCGGCACCTTCGTGCCTTTCTTGATACCCAGGGCACTCTCTCACAGTTTTCCTGTCCTGGTGCTCATGCCCAGAATGGCGTTGCTGAGCGCAAGCATCGTCATTTACTAGAGACTGCTCGTGCCCTTATGATTGCTTCCTCTGTTCCCCCTCAGTTTTGGGCTGAGGCTGTATCTACTGCTACATATCTCAGCAACATGCAGCCATCTTCTCCTCTTCAGGGTGCGATTCCACTCAAGCGCCTTCCTACACCACCTCCAGATCTGCCGTCCTATCCTGAGCTTCGTCTTTTTGGTTGTGTCTGCTATGTCTTGTTGGCCCCTCGTGAGCGCACCAAGTTGACAGCCCAGTCTGCTGAGTGTGTTTTTCTTGGATATAGTGCTGTGCACAAGGGATATCGGTGTTGGGATCCTGTAGCTCGACGGATGCGGATTTCTCGAGATGTGACCTTTGATGAGTCTCGTCCCTTCTTCCCTCATCCTTCTTCATCTTCCAGTTCGGCTTCTATTGTTGAGCCTCTTTTGTTTCTCACTTTTCCTGATAGTCCACTATCCAACATTCCACCACCCATACCTCCATCGCATGTGCCCTCGCCTCCACCACCAGTGCCTCCGATCACCTCTGCACCTACCCCAGGACATGTTTCTCCCTTTCCTCTTCACTACACTCGTCGTCAGCGCGTCGAGGATCCTCCTGTTGTATCTTCCCATGAGATGCCTTCCCTCACCAGTGCCCCTCCTGAGTTGCCCTCTTCCTCCAGTGATCCTCCTCGTTACCACCTTCGTGATCGTGAGTCACTACGCCCTCCTGGTCGGTTTACTTCTCTGGGTGTCATTCTTGCCGAGCCGACCTCTTATCGCGATGCCGCTGCTCACCAGGAGTGGCAGCATGTTATGGCAGAGGAGATTGCTGCGCTTGAGCGTACTGGTACGTGGGATCTTGTACCCCTGCCTGCCCGTGTTCGTCCTATCACGTGCAAGTGGGTTTACAAGGTCAAGACCAGATCTGATGGTACTCTGGAGCGCTACAAGGCTCGTCTTGTAGCGCGCGGTTTTCAGCAGGAGCATGGGATAGATTTTGAGGAGACATTTGCCCCTGTTGCACATATGACTACTGTTCGCAGTCTTATTGCTGTTGCTGCTGTTCGTTCATGGACTATTTCCCAGCTTGATGTCAAGAATGCTTTTCTCAATGGCGTTCTTGATGAGGAGGTTTATATGCGACCACCACCTGGCTATTCTGTCCCTGAGGGCATGGTTTGTCGCATTCGTCGCTCTCTATATGGTCTTCGGCAGGCTCCCCGTGCTTGGTTTCAGCGGTTCTCTTCTGTCGTCACTGCTGCTGGTTTTGTTGCGAGTGATCATGATCCTGCTCTCTTTGTTCATACTTCATCTCGTGGTCGGACGCTTCTCCTTTTGTATGTGGATGATATGATTATCACTGGAGATGATCCCCAGTTTATTGCTTTTGTGAAAGCACGGCTGAGCGAGCAGTTTCTTATGACGGATCTTGGCCCTCTTCGTTACTTTCTGGGGATTGAGTTTTCCTCCACACCTGATGGCTACTATCTCTCTCAGGAGAAGTATATTCAGGATCTTCTTGATCGGGCTTCTCTTGTTGATAAGCGTACCGCTGATACACCGATGGAGCTGAATGTCCATCTTTACTCTACTGACGGTGAGCCTCTTCCGGACCCCACTCGTTATCGACATCTTGTTGGCAGTCTGGTCTATCTTGGGATCACTCGGCCGGATATTTCATATTCCGTGCACATCCTGAGCCAGTTTGTTTCTGCACCTACTCAGCTTCACTACAGCCACCTTCTTCGTGTCCTGCGTTATCTGCGCGGGACCAGCCACCGTCGATTATTCTTTCCTCGCTCTGGCCCTTTACAGCTCCATGCTTACTCTGATGCGACTTGGGCCAGTGATCCTTCTGATCGTCGGTCTCTATCTGCCTATTGCGTCTTCCTGGGTGGCTCTCTCATCACTTGGAAGACCAAGAAGCAGCAGGCGGTTTCTCGATCGAGTGCAGAGGCTGAGTTGCGTGCTATGGCCTTATTGACAGCAGAGATTATTTGGCTACGTTGGTTACTTGAGGATTTTGGCGTGTCTATTTCCACCCCTACTCCTTTGTTGTCTGACAGTACAGGTGCCATCAGTATTGCTCGTGACCCGGTGAAGCATGAGCTCACCAAGCACATTGGTGTGGACGCCTCTTTTACGCGTTTACAGGTTCGGGATGAGATTATTGCTCTACAGTATGTGCCTTCTGAGTATCAGCTCGCAGATTTCTTCACAAAGGCCCAGACCAGAGCACAGCACAGTTTTTACATTTCTAAACTCAGTGTTGTTGATCCACCATGAGTTTGAGGGGGGGGTGTTAGATGTATATGTCCATTTGTATAGGATCTTTTGTGCTTATTTACCTTTCCATGTAATCTATATATATCGGGCTATTGCCCTTGGAATAATACAAGAGAGTTTATTCCTAACAGAAACAACTAATGGTGCTTCAAGCAATACAGCAAGTCAACTGTTCAGTAAGCCACAATACGCGATATAAGTCATCTATTTAGTTAACTCATGATAATGCAAAGCAAAGTTTCTTATACCTTACAAAGCTCAGTTTCAGGATTTTATCATACAACGATCACCCCAGCTGCCGATAACAACGGTAGGCAACAGCAATAGACGCGACCGCCGCAACAACAGCTAGTGCCGCATAAGTGTCCTCGCGCTCCCAGCTTTCAAACCACGTGGGCATTCCACACGTCTTCCGAGTTCTACCCCTGCTTTCTCTGTTGCTCTTCTTCTCGACAACTGTTTCGGTTTCCTGCTCCTTTACCTGAGCGTTCTCGAGTTGGTCTTCCACCGCGCCGTTCTGGCAACAACTGATGTTCCCTCGGCCCTGGCAACAGCCGGATGCAGCCGATGCCGTGCCGTTCACAATGATATCGGTTTCTTGCACTGATCCTTCGGCGATCTTTTCTTCTGTTGCAGCATTCGGATGCAGCCTAAGCTCCTGAGCATTCAGCTGGGCCTCTTCTGACAACCCCATTTGGCCCCTGCATTTTGATCAAACAGTGATGTATTGGCCTTTTAAATTGAAATCTAAACTGCTTGAACGAACTGACAACTTCAGCATTCAGAATCATTTGACCCAAGGAACAAATATAGGGAGAAATGTGACATGCAAAGGAATACCAAAAACTTGATCAATGAAGAACATGTATAAAAGCAATGACTTGTAAAGAACTAAACAAAAAGGCATTTGAGGGGATTTCCAAATGACCAAGAAATATATCCCAATACAGCGCCGCATAGATGTTCTCCTATGCTCCCCAAAACAATCTTAGCCATCCATATTATCATGATCTTTTATTTAAATTCAACTACTCCTATCATAATGACCCCCATTAAATGCAAATTTGTGTCTTTAGACTCACATTATTATGTGTTCTCCAATACTTAAGACCGTTTAATATTAGCTATAAAATTAAGTAGAACTTTTTAGTTTATTGAGACAAGGAAAACATGTGGATTTGCAGGCGCTAGAAAATCTAGTGTGGGCTTGTGTGTGTGAGGAAACTCATTTTAAAGTCACTTAAACAATTAACACATAAGCCTGGAAGATTCAAGGAGCACTATAGATGCTTTCAGCCAACAAAAGGTGCCCAGTTCTGGGTAGACTCAAGGAAACAATCAGAGCCGCTTAAATGGGACTTGTACGGTCATGATCAAAAGGCATCTCCCCGTGAAAGACTCTAACACATAAGGGTTAGAGTTATGCCTGCATATATGGGTTGTAAGGGTGTATAAGAAAACCAACAAAAGAGAGGAGATTTGGTCTCTAAAGAAAATGAACATATGAGATCTTACGGATGTTATTTCAGAACTGAATAGAGGCATGTGCTCGCGAATTTCAATCTTTGTCAGCAAAATTCTTGCAATGCCTCACATGGAAAAGGACGTCATTTTTTTTCAAACGACACTAAATGCCATCTTTTTCCTCTCAAAAAACATCAAATATCATTTTTCACCTTTCTTATACATCTCTACTTTATTATTCCCTGTACTTGGTAAATATCCACATTAAGATATTCTACTCTTGTTGCCTGAGAAATCGACCTCCGGAGACACTCAACCACAATAAAGGTTCTGATAGATTGTAAATATCTGTAGGATGAATCAAAAAAGAAAAATAATCATTAAAAATCCAAGCTTTGCCAAGCACTCAGAGAGTATTGTGAATCTGCACGAGATGTCTGTAGTGAAGAAAGATGCTAATGATATTAGCTGAATTATCATAACTCGTCAATTAATGCTTTGTAGGCAGACTAAGTATCCCCCCCCCCCCCCCCCCCCCCCCCCCCCCCCCCCAACAAAAAAAAAACAAAACAAAACAAAACAAAACAAAACAAAAAAACAAAACCAAAAACAAACAAAAAACACAAAAAAACGAAAATCACAGAAAATAACAGCAGCAGCAGCAATAAAATAATAATAAAATCAACAAGAGGAGTCAATACTTAATACTATTGATATCAGTTGAATTACCCAAAACCTTAATTAGCGATACAAGTACTAATCAAGTAATGCTTAGTGGGAAAATAAGTACTGACCCCCACCCCCCCCCCCCCCCCAAAAAAAAAAAAAAAAAAAACCACCAAAAAAAAACACCGCAAAAAAAAAACCAACAAAAACAAAACAACAAAAACAAACAAACAAACAAACAAAACTATACAAAGCAAATCAAAAACCAAAAAGAAAAAAGAAACAAAACCCACCACCCGGCACCCACCCCAAAAAATTTCAGAGAAAAATATTAAGGATATAAGTTAAATCACCAAACTTTAACTACTGATATATGTACCTATCAATTGACACTTTAGTTGAGAACAAGCATTGAATCCCGTGCATCCCAACACACACACACACACACCCCCCCCCCCCCCCCCCAACACAAAAAAATGGAAGGGAAAAAAGAACAGCGCAGAGTAGAAAACATTAATAATATTAGTTGAATTACACAAACTTTATCTAGTGATAGAAGCACTCGTCAATTAATGCTTTATGGAGGGAATGATTATTGAATCTCCTTTTTGCTTTGTGGAGAGAATGATTATTGAATCTCCTTTTCACTAGAGAGGGAGAGAAAGATCAGCTGTTAATTGAACAATGCAAATAAAGTTAAAGTACGTAGGACCAGAAAGCCATCCCCCCCACCCCCAAAAAAAAGATTAGCTGTTAATTGAACAATGCAAATAAAGTTAAAGTAAGTAGTGTTGGATCTGGATCCTAGCCTAGAGGGGGGTGAATAGGCTAATAAAATAATTCGTGCAACCCACGAACAAACTCACGCAGTTATAGCAGCAGCAGAGTAAATAAAATGCAGACACAGAGTACACAGCAGATTTACCCTGGTTCAATCGTCCCAACGACCTACTCCAGCCCCTAAAGCAGATACTAGTATAGAATAGCGCAATAGGTACAAAACCACAAGTTAGAGCACGCTCAGAGCACCCTCTACGTCTCTACACTCACCAGGCTCTCAGTACCACACACACAATGTTTCCTCTCACTATCAATCCTACTGCCACTTTCTACCAGCTAGTCCCAAACTAGCTGGGTCCCATTTGTCTAGCCCCAACCAGACAAGTCTCAAAATAGTCCCCAAAGATGGTAAAAGTTTTCCCTACAGAGATCTCTACAACTGCAAATAATATAATAGTAAAGTTCAGAATAGCTCAATATTTGTAGCGCAGTCGTCTCTGTCAATTGTCGCATGCCAGACGTCCTCTGGCAAAATGTAGAAGTCCCCTCGTTCCTCCTTGGTGCTCCTCAGATGTTACGGCACCAAAAATCCTCTAGGTGTGATGTTGCGGCAATTGGAGAAAATGTTTGCCTTGGCCTCATTGGTTTGCGGCAATTGCACTCCACATTAGCTTGGTGTGCAACTCACGTTGGTTTGCCTCAATAAGAAATAATATAGCCGCCCTTGCACTGTCGTTTTCCCCTGCACACACAAAATAAAGTGAGGAGAGAATCAATTAACGAGGCAAGATTCGGCCTGGGGAAAGCATAAAAAAAAGAATTTATAGATGTGCCCTGTTTCTTCACAGTGCGTGAGTTCCCATTTGAAATCCTTGATCAATGCACAATGGCCTACCTTCTCCCCTTAAAAATTGCTTCTCCTTGTTTTTTAAGACTTGCGGCTTGATCCTCTAAGAAGAATATTTTAGCCTGTTTCCTTCGTGCGTCTCTTTCCCTTCCCCTATGGCCGGACGTTGCTTGACGAGATCACGACAGAGAAAACTCACAGCAGCGCAATTGGCTTTGACTTTGATTTATTGAAAACAAATGTGCCGGCTCTCTAAGATTTTATTAGGCGCCTCTTTTAATTCTCGCGGCCAAATAATGAGCACCCCCAATATCTTTTGGTTGTCCATGTGCACAAATAAATCAAGGAGCACATGGCCTCATCCTTTCACGTGAGTGCCTTGATGCTCTTGGGGAATGAAGTAGGAACAAATTTTCGGTTGTGCAAGAAAAAAACACAAACAAAGCAAAAATTGCACCACAAAAATGTGCGGCATCCACTGGGAATTCGCAATGATAAAAAAAACTTTGGCACCCCCCTTTTTTGGCCGGGCTTATTATTATTATTCTTGGTTGCGCAGGAGAGGTGTTATTAGGGTTATAGGGGAGGGTTTATATAAGGATTCCAATAGGGGTTTGTGCAAGAGAGAATTCCTAAAGTGTAAGAATTTGAAATTTCAATATGATTTGATTCTATCACTTTGCACCACAAATGTGAGTTTTGATTTGATCAAGTTGGGATTTGATAGCAATTCAAATTGGATATGAGATTGGAATAGGGAAAAAATATGATTGGAATTAATCTCTAATTGATTTGACCAAATCCCAAATTGATTCCATCTCCCTCCATATTGACCAAGTCAAATTGCTTTGTGCATAGCTCTTTGACCAAGTCCATTAGCTATATGGATAGCAATTCCTCCAACGCTTAGAATAACGACTTTGCCATTCCTGAAACACACTTAGCACACACATTAGATATCACGACACGTTTGTCATCATCAAACCAAGAGATCCTAGATCGTTGCGCCCAAAAATCTCCCCCTTTTGGTGATGACAAACCCATAAAAGATTTGATCAATAAGTATGGGTGTTTGAAGTGTGTTGAATCATGGAATAAGATATTCAAGTATTACATCATAGCATGCACAACATTATACCAAATAAAAGCATGCTCCCCCTTCTCTCAAGCTCCCCCTTCAACATTATTTTTCATGCTCAAATAATACGGACATCAAATCTGTCTCAAATCTTCTTTTCTTTCTCCCCCTTTGTAATCACCAAAAGTGAATTAATGGAGTCACAAAAATATTCCATGCAAAAATAAACCATTATTAAATGTAGCGTCCAATTTACATGAGTTTTCCACAAAATGGACAATCCAAGCTCATAGGATTTCATAACAAGACTTCCCACCTTTGTGTAAGTGTAGTAATATAGACAATAAAATACTAAGGGAGATTTAATTTCAGAAAAACAACCAAATCAATCCACATTTTCCAATTTTTCATGATTATCACCAGAATTGATTTTTTTCCACCTCATCAAAGATGAGTTCAAGTTACCGAACCCCAAAACATGGCCAAAAAGGACTTTTAAATGTGGAGTGGCATTGCTTAACGAGTTATATACACCAACACTAATGATTACCCATTTAGTATAAGTTGGATACTCGTGGGTTGTGTATTAGCCATGAAGTGTATCCATTTTTCATACGGAGCAATTTTCATTTTTTTCATTTGCAATTCTTTTGTGCTCAATTTTAATTCATGGCTAAACACTTCATATCCCTTAGAAATCAGAAATTAATCATTCCTACATTCACTTTCCATTATTCTTCAAAAGAATCTCCAAAAGTACTAAGAAGTCAAATATCGTGAAAGTGTAAATGTAGGTGTAGAAGTCAAGTTTAAAACTTATGAGACATGTCATGGCTACTAAAAAGAATAACATCATGATCATTAGCTACAATAATAATGAATTAACTTCTACAAGGGATAGACTTGAACATTCATACAATACCACCTAAGATAAATCATAAAGGGTATTCTTTTAAGCTCAAATTTTTTTTAATATTTTTTTAAGAAATAAAAACACTAAAAATCATGCAAACAAGTACACAAGAAAAAATAAATCAAGCACACAAAACAATCTATGAAGGTATGCAATGGAATGCAAAGAGTGATAAAAATTATACCTTCGCGTCGCTATTTGGCTAAGGAGCTAGAAATAGAATGAGACTTTAAAAAATTTGCTCCTCGCCAAGCCTCCATCACACCTACATGAAAGGTGTTAAGTGTGACCTTGGAATCTAACAAGGTCTACGAGTGTTAGCCATTAAAGATTTAGGAACCCAAACTTGTTTAAACTTGATATTTGTGTTCCTAAATTTACAATAATATGAAGTGTGGCCTACACTATCACAAGTTAGGGGTGGCAAAATAGACCCGACCCGACCCGACCCGAACCCGGCCTCTTGGGCCGGGTATGGGTAGGGGCCAATCCGGGTCGGGTTGAATTCGGGTCACCCCGACCGACCCGGATAAAAATCCGGGTCGGGTACGGGTTTGACCCCTCGACCCGGTCGACCCGAATTCGACCCGTATTTTCACTCTTTTCACCCTGAACCCGACCCGGACCCGACCCGAACCCGACCCGGACCCGACCTTTTTTCCAAAATAACTACTCTTTCACACCAAACCCGACTCAAACCCGACCCGTACCCGACCCGTAAGACAAACCGGGTCGGGTACGGGTCACCCGGGTTACGGCCGGGTCGGGTTCGGGTATCCGAACCCTGACCCGAATTTAATTCGGGTCGGGTTCGGGTTTACCCTTATTCGGGTCAGGTCAAACCTGACCCGACCCGAACCCGACCCGACCCGCCCGTTTACCACCCCTATCACAAGTAAAGCACTTTGCATATTTGTTCTTTGCAATAGAGGGTACATTGTGGAATTTCTTGAATTTTTGCTTTTCAACGTTTTTCAGACCAAAACCAAGTCATCTTCTATTATTGCCATATAATTGATTCTCTAAAATAGTGTCCAACGATTTTTTCTCATAGAGAATTTCTTAATGGCCACTTCAAGATGAGAGACTTTGGTTTTTAATTGTTTATTTTTTTCCACAAGCATCGTGCATTTACTAATAAAAGCTCTCTTGTTTTCCTCTTCCTTCTTTTCAAATTCAATCATTTTTCTTTTAAAGTCATTATCCAACATGTAGAATTTATCATTAAGCTCTCTAATCACATAGTCTTTTTTAGTTTCGAGCTTAATCAAATCAAGTTTGAGCATGCTAATATTATTCATCAAGGAAGGGCAAGAGAGACAATGTGCTTCATCATTAAAACTGGACTTTTCCTTTTTCAAAGTGTCAATAGTAGAGTCACGAGCAACAATTTCAATTTTCAGTTTTTCAATCTCTTTAGACATCATATTCAGATTGTTGCATTTCAAAGTTCTCATTTTGATAATCATCTATAGTGGATTCAAGCTCTACTATTTTATCTTGCATTTCTTTACAAAGAGTAAGGAGTTCAGCTTTACTACCAGGAATTACATCATCGTGTATTCCTATCAATGTCATGCATGAGATGGCTACATGATCATCATCCTCACTCTCAGCTTCGCTGTCCATATCCCAAGTTAGCACCTTGGATTTTCTTTTTTCCTTAACAATCTGAGCTGTCTCATGTGGGCAGTCCCTCATTCAATGTCCTCTTTTCTTGCATTTAAAACAAGTCATTCTATTAGTAGCATTCTGATCATAAGTTTGCTTAGAAGATTGAAAAAAGTTAGAGCGATTAAACCTGTGTGCCATTTCTGTTCTTCCTTGCTTGGTCTGGACATACTTTCTGAAATTTCTGACCATTAGCGCTATGTCCTCCTCATCATCTTCACTTTCGTCAGCTTTCAGAGCAAGTGGCTTTGTAGCTTTCTCCTCTTCCTCAGGTTTCTCCCTTTCATCCACATTTTGCAATTCAAGCTCGTGGGACATTAGATTACCTATCAAGTCCTCCACCCCCATTTGTGATAGATCCTTCACTTCTTGGATGGCAGTGACTTTAGGTCTGAAAGAGCTTGGCAGTGCTCTTAATATCTTTCTCACCTGCTCAAGGCTAGAATATGGCTTACCGAGCGAGCTAGACTTGTAGACAATGTTGGTGAACCTCGCAAACATCTCTGATATGGTCTCTGATGGTAGCATGCAAAATCCCTCGTACTTTGTGCTCAGAAGTGCAAGTCTAAACTCATTCACCTGTGATGTTCCCTCGTGCGTCACCTCCAATGTATGCCATATTTCCTGCGCAGTTAAACAATGTGAGATTCTATTATATTCAGATTTATCAAGTGCACAAATGAGAGCATTCATAGCTTTAGCATTTAAAGAATAAGATTTCCAATCATTATCATCCCATTTGTCATTTGGTTTTTCAATCTCAACATTTTCTACTTTAATAGCATGCAGTTTATATCCTTTTTCAATTATTTGCCAAGCTTTATAATCAACAGAAATAAGGTAGATTTTCATACGATTTTTCCAATAAGCATAATCACCTCCATTAAACTTAGGGGGACGTGAAACAAACTGACCCTCAGCAAAAGCACTATCCATTGAATTAAACATGGTCAATCTAGGCTAGATCTACTAGACTGGCTCGGATACCACTTGTTGGATCTGAATCCTAGCCTAGAGGGAGGGTGAATAGGCTAATAAAATAATTCGTGCAACCCACGAACAAACTCACGCAGTTATAGCAGCAGCAGAGTAAATAAAATGCAGACACAGAGTACACAGCAGATTTACCCTGGTTCGGTCGTCCCAACGACCTACTCCAGCCCCTAAAGCAGATACTAGTATAGAATAGCGCAATAGGTACAAAACCACAAGTTAGAGCACGCTCAGAGCACCCTCTACGTCTCTACACTCACCGGGCTCTCAGTACCACACACACAGTGTTTCCTCTCACTATCAATCCTACTGCCACTTTCTACCAGCTAGTCCCAAACTAGCTGGGTCCCACTTGTCTAGCCCCAACAAGACAAGTCTCAAAATAGTCCCCAAAGATGGTAAAAGTTTTCCCTACAGAGATCTCTACAACTGCAAATAATATAATAGTAAAGTTCAGAATAGCTCAATATTTGTAGCGCAGTCGTCTCTGTCAATTGTCGCAGGCCAGACGTCCTCTGGCAAAATGTAGAAGTCCCCTCGTTCCTCCTTGGTGCTCCTCGGATGTTACGGCACCAAAAATCCTCTAGGTGTGATGTTGCGGCAATTGGAGAAAATGTTTGCCTTGGCCTCATTGGCTTGCGGCAATTGCACTCCACATTAGCTTGATGTGCAACTCACGTTGGTTTGCCTCAATAAGAAATAATATAGCCGCCCTTGCACTGTCGTTTTCCCCTGCACACACAAAAAATAAAGTGAGGAGAGAATCAATTAATGAGGCAAGATTCGGCCTGGGGAAAGCATCAAAAAAAAAAGAATTTATAGATGTGCCCTGTTTCTTCACAGTGCGTGAGTTCCCATTTGAAATCCTTGATCAATGCACAATGGCCTGCCTTCTCCCCTTAAAAATTGCTTCTCGTTTTTTAAGACTTGCGGCTTGATCCTCTAAGAAGAATATTTTAGCATGTTTCCTTCGTGCGTCTCTTTCCCTTTCCCTATGGCCGGCCGTTGCTTGACGAGATCACACCAGAGGAAACTCACAGCAGCGCAATTGGCTTTGACTTTGATTTATTGAAAACAAATGTGCCGGCTCTCTAAGATTTTATTGGGCGCCTCTTTTAATTCTCGCGGCCAAATAATGAACACCCCCAATATCTTTTGGTTGTCCATGTGCACAAATAAATCAAGGAGCACATGGTCTCATCCTTTCACGTGAGTGCCTTGATGCTCTTGGGGAATGAAGTAGGAACAAATTTTCGGCTGTGCAAAAAAAAAAACACAAACAAAGCAAAAATTGCACCACAAAAATGTGTGGCATCCACTGGGAATTTGCAATGATAAAAAAAACTTTGGCACCCCCCTTTTTTGGCCGAGCTTATTATTATTATTCTTGGTTGCCACAGGAGAGGTGTTATTAGGGTTATAGGGGAGGGTTTATATAAGGATTCCAATAGGGGTTTGTGCAAGAGAGAATTCCTAAAGTGTAGGGATTTGAAATTTCAATATGATTTGAGTCTATCACTTTGCACCACAAATGGGAGTTTTGATTTGATCAAGTTGGGATTTGATAGCAATTCAAATTGGATATGAGATTGGAATAGGGAAAAAATATGATTGGAATTAATCTCTAATTGATTTGACCAAATCCCAAATTGCTTCCATCTCCCTCCATATTGACCAAGTCAAATTGCTTTGTGCATAGCTCTTTGACCAAGTCCATTAGCTATATGGATAGCAATTCCTCCAACGCTTAGAATAACGACTTTGCCATTCCTGAAACACACTTAGCACACACATTAGATATCACGACACGTTTGTCATCATCAAACCAAGAGATCCTAGATCGTTGCGTCCAACAAGTAGGACCAAAAAGCCATCATTTGCGCCCCCCCCCCCCCCCCCCCCCCCCCCCCCCCCCCCCCCGGCACACCACCAAAAAAAAAAGAAAACAAAAGGAAAAAAAACTCCACCCAGCATATCCAAATAGTGAGGTAATTGTGTAACAGTGTTACTGAATTCAAGGAATACTACACTTCATGGTCAATATACGGCATGTTACACTACTTTGGGTAATACTGCAGTATGAGCAGGTAGGCTGTAATCAAGTCAGTATGAGCAGGTAGGCTGTAATCAAGTCATTATTAGACGTCATGTACTGCATATTACACTATTTTGGGTAGTAATACATGGCATTAGACGGTAGATGTAATTAAGTCAGTATTTGGGAGTATTTGTTAAGATGAATTGTTTAATAAGTATATAATAAGCCTTTATTGGATAAAGCAAACTGCTTTAGTTACAAAGCAAAATTGTAATGCTAATTATCTTCAATACCTAACTTAAAACTCTAACCTTCATAGTCATAGTATAATACTTGAAACCAGAAGTAAATCTTTAATAAACATGTTGAATAATAAATCAAGATTACGCAAAAAAATCCTGACAATAAAAGCAACCATTAAAATTACTCTATATCTTGGGTCACATGATTTGGCGATCCGAAGCAAGAATGCACCATGAAAAGGAATGCACATACTGGGTTGCGGCTAGGAGGGACGTATAGTGAATTAGTTAACAATGATGTGCACTGAATACATTGGAAAGCTAAATGTTTAGCCCAAAATGCTAGCTCGGCAAGAGGGTTGACAAGTGGGTATAAAGGGAGTTACAATCCTTACATGAAGTTTCTTTATAGGTCTTGAACGCGACAATATCATTGGACAAGTTGGCGACACAAGCAAACATCTATCTATACATTGGGAAAACTTAAAAGATGACATAAATGATATTCAGTAACAATGTGGTAAGTATAAAGCAGAAACCGCAGGCTGATTCAAAGTCCCATTTTGCGTACAAGATTACCATTTTGACAGATCTTAAAGATTTTGTGTGAGGAATGCAGGTAATTATCGTAAAAATAAAGAATAAAATCAATAAATACAAACAAATATTAAACGTCCACTCATTTTACAGATAAACACTAGCAAGGAACATTTATAGGGATAAATGCCTTAAGAATTTTTAATTTGTAACTTGCTACTTAAGACACCATTCACCTCCAATTTAAAGTTAAGATCATTCTATCATTTTCTTTTCCTCCAAGTTCATATCATGTTTGTTGGCTTCTTCTATCTTAACCCTAGTAACATTAAATGGACTTCCACTCCAACCTCTATTACTACCACCATCACATTGTTAGTCTCCTTTTTGTCTCCTAACTTCTTCATTTCCATTTCTGCTATATGCCCTAACTCTAATCAGGTTGAACCTGATTTCTCACCCAAGACTAACTCAACTATCACATCATCCCGTCCTACATCACCCCTCTTTATTTCCCTTTCATATGTCGCAACCCCGCCATCACCACCAATATTGTGACATTGACTAGACACCTACTCACTCTCTCAAGTAGCAACCATCACCACCACATCCTCGGCTATTACCACTGCCACGTCCTCCATTTATAAATTGTATTCATTTAAATTTCAGTAATAGTAATTTGGGATTTATTTTCTATCGGGATAGAATACTCTAAGAGTGAGAAACTTCTGTGTGTTTATAGGTAGTACATAAGAATTTTTAAGATAGTAATCTGTAGAAAAATCGGGTTGTAGGTATTTGTTCGTAAAGTGGGTGAAACTTCGAAGTAAAACAAATGATCCGTTCGTGAACAGATTGGGTTTGTCACGATATTTGGCTTGATTCTGGCTTGCTGGAAATCATAAATGAGCTGAACTCTAACTAAGCCAGCTCACTCAAGCGGCTCGAATAAGCTCGATATACTTGTGGATATGTATGTGTAATATTTATATTTAACATGATATATTTTATAGTTTAAGCATAAGCCACATATAGTTAACATGAAAGATTATTAATTAGAATAATATGATGCATTCTGGCATATTTTTTGGTGTCATATCTATAAACAAATCTTTATCGAACACGAAAACAAATGGTAGAAATGTTTTTGACTTATAAGCATTTTTCCGCTCTAAATAATCGATTGGAAATGCTAAATGGTAATGTCAAAAGCTTCAATTGTATCACACGTCAAATAAACAAACAATTTGCAACGAGTTCCAATTTGCAAAGAGTTCGTAGTTGGTCAGTAATTAATTGGCATGCTCATCACTCGCTCAAATAAATGAGCCAAACTCAAAAAAATTGCTAGCATACTCGAGTTTGGCTCGTTTTACACCCAGAGTGAAACTTGAGGGACTATCTATGATTTACCCAAAATAAAAGATGTATCAAAATCTCCTGGTAATGCCATTCATACATATTATGATTTGAACATCGATCAATGCTAAGACATTGCTTGTATTGTATCGGATTTCAAACATGATGATGTGATCCATCCGAAACCGGTAATATCAAATAATAACTACTATTACCCTAGGAGTTCCTAAGTTTGAGGTACAAAAAGTAAAACTTCTAACTTATTATATGTAATGGACCTAATGGTTGAAAGAATTCCATTTAATAATCCATCATGTTTGTAAGTTTGCCAATACCAAAAAGAAACAGCTTAAAAAGTGTTCATTATCAATATGTATCTACCTTTTTGGATTATATTTGTAAGGGTTGATACGACGCAAAGCAACCGCGAATGGGCAAAACCTTTCAAACTTTGTCGAGAAACCTATGGCATAGGTTGTTTCAGTTATAAACTTAACTTATAATTGAGGCTAAGACATTAAAGTCTAATTACGAAAGCAAACTAAAGATGAACTAATTGATTTAAATATCATTCATGCAGATGACACAATGTGGAGTCTATTAGAGATGACATAGATATTATAGTTAGAGATGACATAGAGAATATATGGATAATCCATAGTAAGAGAGGAAAGCATCTGCAGTCAACAGCCGAGCCGAGATAAGGTAACCAATACCGAAAGTCTGATGTTTCATATAAGTATTGCACGCTCTTATAATTCCGATTGAACTGAGACCAATACTAAAAAATATCGACCAATACGAGGAAAAAAATCAAGATTTCAAACCATGATATAATCAAATTTCATAGTGAAATTCACACGTACTCATTACCCACTTATTACAATGGATATGCGAAATCTTTGAATATATGCAGAAGACACGAGTTCCTCATTGTATAGGCTGTTCTTGACTACTTCGCTAGTTATATCAGAAAGAAAAATCAAACAAAGGGTTTTGCAGATAATAGTTCTCTTAAACATAGTCCATTATCTTATTTCCCCATAGCATTGGGAAAACAAATGGAGAATAGTTTAAGGGGAAGTATCAACCAAGATCCTTAGATGTGAAACTAGTCTTTTGAAGTAATACCATTATTACGAAATATGAAAACTAGTGTATGGACCATATAAATTTTTACTTGCACAAAGGAAAGGCTAATGTGGTAAAACTAAATTGTGCATACATAAAATATGCAAGTATAGAACTTACAAACTCAAAAAAAACTGCAAGCATGACTTACCGTCTTCAGAAAACCAAAAAGGGTTGGAGGGGAATCTTAAAGGAACATGGATCCAATGAAATGCCAAATCATCAATGCAAGAGGTACATATCAATACAAAAATCACAACCATATTGATGTGGATCCAATTCTAATTGATATTCACATGGGTATTTTAGTATTTGAATCTTTGTTAGATGTAGTTATTTGAGACCTTTTAGGAATTTTTTTTTTGAGAAATTTGAGTCTTTTTAAAGTTTTCTTTTCTAAGGAAATTTTAGTCTTTTTAAAGGTTCCTTTTTAAAGATTTGAGTCTTTTTTGAGTTTTCTGTTGCAAGGAACTCTTTATTTTGGATTCTTAATTTGATTCTATTTAAGAGTTTGAATACGAGTCAAATTATTCTTTGTAGTAGCATATAAATATGATCTTGTATTTATTTTTTGTAATTATGACGAGAGTTGAATATAATTTAAAATTTTTGTTATAAATTGTGTTTATCAAAAATTAAATATTTTGCATTGGGGTGTTAGAGTGGACTTGATTATCTATACGTGAGGTCTCAAAAATCTCCGCATGTGAGATGTGAAAGTCGGTGATCGTTAGATCTCTGGGGTACGAGGCTTGAAAATTTATCAAATCACTAGTTTTCTTCCCTCAAAACCCCACAACAATTTTCCGCTTCCATCCCGCGTCATATTTGGAATCAGAACCAAATCTGATTATTTCCAAATTTTTATTTCTTTTCTGCTTCTTCTTCTTCTGTTTTTTTCTTTTCTTCTAGTTAGGTTTTAGATTTAAAAAATCAAAACAAAAACGAGTGAAAAAAGGAAAACATATTAATCAAAAAACAAGAGAAAAGAACAGGTGAGAAAAAAGAAAATCAAAAATAAAAAAAGAATAAAGAATAAAGAAACATAAAAAAGAGCGAGAAGAAAAAAGAAAAAAAATCAAATTATAGGCAAAACAATCAGTTTAAAATTTTTTAAATATTTTTGCCACAAAGTTACGTGTAATTTTATCGTTTTTTTCGATTTTTTTCATATCTAACATTAACTTCCAAAAAATTAAGAGGATTTCTTAAGGATGTTTCGGTTATTTTTATGCACATTTGGCTATTTTGAATATTGTGAAGTAGTTTAAGCTCGATTACCGATTTGTTGCAACTAGTTACAAGCCAGTTCAAGTAACTAGTTACAAGCCAGTTCAAGCCACTACATATTTTAGAGGAATGATCGAAGAAATCTATACATATGGAAGTACAATTGATGCATATAAAGATTCACGTGAATCTAATACTCATATCAATGTCATTTAAGTGTTTGCCTACAACACCTGCTTGCAAGAAAGATTGACGTAGGATTAGTATTTTTCAAATTTATATCAATGTTAAGTCATAAGTCCTTTAAATTTATGATTGACAAAGATAATTATATTAATATTATAGCCCAATCAGCTTTACAAAGAATGGATTTAAAAGCTGAATCTCATCTATGAACATATAATATTATTTGGATTGAACGATTTTAATGTATGTGCAACTTGCGAGCTATCATGGTCAAATTTGATGTGATGTTATACCTATGAATATCACACACATTTTACAAAAAAGATCTTGGTTATATAACCTACGTGTGACGAGTTTTAAAAATTCAAACACATACATATTAATGTTCAATGGAAAGAAAATTGTATTGATTGCTTCTCAACCCAAGTTTCGAGTTGATCAAAAGAATAGATTGAACTCTACTGAGCTGAACATGAGGAAGTCTTTGAAGCCCAAACAAGAGCTCGAGCCAAATGGCAAGCTCGTGATCAAGCCCAAGCCAGATGCTAAGTATACGATCAAGTTCGAGCCCAAATCTGAGTCCACAATTGAGCCCGAATCAGATTCTAATTAATACCCCAATGGAAAACTACAGTTAAGGTCAAGTCCAATATGTTTTTGAATTATCACCTCAATTAGAATCTATATTGAAACCATCGTCTAAGCCACTTATTAAACTAGAGATAGTTGCGCACGTCGAGCTTTTCATCCCAGATCCTCCATATCTTACCAACAAACATGTTCTATATGCTTTCATGCTTTTTGTCTTTTGTGATTTAAAAATATTTTTCAACATATATTTGTTGACAAATCTTCATACTGCTACATTCAAGATTCACAGATACGTCTTTTCTAACTAAAAAATTGACTAATTTCTATCAGTTATACTCTTTTTGTCGCCATTCATCAAGTAATGAAGTTCTCAACGCCAGGGAAGAATGATGGGGCATTCAATTCCAATTCGAATTCATATTGGTATTTACTATTTGAGTTTTATTTAAGTTTTATTTGAGTCCTCTTAAATTTAGCTATTTGAGACCTTTTAGAATTTTCTTGTTTAAAGATATTTGAGTCTTTTATAGTTTTCTTTTCGAAAAGAACCGAGGTTTTTAGAGTTTCCTATTTAAAAAAGTCGAGTCTTTTTTTAGTTTCATGTTCTAAGAAACTTTTTTATTTTAGTGTTTTTATTTGAGTCTACTTAGGAGTTTGTATACGGGTCAAAATAATCATTGTATTAGACTATAAATATGATTTTATATTCATCTTTTGTAATTACAAAGAAAGTTGATTAAATTTTGAGAAATTTGGTGTAAACTTTGTCAATCAAAAATTAAATCTTTTGCATTAGAGTGCAAAAGTGATCTTGGTTGTATAGGCCTGATGTTTAAAAAATCTTTACGCACGAGGCATGTGGGTCGTTTATCGTCAAATCTATAGGGTGTGGGGCCTGAAAATTTATTAAATCCCTAATTTTCTTCTTTTCCCAAATCCCCATCATAATATCTCTTCCGCCATGCGTCACATATTTTGAAATACTAATTATAGTTATTAAAGATAATGTTATATCAATGATATTTTTAACAAAAACGTAGAGTCAACCATATATTTCTAGCCTAGTTACACATTACATATGAAGTGTAACCGCCCACCATTGATGGCTCTTTGTGAGGAAAGTGGTGGTTGACTCATTCAACCTTGCAGCTATGGGCCATGAGCTGAAATGGCAATGGCCCAACAATGGCAGGTCATATTATGATGTAACAATGGTCCCCATCGTCCGAGCTCAACCGCTGAAAAGGTTGAGGGCGGGTGATGTGATAAACACGAGGAAGAAGAAATCTTGGTCGGATAGTTGAGTTGGCTCGCAGGGGTGTGACCCCTCAACTTATAGTCAGGATAGAGTTAGTTTCGGTGGTCGAAGGGAGTGGCCCCTCGACTTACATCCGACGAGTGTTATTCGATGACGAGAGGAGTGGCCCCTTGACTTACGTTCGACGAGGGTCGTTCGATGGCGACGGGAGTGGCCTCCCGACACCAAAGAAAGAATTGTCAACAAGAGAAGGGCGAAAAAGTAGTCCGTTGTTTTAATTTATAATATAAGCATGGACGAAAAGAAAAGACCTGTAAAATGATTTACCATCCTCTTGGCAAGAGAGAGGTCGGCCTGAAGTCATTCGTACCAACTTGCTCGGCCTCGGCTGACGTCATCTCGTACCAACTTGCTCGGAACTTGAAGCTTAGGTGATGGTTGGCACCTTCAGAGCTTGCTCGGAGCTCAGATAGGTCTTGGACGGAGCACAAAGCTTGGAGATCGGGGATGTAGCTCGGATAGGTTAGTTGGCCCCTTCAGAGCTCGGAGCTAGGCAAGCGGTGGGTGAACTTCGGCATATTACCCTCTTCAAAAGATGCCCCAAAAATAACATGAAATCAAACATGTAACAAGCAACAATAAGGCATAAAAATAATAATTTTCAATGCAGAGAGAGGAATTAAGAGTAATGGAGAGAGTGGAATTAAGAGTAATGGTTGTTTTGAATCTTGGAGCCCTTAAATTCAATTCTCCCTTCGTGATGGTTTCTGATCAGGAAAGCACGAGCTGCTTTGAGACCCTCCTTCGTGTCGTCCGATCTTACCAACATGGGTGCCTCCGTCAGCCTTACCAGCATTGTTTGTTTGGTAGGGCCCTCGACCTCTCCCACAAGACCAGCTTCATCACGGATCTGATTGACCTCCTCTTGGATCCACCTTGGCAGGGGATAGATCGGAAGAGATACATGCCAGTAAGCTTGCTTGAGCTCGGGTAGTTTGGTTGGAAGGGGATTGGTTGAGGGAGCCGTGATGATGGTGTTGAAGTAGCTCGGCATGGAGTTGTGTGATATGGATTAGGGCACAAATATGATAAAAATGGGGGTTTTATTGGCTTAAACACTCAAAGACACCAAAATAAGATAGTTGGATCTCTTTTTGGAGAGTAGATCCCACTCTCCTAACTTTTGAAAGGACACAGCCTAAACCTCTTCTAGATCTCTCTCTAGGAAATGATCTCACTCAAATATTCGATAAAAAGAAAACTAGGGCCGGCTTGCACAAAGCAATTTTCTTCCAGCATGTTGTGTGCATAGCAATTTCACCCCTTTGGCTCCCACGACTCATATACATCATGTTTGCGTCTCCTGCTTCTCTCGTACGTAATGATCGCATCATTACTCCTCCTTAAAAGAGCCACCTTGTTCTCAAGTTGGAAGTATGAAAACTAGCTGGCGATCATATCGAACAGCTCCCACGTAACGTCGTGCTCTGGTAGTCCACTCCACTAAATCAGCACCTCAGACGATCCTGGCCGCTCCTGGCAGATCACTTAACCAGCTCTGGCACCATCAAGACTTACAAGTCGTCGGTCAAGTAGGGGTAGAACAGCAAATATAGAATGATCCACAATCGTTTTCCTCAACTGCAATACATGGAACACGTGGTGTATGACGACAATATGTGGCATTTGCAGCAGATAAGCCACCTTCTCAATCCTGGCCTCAATCTCATAAGGCCCATAGTAACGCGCAGCCAGCTTAGCATTGCGTTAATGCGCCACTGAACTCTGCATGTAAGGACGCAGCTTTAAATACATCATGTCGGCTACCGCAAACTCCACGTTCTTGCGATGCTTCTCTGACATCTCCTTCATAATCTGCTGAGCCCTCCGAAGGTGTTGTTTTAACTCCTCCAACACCTTGTCTCGCTCCGCCAAACTCTGCTCCACCCAAGACACGGGCATGCCTCCTTGTCGATAGTGGACCAAATGGGATGTGTCCCGTCCATAAAGGATCTTGAACGGGATCATCTGTGCTGCCAAGTGGTACGAGGTGTTGTACTAATATTCTGCCCACGATAACCATCCTGCCCACTTCCTGGGAGAATCTGATGCAAAACAGCGCAAGTCTCCAAACTCCTATTCACCGCCTCAGTCTGCCCATCAGTCTGCGGGTAGTATGATGTGCTATGCTTCAGAACTGTCCTTTGTATCCGAAACAGCTCCCAAAAGTTGCTCAAAAACATCTGGTCTCTATCGGAGACAATGGAATCTGGGTACCCATGCAACATAACGATCTCCTTCAGAAATGCCGCTACTACTGTCACTGCCGTGAAGAGGTGTCGCAATGGCACGAAGTGTGCATACTTGCTGAGCCGATCAACTATCACAAAAATGACTGTGAATCCCTCTGACTTTGGTAGTACATCGATGAAATCCATCGATATCTCCTCCCACACCCGTGCTGACAAAGCTAAGGACTGCAAAAGACCAGCTGGGGCTGTCGCTAGATACTTATGACGTTGGCCTATTAGTGCAAAAGACCAGCTGAGGCCCTTAAGTGGGCCATGACGACGGTTCCAGTTCTGCCACTGCCCAATTTTAGTAAGCCATTCGTGGTGGAGTCGGATGCATCGGGATATGGGCTAGGAGCAGTCTTGATGCAGGATCAGAGGCCCATTGCCTACTTCAGACAGGTCTTGTCAGCTTGAGCACGACTGAAGTCTGTCTATGAGAAGGAATTGATGGCAATTGTGCTGTCAATACAGAATTGGCGGCCTTATTTACTCTTATAGTGAGGACAGATCAGTGCAGCCTTAGCTTTGTCAGTGCACCAATAGATCAGTGCTGCAAAAGACCGGCCTTACCGTCACCATGCGCTGCTCTAAGTGCACTAATAGGCCAGGGCTCGAGAATAGACTCACACTAGGCTGGATGATACCTGCCTGTAACATCTCTTCGACCATCATTTCGATCTCATCCTTCTGCAGCTGGGGTACCGGTAAGGCCGTACTCGAACGGGGGAAACACCTTCCTTCGGCACGATGGCATGCTCAAGATCCCTCGGTGGCGGCTGGCCACTATGAGGCTGGAACACCCCCTCATAACTGCCTAAGAGCTGCGCCACTGCCTTTGGTGTCTCTGGCCTGCCCCTCTCCTCCTTGGTCACCACTCCCTGTAGCTCTATCAGGTACCCTCCTTCCCTCTGAAGGGTTTGTGTCATCGTCTTGTAGGATACCGATGAGCAACACAAGCTCGGGTCTCCCTTCAACACCAATGTCCGTCCCTCCATTTGGAACTCCATCAGTAACAGCTTCCAATTGAACTGGATCTCTCCAAGCGTCTGTAGCCACTGCATCCCTAGGATCACATCGACGTTGCCCATCTCCAATGGCAAGAAATCGCACGTAATCAAAACACCCTAGAGGGACATCGTCACACTCTGGCAGATTCCTCTGCTCCGCCCCACTCTGCCAGTCCCCAACATGACGCCGAAACCCTCGGTCTTCGTGAGCTGAATTCTCCGCTTCTCGATGACCTTGTATGATAAAAAATTGTGGGTAGCCCCACTGTCAATGAGGACCACCACATCCAATCCAACCAACTTGCCCACCAGCTTCATCGTATGGATCTGAGTGAAGCCTGCTACAGACCGGAGTGAAACCTCTGCCGCATCGAGGTGCAGATGCTCCATCTCCCCCTCTACCTCGGCCTCCAACTCTATCACTATGTACATCACTGCCTCTGCTTCTACTGCCTCTCCGTGCACTTCGCAGATCTGCAGAGCTTGGTTGCGAGACATATGCCCAGGTGTGAACTTCTCATCACACTTAAAGCACAGTCCGTTGGCCCTCTTGTCCCGCATATCTGCATCGGTCATCCTCTTGAATGGTCCTCCAGGTCGCACCTCAGTCAGCTTCTCCTTATTGACGGAAACATCCCCATGTCCCCCCTTCTGCCCTCCAGCTGCAGCCTGGGGACGCTGGTAATGCCCCCCCACGGCTTTCTGGTACGGCGGTCCTCGGCCAACCTGTCCTCCACCAACTGAGCCAAGTCCACCTGCTCTTAAAGGCCCCGAGGCCTCAGAGTGCGCAGCTCAGTCCTTATGGAAGGCTTCAGCCCCTCCATAAAGAATCCCTCCAAAGACTCCGCCGATAACTAGCATACTCGGCTCAACAACACCTTGAACTGCCGCACATACTCCCGCATAGTTCCCACCGCTTAAGATCGCGGAAGCGTCACCTCCCTGCTTCTCGCGGAAGCGGTGCAACAGATTCTCCTTAAACTCCACACACGTCCTCAAAGGCCTATCGTGCTCTATCCACCTGAACCAAGAAAGCGTCTATCCCTCCAAGCAGATCGCAACTGCCCTCAGTTTCTCAGCCTCCGTCAATAGTGTCACTTGGAAATATCTCTCCACCTTGTAGATCCATCCCGAAGCGTCACTCTCCTCGAAGATAAGCATCTTTAGCTTTCGGATCTTGTGTTCCATGAGGTGGTCTCCCCCTTGTTCACGGTCATTCTGCCAAAGTCTATTTGGATCTCTCCATCCGGCGTGATCTACAAACCTAGCCCTCTCATTGGCTAGCCGTCCAACATCCCTCCATTCGCACTCGCCACCGTCATAAGCACCCTCATCGCCAGCATCATAATATCACGCGAACTCCTCGAACTCTAGGTCTCGTCCTTGGCCCCTTTCATCTGCAAAATCAGCCTCCCGACCTCCATGACGCTCATCGAACTCAAAATCAGCTCCCCGGAAGTCATCTTCTACATGTCGACAAGCCCCTATACCATGCGTGTGTCCGCATCGATCTCCATGGCCCACCAGGCCTCCATCAGGGCCCACCGGGCCTCCATCAGGGCCCCAGCGATTGACTGTGGTATCTCTCATCCCCGGGGCGACCCGCCTGAGGCCCACGAGGGCCATGGCGGTTCGCCAGGGCCTCGCGGTGGCCCTGGTGAGCCACCAGGACTTCACGAGTGTCCCGGCGGGCCACCAGGGCACCAACGACGGGCCGCTAGGGCACCGCCGATGGCCTGGCGATGCACCAGGGCCGCCGGAAAGCCCTGGCGCAGCCGCCAGGCCTTCAAGCCGCTTTCTCCCGTCTCCCGCAGATTGTCTAGGGTTCCCTTGGGTCGTTGGGTCTTCACGCCAAGCAAGATAAGTTGATTTTCTTCGTCGGAGCACATCCCTTCTTCCAAGACATCCTCGTCCTTCAAAATCTCATTCTTACCTTTGTCCTTCGCTACCGGTGGCACCTTTTAAGTCAGATCTGATTGGGAATTCAAATCTGAAGTAGATGATGACTGATCTCGTTGCGAAAGATCCTTCAAAATCTCCTTAGTGCCCTTCGCAATCGCATCCTTGAATTCATTTCTCATCTCCAACTTGTTTGCTTCCATCGAAGCCCTAAAATCTTCCTTCAAATCATACCTAACCCCTCGATCTCATTTTTTCTTTCCACGATCTCGGCTTCGATCTGCTCTTCCAAAGCTTCAATCTTGTCCATCGCCTTTGAGGTCTCCATGGATCTGACGCTCTGATACCAATTTGATATGGATTAGGACACAAATATGATAAAAATAGGGGTTTTTATTGGCTTAAACACTCAAAAACAACAAAATAAGATAGTTAGATCTCTTTTTGGAGAGTAGATCCATATCTCCTAACTTTTGAAAAGGCAAAGCCTAAACCTCTTCTAGATTTCTCTCTAGGAAATGATCTCTATCACTCAAACATTCGATGAAAAGAAAACTAGAGCCGGCTGGCCTCTTATAACCCATATTGTAGTGTGCAAAGCAATTTTCTTCCAGTTTGTTGTGTGCATAGCAATTTCACCCATTCATCTCCCGCGGCTCATGGACATCATGTTTGCATCTCCTCCTCTCGTACGTAATGATCGCATCACCGTGGCTTACCCCGGCATTCGACATGGAACCGTAGCAAGCTCGGCATCTCGGATGCAGCCTTAGGCTTGGTGGTCTAGTCAGACGTCTAACAGTCGTCACTCGCTGAAAGACCGCGTAGCTTTCTTTGACGAAAAACTGCAGCCACAAGATCTTAATCAAAAACAAAATATATCAACAAGAAACGAAAAAAGTTTCACGAAATCATGGCTCGGAGGTTGAAGGTGACGGGGCCAGCCCACTAGCCAAACGACTCCGATGGCGAGACCCAAAGAGCCGTCACAGCGAGCTACCGACCTCAGGAGGCTAGTCGACACTATCAAATGGAATAGTCGACAGCTATCTTCGGTGGTGACCCAATAACAAAGCCATGCAGAGATCATGTCCGAGGTTGCACCAAGCCTCAAACAAGCGTCAGTCTCCAAGGAACTGAGGAGCTCGGCTGGCACCTGAGAAAATTCAGTCGACCGCCGAGGATTTGATCGGGCTCGAGGGGGCCTCCGGAAGAAAGAAGGGGAGCAATTATCTTCCGAGCGAAGTGGGAAGAGGACCACGCTGTCTTCCACGCTCTGATAGCCGGCTTCGATTCGCCTGAGCTTCATTCGGCATTGGCAAAATCTGCAAACTCGTCGGTTCTGGTCAGCTTCGTCGGATTTGACTGAGCTTCATCGGACCTGATGCGTTGAAGTGTTCTTGAGTCAAAAACCTGCTTGGATCTGACCAAGCGTCGTCGTCGAGGATGCGCTGCCTCCAAGATCGACGAAGAAACTCGAGTAGACTTGGGGAAGAAGCTCGGATGAAGGAGCTGGGATGAAGGATCAGAGCTCGGAGCTCTGACGGATTAAGTCTCCCGTCTCATCTCATGCAACAATTCCATCCGTGTTCATGTTAACACTCAAAAGCCATAGAGAGATGGGGTGTGTGCTCTTGTTGCTGTGTTGGTAAACTACTATTACTAAATTTATGAAAGAAAAGGGTCATCATTTGCCCTGAACTTAGCTTGAGGGAACTTGGTGAGGCTCGGACGAAGCTCTAAGATCCCCAAATCTCCACCAAGAACTCGATAAAGCTCAAACGAAGCTCGAAGGCTGAGCTCGAGCGAAGCTTGGAAGCTCTAATCGAACGTGGGGTTGTCATGAGCTTTGAGAAGATGTTGTTTGACACATCATTAACATTGTTGCATCTCTCAGGGTTGTCATAGGTATCGAACACTTGTAAACTTGGCACTCGGACACATCAGGTCAAGCTCGATGAAGATCAAATGGGGCGCTCAGAACTAGTAGCGGTGCTGACTTGGGACTTCAGTCGGCGGCGAGTCCGAGCTCGAAAGCTAGATCATGAGCTCGAAAGCTCGGTCAAAAGGAGACACGAACCCAGAGGATCGATTGGGGGAGATCTGAACTCGGGGTGAGACTACACAAATTCGGGCAAAGCTCAATGAGGCTGTCCAAGCTTAGTCAAAGGATATCTGAGCTTGGGGCTAACTCAAAGCTAACTCAAAGCTTGATCGATTGAACTCAGAGCTCGGGGCTGACATAGCTCTCTCGGAGTCGACAGAATTCGGAGGTCCATGGAGCAGTGCTGACGAAGCTCGGGCTTCCACAACAAGACGTCGAAGCTCGGTTGGGAGCTCGGGTCTGGGATGATCGCGGCTGGAAGGAGCTCGGATCTGGGGTGATCGGAACTCGGAAGACTCGGAGCTTGGGGGCTCGGTTGGTCGAAGGAGCAAACTCGGTCGCCCAATCAGAGGGAGCCTCGAGCTTTAGTGGATCGGTCAGTGGAAGAGACGAACTCGGTCGTCCAGTAGGAGGGAGCCCCGAGCTTTGGGGCTCGATTGGTCGAAGAGGAGAACTCGGTCGCCCCATGTTGAGATTAGCTCAGAGGAGCTCGCCTCAAGCCCGAGTCAGCTAAAAGGAGCTCGCCTCAAGCCCGAGTCAGCTCGAGTAATCGGGGCTCAGACATTGGTCGAGCATGGCAAGTTGGGCGAGTAACTCGGCGAGCACCAGCTGAAGCAGGGGAAGCTCAACAACGTTCCCTACACCTCCACCAGACGGCACACCCGAGCTTGGAAGCTTGGTTGGAGGTTCAATTTTGACGCGAGTTGTTCGAACTAAGGTTTTGGGTCTCGGTTTCAGTCGTCTGAAAATTTGGGTTTCGGTATCGGTATCCCCCGTTTTGGTGGTTTCGGAAGTAAGTTTCGTTTTATCCATATCGGTAGTTTCATATACGTAAATACATGTCTCTTTCATATATCTTGTAAATAAGTTGGTTTGTGTGCTAAGCAAAGAGGTTTGTTCGCATAGCAAGACCCCAATAAATTGTGTACATAGCAAGGAGGTTTCTTCGCATGTACAAAGCAAGGAGGTCTATTCGCATAGCAAGCCCACAATGCCCCAAAAAACTTGTGTACAAAGCAAAGAGTGTCTGTTCGCATATCAAGTCCCAAAAAATCTTCGTGATGCTACTCACATTACACATTTTGCTAAATATACTTCATTTATTTTCAAGTTTTTCATTTCAATGGAGAACTTGTAAATAAATAAATTATATTTAGCAAAATGTGTAATGTGAATATCAGCACACTTATTTTATTAGTGGCCTGGGGCTTCTCTCCCCTCACGTCCCTTCTTCCCTTCCCCGCTTCTTCCCTTTTGCAGGCAGCAAAAAAGAAGGCGACGACGACGGGCGGCGGCGGCGACGACGGGCGGCGACAACGGTGGCGAAGACGGCAACGACGGAAGAGGCAAGTGTTCTGACTTTTTCTTTTTTTTTATATTTCTTTTTTCCCTTCACGTTTTCTAGTGGCTGCTGCATAATTACGTTTTCATCGGTTTTCCTGCAAAATTTTTTCATTTTCCCCTTTCATTTCGACCAGAACGGCACCGTTCCGGCCAAAACCGGAAAGCAACACTCGGTTTCATCTCGGTCTGCATCGAGACCGAGACAAAACGCCCGATACCCAAGGGTATCGGGCGAAACCTTAAACCATGGTTCGAACTATAAGTCTCTGTACCGCTTGAATGGGGGTCAAAAGGCATTCATGTCGTTGTGAGCTCGATTGATGGGCCATGAGTACTTTCTTTGCCCTTTTGTCTTCTTCTAACCCATAGCTCCTTATCTTGATGCACCCTCATTGGTTTAGTGGGGCCTTGCGAGATGGGAGACTTAGGCACTTTAGGGAGCTATGTTAATTAGTGGCTATTAAAGTGTGTCATGATGGAGTGTAATCGCCCACAATTGATGGCTCTTTGTGAGTAAAATAGGGGTTGACTCATTCAACCCTGGAGCTATAGGCCATTGGCTGACATGACAATGGCCCAACAATGGCAAGCCACATATGATGTAACAATAACATAAATGAGAATTCTTCAATGGGCTTCTATGTTAAAGGCTCGTTGTAATGCATATAAAAGAAAGTAAATAATAATCTATTTGAAAATAACAGATAGAAAACAATATTAGAATATAAGCAAATAACATAATGAAGAAATCTTCAATGGATTTCCATGCTAAATGCTTGTTGCATCATGTGCCCAAATACTTGTTCAAAAGCAACACTTAAAAATAATATTATAATATAAGCAAAAAAGATGTGCTCAATAGAAAATATCGGCAGCAGCCCTAAAACAAAGTAAACACAAAATTTTTATATAAAAGCAGGTGAAACTTCTTTAGTGGATGAACAGAAATGATTAATTTAAAAAAGTACCTCCAAAGATGGTCAACAATTTCTCCTTTGCCAATGTGTTGCTCAAGCAATATTGATACGTCATCTGGAGTGACATATCCATACCTGCAATACAAGCCCAACAATCAACTATTAAGGTGAGGTGCTAAGGGTAAAGGGCATCCTAGAGCTCAAAAGAGAGTTCAAGCGAGAGAGTGAGAGAAGATCTAATAATAAGAATAGAGATGCAAACTTGAAATTTCACAATAAAGAGGTCAACAATTTTACCAATGACCAGTCACTTCTCCATGGATGTTTCGACTAAACACTATCACATTGCCTGCATATTTATGGCCACCAATGTGCGAGCATGGACTGACTGACACTTGACCCTGAAGACCTCGTGTGCTTATTTCATCTTTAAATTTCTTGACAAGAGCAGGTCCACAGACACCACACCTCCGATCTCGACTTCCATGACAGCATACAAAGACATATGAACCTGTCAGTACCTCACCAGGTCCAGGTAGCCATTCCGTGTCCTTTACAAGCACATCTTCAACAAAATTGTCAACATCAAAGTGTGTCAAACGTCTGCACCAAAAATCCAGTTGCATTAAACCTACACATGTTGACTCTCGACTCTCAGTATACATTCACAAATACTGGGGGAGCACTCAATTATGACTTAAGAGATGAACCTGTATCTAATCATGTCTGGAAAGATTAGTACATCGCCGTTTGATGACTCTGTTCCATCCTCTCCTTCACATATGGTCAACAAAGTCTGCAAGCAGAAAAGAAGGAAACATATGGTTAGTTTAAATGAAAGACTTCTGTCATCCAGCTTAATCAACAAGTGGCAGCACGCAATGGTCCCAGCATCCAAAAGATGGTGGCATAATAAACAAACAAGAAAAACGCAACACTGCTAATCCACCAAGACAACTAGTAGCAGTGGCAGCATACAACATCACAAGTATGTGCATGCTTCCCAAATAAGGCAAATTTAGTTGTGAAGACCAAACTATGAAGTTAAAAAAAATTAAAAGAAAATAGGGCCGGAGAATACTGTACACATATAAGTAATATGAAGGAAAAATTAAAAAAACAATGTACGGCATAGCCCATAGGAGAACCAAACTTGTATTCTGATTCTGAATTAAAAGAAAACATTGGGATCCACCATAGAGAGAGGACAGATGCAAAGAACTTGAAATCTGCGTCGAATGAGATATGCCACAAAATATCTTCCTTGGAAAGTTAATGACTAATTTTGTCGAAATTGGAAACCGGGAAACAGAGGTAGGGTAAGGCCCAGGTTTTGGGGGCAATATCAAGCCTTCGGTTAAAAAAAGAGCAATAATTTATAAAATATGTATTAAGAATATAAGTAGAAAATAAAATAAAGTAATGAAAATATGAGAATAAAATATATTAAAGCATTATATATATTTACTAGTCATAACCCGTGCCTGCGGGCACGGTTCATTTAAGATTTCCCCCTGCGAAATCTTTATTCCCCAAAAAAATATTTCCACAGCCAAAATTTAAAAAAAAACAACAAATTCTCGTAAAAATATTTAGCGGCACGGGCACCTTCGGCGTGGGCGTCTTCGGCGCCAAACAACAAATATGGTTCGGTTTGGAACAACAAATTCGGCGCGAGCGCTTTCGGTTTGGAACAACAAATTCGACGCAGAACAAAAAATTCGGTGTATGTGCCTTTGGCACTGAACAACGCGTGAGCGCCTTCGGCGCATAACAACAAATACGGCACGGGCGCCTTCAACGCGGAACAACAAATTAGCGTAAAAAAATTTAGCGGGCGCCTTCGGCGCGCGGAACAACAAACCTCAGGGTATTTTTAGGTGATGGTATTAACTTAAATTTTTTTAAACTAATTTGTTGTTCCTGTAAATTTTTTTACGCTAATTTTTTATTTTGTTTAATTTAATAGATCATAATTCTCCACAATATTTCCCAATACACTTTTAATTTCAAAGTTTATGTTACCAAGATATTTTTCCCCCCAAATTTAATCTCCACAATCTTTCTCAAGACACTTTTAATTTCAAAGTTTTGGTTCCCAAGACATTCCCCCCAAATTTAAGTTTTCCCACTAAAATTTTCACAAAATCCAATCTCAACCATTGATTTACCAAGATCAAATCTCAGCCACTCTTTATCTTGTCCTAGTCAGCCCTAGAATTCAAAAATCGATGTCAAATGTATAATAGATATACACACACTAGTCAAAACCCATGACCATATCACGGGACATACGAATTATTCTCCCGAAAAATTTCAACACATTCAAAATCACCCCGCCAAAATTTACAGCCACTTCAAAATCACCCTTCCCTCAAAAAGAAATGTGCAGCCACCTTCAAAATATTCTCCACACGACAAAAATTTTTAACCACATTCAAACTAAAATTTACTTTACTAAGAGAATTTAAAATTTTAGATCTCCCAAAGTTTAATTTCCTCCAGATTTAGTTACTCCAAAATTTTAAAATTTTTGTTCCATTTAGATTTAGCTCCTCCTAAAATTTTAAATTAAAATTTTGTTCCCCACAAAAAATTTTGTTTCCCCAAAATTTAGTTCGCTCCAAATTTAGTTCCCAAAAAGTTCAAATTTTAGCTTCCACAAAATTTAGTTTCCTTCAGATATAGTTTTTCCCAAAATTTTATAATTTTTCCCCTAAAATTTTAAGATTTTCCCTCCAAAATTTTCACAAACTCTCATCGTAGATATCGATTTCTCAAGATTCAATCCAAGTCGTCTGTATATCCAGCCTTTTGTTTTAGCCAGCAACCACATTCAAAAACATCACTCAATTGTATAATATATATATGAAACTAGATATGTGCTGTCAGCGCAGAAAATTTCATGCGCTGACAGCACAAAGATCCCATCTCCTATGTTTTTTTTGAAATTTTTAAAATAATATTGTACATAGTCTAAAACTCTAAAAATCCAAATTTAAATGAACCTTAAATATTTAACCCTCAATCCAGTCGTTAGAAAAATTTCTATTGTTCTGAAACCATTGAATTTATAACAAGTGGCGAGTATTAAATAGTGTTATATTCACTTAATTTTGTAAGTTAATCATACATACTATAGAACACTCTAAAAAATTAAATAAATAAAATATAAGGTGTATATTTGCATTAGTGTAGGAAAATTTCCCGCACTAACAGCACATATACATTAGTTATATATATATATAACATCTAATCAATATTAAACCTTTGAGTGTACAATTTTAAAATTAAGACTCGGCAACTTTATCAGCCAATGCAATAATATAATAGCTACAAAAAGGTTTAAGGGTGACCTTAAAAAATCAAACTAGCTCATGTATATATCAAAACATATAGATCGCAAAATGTAAACATGTGAATGTATGAGGAAAAAAGAAGCAAGTGGTTGAAAAATACCAAAATATTTATACCAATAGAAATTAAAGACAAATTTTCAGAAAAAAAATTGAAAGATTGATATTAGTTACAAGCAACAAACAATTAAGAGTCTACCATTTTGTAATTTTAAAGAATGAAAATAATAATGAACATCGGTCCTAGAATTAAAATACATATTATAAAGAATTCAAATAGAGACGTCTTTACTAAAATTGTTAAATGGCTCTTTACTAACTTTTTGGCTACCTCAGAAAGTGAGGGTGGGGTAAATTGTAGAATACTGATGATTTTTCCTAGGGCTTTGTGGAATGAAAAGAGGATTTTTGAAGAAAAGATTGGATTTTTAGATTAAATGTGGGATTTTAGGGGTAGAAAATGGATTTTAGGGGAAAAGATAATATTTATTTATTGATACTAAAACTGAAATAGAAAGAAATACAATGTATATTGGTTTCTTACGAGAGAAAACCGCTCTCCCTTGGTAACTTTCGAGAGGTGTACCGCTCTATCAAGCTTCTATTCAAGAGGAAGCCGCACTCTTCACAGAAGATGGAATCTCTCAACCTCTCACAAGTTTTCCCTCAAGATTCAACATAGGATTTTTAGTGAAAAGATGGGATATTTAGGATAAATGTGGATTTTTAGGGCTAAAAGTGGATTTTGGGGGAAAATACAATATTTTTATTGCTACTAAACTGAAATAGAAAGGAATACAATATATATTGGTTTCGAGAGGAAACCGTTCTCCTTGGCCACGTTCGAGAGATAGACCGCTCTCCCAAGCTTCTATTCGAGAGGAAGTCGCAATCTCCACAAAAGAAGGAATTTCTCAACCTCTCACAAGTTTTCTCTCAAGATTCAACATAAAATCCATAATCTTCCTAGCCTCATATAAATACTAATCAAAATTCAATAAAATTACAAAAATACTCCTGGACTCTAAAAAATTACGAAAACACCCATCAACTTCCCTGAAACTACAAATCTGCCTTTTTATGGATGCAGCCTCACCGAAACTATGCCCTCAAAGAACCACCTTGTCCTCAGGGTGGTGCATGAAATCTGTGGGCCATGCTACTCCAAGTGCTCGTCTCCAGCTAGGTCAAAGCTTGGAATGCCTCCATGGCCATCGTCGTTGCCCTCGGAAGGGCCGCCGCCTCCCTGTGGGCCTCCTTTTCCCCGATGAAACATTGAGGGTCTCCCTCGCAGTCGTAGAGCCACCCAAAGTTTCCTCTACCCACTACGAAACCCAAAAGGAAGCTATTGTAATCACCAAACCTGCATGCAGGTTCGCCACGCTTGAAGCCTGTCTTCGAGGTCTGGAAGGGCCTCCATTTGCAAACCAGTGCCCGCGGGCCCTCTGACAAGTCACTCGGGGGTTGTCAGGCACGGGATGATGGCCCGCCCAGGGAACGTTGGCCGCAGGTCGGCTAGCCAGACAGTAAACCTGGCCCGGGCGGCTCACCAGGAGGCCGGCGGCATCCTTGCGGCCCGCCCAAGGGCCGCCCTAGGTTGGGCGGCTTGCCATGAGGCCAGGGGCCTCCTAGCAGCCCGTCCAGGGGCTGCCCAAGGCCCGGGAGGTTCGCCAGGAGGCTGGGTGGCCTGGAAGGCCCACCGCGGGTCGGTCAATGCCTCTTCCACGCTGAGTAGCGGCCCCATGGAAGTTGGGGGAGATTTCTGTCCTTCGCGCACATATCTTCATCGTTTGAGTGGAGATCTGTCTCAAAATCGATGATTTTCCACCTTCATTGCCCAAAGACATCGCCTTTTACCCGAAATCTGAGATGTTGACCTCGTTTTTCTTCAGATTTGGCTATGTTGCCTCCTTCAGGGGGAGGAAAATCTTCGAAATTTCCTGGCACATCTCCTCAAAGATTTGATTCCTCTCTGCTTTGAATTCATTCCTCGCGGCTTTGAATTCAATAAAAATTTCATCTATCCTTTGATAGGAATCATCTTCTTGTTGGTCGATCTCATTCATGGCAACATGATAGACTGTTGATAGTTTTTTCTAGAATTTTGTGGAATAAAAAGAGAATTTTTGGGGAAAAGATTGGATTTTTAGGGTTAATGTGGGATTTTAGGGCTAGAAAATGGATTTTGAGGGAAAAGATAATATTTTATTGATACTAAAACTGAAATAGAAAGGAATACAAGATAGATTGATTTCTTTCGAGAGGAAACCACTTTCCATTGGCCACGTTCTAGAGGTAAACCGCTCTCCCAAGCTTCGATTCGAGAGGAAGCCGCACTCTCCACAAAAGAGGAATTTTCAACTCTCATAAAATTTTCTTTCAAGATTCAACATAGGATTTTTGGTGGAAAGAAGTGTTTTTAGGGTAAATGTGAGATTTTTTTTAGGTCTAGAAAGTGGATTTTGGATGAAAAGATAATGTTTTTATTGCTACTAAAACTGAAATAGAAAGGAATACAAGATTGATTTCTTTCGAGCAAACTGCTCTTCCTTGGCCACGTTCGAGGGGTGGACTGCTCTCTCAAGCTTCTATTCGAGAGAAAGCCGCACTCTCCACAAAAGAAGGAATCTCTCAACCTCTCACAATTTCTCTCAAGATGTCATATAAAATTCCTAATCTCCCTAGCTTCATATAAATACTAATCAGAATTCAGCAAAATTATAGAAATACCTCTAGACTCTAAAAATTACAAAAATGCCATTAAACATTCTTGAAACTACAGATCTGCCCTTTTATAGGCTGCGGCCTCATCGAATACTCCTTTATAAAATCAAAGTTGGTTCGAGTTGAGTTTGAACTACATAAATAAAGTGCAACAAGGATTAAGGGGGGGCTCTATCTCTCCGACCCCAAAAAACGGATTGAAGCGGGACCAAAGGGCTTCAAGCATTCAAGTAGGCATGGGGCTTTTCAGTACTGCTTTTGGCTAAAGCGAAGCACCCACTCAATAATTTCCTCTAAAGAAAGGTTTTGTGAAGCCTTTTGTTTTGCAACTAAGCCAACTATAAACAGTTGCCAATGACATAAATACTAGCTTCTGAAGATACAATATCATTGTGGCCTATGGTTTCATTACTAGCATAAATGGATGCTAAAAGCATTGTGGATGACCCACATTCACAATAATCATGGAAGCTTTTTTCACCCAAATCAAGCTGGGTATGGAACAACCTACCTATACAGACACAACTTTTCAGCTTGCCTATTACAATGAAGTCGACAGAAATCTTAGCTAATGAAGGTAATTGACTATATATGGCATTGACATAGATCCAAAAAGACCAATTATCACACCACATAGCAACATGATTGATCATGAAGTTAAGTTGTGCCTCCAATAAGAAATGGGGGCCCTCGCAAAATGTAAAACATGTATTAATAGAAATTCTGCATTCTTTAGGACAAGGCGCGAACTCAACACTACGCATCACACCCTAAATGTAATATCCCTGATTTATGTTCATGTATTTTTTCATGATGTTAAATAATGTTTTTCTAATTTTTATGATTTTTTGAATATTTTAGATTTTTCAGGACTCATTTAAGCTTTGAATTTTCTTTTAAAACCATCTTCTTATTAAAACTCATTTAATCAAAATCATAACCCATTCTTTCTCTACCAAACCCAACCCGTTAATCACCGATATTTAATTTCTATTAACTCCAAACCCCAACCGAATTTATTTTCTCTCTTCTCTTTATTCTCATCGATGATGGCGGCGGCCGATTATCTCTATTGAATCTCGCCATATTATTCATCTCGTTGGTGCATAACCGACGGTGTCTCTCCCTCAAAACTTCACACGGCCCTTTATCTCCCACAATCTCCCCCTCTTCATCTTCTCAACCGCTATTCTTATCCTCTCTATAAAAACCCTAGATTCAAGCCCTAGAGACATTTCTCTAATCTCCCTCTCTCTAGCTCAGATTCTCACCTCCTTACTCAGATTTTCCCTCTGTTCAATTCGAGTAGTCGCACAATCGATGAGCAACGTGGCAACGTAACCTAAGACGGCAATGACTCCTTCCCCGCTCGATAATGACATGAAGGTTTCTTGGTATTTTTATAGCCTTAATAAACTCGGCACCTTGCATCTTACGATTGTGATTTCTTAGATTCTTGGGTGATTTGCCTCTCGTTTGTTGTTCTATGTGGTTCGGTTGATGATTATAGGTTTTTTACCCTTTTATTTGTTATGTATGTCCTCTGTTAGTTGTAATTATGGTTGTTTTCCTAATAAATTGTAAAGGCCGAAGACCTGAAGACCTAAACACAGATGTTATTTTATTTTATATGTTGGACAATTTAACTTTAATGTAATGTTTCATTTGAGTATTTGGTATAGTTATGATATTTGTTTGTAGTGTTCTTAAGTGACTTGTAAAACCTGTTACTGTGATATGTTTAGTATACTGTGAATCAATAAAAAATAACTGACAGTTTCTTTTTTCCTTAGTTTAGGATACACAGCGAACTTGTCAGGTGTCATACCCTTAATGGGAGATGGGGAGTGACACTAACTCTCCTATGTGTGCTTTAATTAGGCTCCCCTTGCCTTGGACATGTAACAACCCACGTGATAATGAAGCCCCTTTACCAACTGGCTCCTATCTAGTTATCTATTAATGAAATTTTTATGCCATTAACATAAACACCTAGGTTGAAGGGATACAGAAACAACAATATAATACAATAGTTTCCATATAATAGTTTCCGACATTTCAGGAATATTAAAATATGACATGGCAGTTATAAAACAAGAAAAAATAAGTGCACACAATATATTTTGAAATATAAAAGTTTTATATTATATTCACTTTATTTATTTTAAAATAAGAAAAAGATGCATAAAATAATTAAAAATCACAAAAATATAAGAACTAAATAACTAAAATAATGGAATAATGTCCAAATGTGCCAAATGTCCTCGATATCACCCGGGTACATTAAAGAATTGTCCAAGTGTGCCAAATGTCCATGTCCAAGAAGCATCATGTTAAAGCATTGCCATCTCCAATATGCGCAATAGCCAGGAAAAAAGCTTCATGATAGCAACTGTCCTTTAATGTAGAATAAAGATGCATCAAAAGATACAGTTGCTTAAGTCGAATAAGAGCATGCCTATGCCAAAGATCTAGTAAAGAAGAGCCTCATTTTACTCTGTTAGGTTTATTTTTTAAGTTTTTTTACTAAGTGACACATGTTGTGCACAAAAGCATATTGGACTGTTGGAGTTTTTATTGTTTTCTTTACTTTATTTTAGTTCCATGTATTAAGCACGTGGTTTAGATTTATAAGAAATCATGCAGTTAGAACTTTAAAATCAGTTGGTTAGTTGATGAATGAGACTGAGTTAATTATTTTAAGAGAATTCTTAATATGTTCATGAGGAACCTTATGCCTCTTAGAAATCCCCCTATGAGTGAGGTGATTATGAGTGTGGGTGTGAGGCTCATGTAAGTTCCAAAAGGTATCATTTAGTTATTGTAATCGATCAATTCTTAACCATAGTTCATCCCAAAATCCATGAGATCCTTAATTCTTCCCGAATCTCACCATTTAAACCCCTAAATCTGGCTTCTGATGCCCCTTCTCTGTCATCCTTTCTATGCAGCTAGTCAACCACTACACATTCATGAAAGTATTACCGAATGCATGCTATGTTCGAAACAGGATAACCAAAACATGCTGAGACACAAACTAACTCCAGAACAACCAAGTTTCTCTTAATTTTGGTTATTTGAAACTTAACTTTAACATTATTCTAGGTGTTAGGATGAGCATTTTCATAAAGATTAAACTGCAAAAATCAAGTATCGTCTCATGGCAACATGCTCAATACTACGCTGGCATAAACAAAGGAAGACTGAGTCTATAATGCAAGGAGTGATACAAGCAATAGCTGTAAGTCAGTAAAACTCTATTAATTCTTAATGGACTAGGATCCTCGGAACTGTACCTTCTAATAGTGTCATTTTGCATTCAAACCTAATCTGGATCCAAGCATAAATCAAACAAAATAACAGCAATACACTAGATAGTCCAGTAGTGCTGTAGTAATTATCAGATAAGAGCTTCCAATCCATCATCAAATCTCCTGCCAAAGGCCAAAATGACCGGTTGATCCCTGATTCATAAAACTCTCCCCAACCAGAAAAAATGCTTCCATGACCAGAAACAAAACATACAATAAAGAAAACCATGTCTACCCATCCTCTAAGGATGACCGCTCAATCGATAAAGTGTTAATCACCATCAGAGGATCCCCACAAACAAATAAGATATTTTTGGTCTGGATCTCATAAAACCTCACCATGACACCAAATACAAGACAACCAATCTTGGAAGAGGGACCAAACATCAAGGAGAGAAGAGATGCATGGAATCAGTCAAAACTATTATTGTAACCATATATACTTTGTGTGCGGATTTCACAAACCAGTTGGGAAGAGGAGTTGACCTATATATATATATATATATATATATATATGCTACGGATTGATCAGAACTTCTTTTGTTTATGGCTGTTTCTCAAAGAAAGACTGAACATTATGGAACAAGATTTATAGGAGATTAGCACAGAAGCAAAGCGAACAACGATTGTTGTTTGGGGAAGAGACCTTAAATCTAATAACAGAGAATGTATAAAAGGTAATAAGAAAAGCAACATATAAGTAATAAATGGGTCGGACAAAAAATCATGCATCCATGGGCTAATGCAACCAATAAGACCCAACAAAACAGACAAGGTTGCAAGTCACGTACATGTGCATCCAATCTTTCACCAAAAGCCCAAAGGCTAAATTGCATTAAAATACCCTAAAGTTCCATATAGTTTGCACTTATATACCCTATTGTTTTATTCATGCACTTACATGCCCTAATGTTTTCAAAACCAGCACTTAAAAAATTTAGTTTAAATGCCCTATAAAATTATATCTTAAAAAGAGTGATATTACCAGGATGATTTTAATGAAATTAAATACTCGTAAACACTTATCCAAAAAAGATATAAATTATTCCATTTAGAAAAGAAACATAAATAAAAAAGATTATTAATAAAATTAAAAATTATTTTAGGTTGACATTTGCCCCTCAGATATCTTAATAAAAGAAAGCTAAATTTTTGATCCCATTACTCACAAGAAATCAATCATCATTATCATTATCATCATTATACATATAACCATCCTAAACATTATGCAGAATTTGTTTAAATAAGTACCAAGATCACAATAACTATGAAAACAAAATAGAAATAAGAAATGGGAAGAGAACCGTTACTGAAGCACAAAGGGTTAAGAAAAATTCTTGTATTTTGAGTAGTCTAGCGATTATTGTTAAAAACAATAGCATTATATGATTTTGTTTCAAGAGTCAAATTTTTCATTGTTAAGGCCATAAGTTAATCAACTTCAAATTATTTTACTTTAAACACTCTCTAGGATTAAAAAATTGTCACAAACTTCAAATCTGTTTGGTTTTTTGAAACTATCAATTAACAAAATTTTCCAATAACTTCATATTTACTTGGTTTCAAATTTTGAGGACCTGTAGAAGCACCGCTCCTTTGTTTGGTAAAACTTGATATTTTTTTTACCGGCCAGAGATTTGATAGCTTTCAAATAAATAGCATAGACAATGAAATTTGGTACCAACTCCCTAGATATACTTGAAAATCATTCATTTAAAAACTTTTCTTTGAAGAAAGATCAATCCAATGCAATAAGCTCGAACTCCACCTTTCCTCATCTGTGTTCAAAGGAAGTATAGAAGAAACTTGTCAATTGCATTCCTATCATAATCTTTCCATCATAAATTTCTAAGATTTTAATCTATGTGGGGATACGATCAGATTGATGATTTAGGGATTTTGGTTTTTTCCCAAAGCCAAAAAGATGATAAAGTATTATGATATAAAATATTTTTTACTAAGGAGATTTCCGTATTTACACAATCATCTTATGGGCTCTAAGTGCAGAAATAAAAAATAAGGTATATAAGTGCAAGATAAAAAATAATCTGGTATATATAACTACAATGTACATATAACTTTAAGGTATTTAAATGCAATTTAGCCAAGACCAAAAGGAATCTCAAATTCCACTACATACAACTTTCACAAAATAAGAATCCTCTCAAGTGCATCAGATATGAAAGTACATAATGAAGAAAAACTTTCTAATCATATGTAAATGATCCATCTAATTAAAAAAAGTACTCAATAGTTGTGGACCATCCATATCTCTAACAAAAGACAGAACAAACATCAATAAGAAAGGAGAGACATGGGTTTATCTTTCTACAATCCCTTTAACACACTTTAACAAAATATATATTGTGCATGTGTGTATGCGCACATCTATGCGTGTGCAAGTGTGCACGTGCAAGAGATATAGAGGGAGGGAGGGGCCAAGCTCCACAAGAGGAAATTTCCCATCATTGATGCATCTGTTTCAACATCCCTTCATCCACTTAATCTGGTCTACATAATTTAAAGCATGGTTTGATTTAAACATTGTTTACCCATGGACCCTTCCAATACTAAATACCACTCCTGATGCAAGAAATATCTCGAACAATCTTCACCATTCTGCATTCAGCTAGTCAACTGCTTTGGTTGGCGGAGTGAAACTGTCATTGCAACCATCTGAACTTTCTGTTTTGATTTTGAAGTTTTGATGGAGTTGTTTAAAAGGGCAGTTGATTCATCGGAACAAAATATGGCTATGGATTTAGGCTAGCTGTTTACTCCTTTTGAGCCTTAAATATTTTAGACTTCTTCTAAGTTCAAATAATTATGTGGTTGAATACAAGAAATATTTCCAACCATCACCATTGTCTGTCTTGCTCAACTTGCAACACGCTGATGTCCAAAATCTAATCTCATCACAAGTTGGCATGATATGGATTGATTGCCTTTGTGAATGCCTGTTATAGTCCAATCTTGTAACTCAACTAACAACGTTTGTACGAGTATGGATTCATTACCTTTGTTCCCTAAGCTGACATCTCCCGTTTGAGTTGTCTTGATGTCAAATACAGGATGTTATTCTGTGTTGTAAGCGCACAGTTGTATATATGAGAAACATACACTAAGCTTTGTTTTCATCATATTCTCCACCCCGACATTGTTGACAACATCATAAAAATGATCAACATTATATCAACGAACCAGGACAAATAACATTTGTTAAGAAAATGAACACATCCGGATTCTTCAGGGACCAAGTGAGATGTGCAAATTAATGGAGTCCTACGACCAAATTTATTCAACCATATATCAATCCGTTCGGAACTTAATAAGAGATTAAATCCCACAAGTCATTTAAAATCATCAGTAGACCCTGTAGGGCTACAAAATAGGACTTAAGATAAGTTTCTTGCAACTAAACAGCCAAACTACCCAAGTACCTCACTAAAATATAAATAAGCAAACAATAAACAGATCCAGAGAGAGATCAAGAGAAGGGAAAGAAACCCAGATACCTTCTTTTTGAGCTGGGGCTTACGAGCCTTGAGAGCGGCGGAGAGGAGCCTGGGGAGTCGATCGAACTCGGCGGCCTCGACGTGGGAGGGCCAGACGTCGGGGTTCTTGTAGCAGAGGAACACGTGGCGGTCGTAAGCGTGGACGGTGCCGACGAGCGGCAGTTGCCGCATCTCCGGCCTCTGGAACCCGAACTCGGCATCGACGTTTGCCGATGCGGGTGCTGTTGCCGATTCGGAGGAGGAGTTGAGGATGCTGCCTCCATCGGTGTTGCTGTTCTGGAGGCTGTTGGATCCGCTGGCGGGTTGCGAGTTCGGGTCGGGTTCGGTAGAGGAGAGGTAAGAGGCGAAGGTGATCGGAGAGGAGCGAGACGATGATGAAATAGTGGTGGAGTGATCTTCCATTTTTGGAGTGAATGAGAGGGTGAGAGGATTGGGGGATATTGGGAGGGGGAGAGAACCGGCTGGTTTTGACAATTTGTTCGGGTGGTGGGATGCCGGAATATGTGCATCACTTCAAAAGTCAGCCCAGCGATACGCCGATACCCATGTTTGCTTGCCTACTTGCTGCAAATTTACGATTTCCGACCGATAAATTTTTTGTAAGGATTTGATAAAAGAGCAAATTATTTATTGAATATTTGATATTTTTGTTGTAAACTTGGCGGCTATGAAGGCCATAGCCCTATATTTATAGTGGTAGGGTTACATAATGGGTGGATACCCACTAACGGGTAGGCCCACCAAGAAGCCCGTTTATAACACTTCCCCTTATCCATCCATTGTTGTAAGCCATAGTGAACGCTTCAGGGTTCATGGAGTTTATTTGATCATGGGGTTGGAGATACTTCTGGATCTCTGAGTTTAAGAGTGCTTGCCTCATTAAAACCTTTGCCAAGGAAAACCCAGTGGGAAAAACCATTGGCTAAGGGAAAAGAGTACAAGTCTCTGTAACTTCCCCTGATCGATGGATAATATCAGTGGTGGATACTTCTGGATCCAGAGTTAATGTGGCTGCCTCGTTAAAACCTTTGACTGTGGAAAACCCAGTGGGAAAAACCAACAGTCAAGGAAAAAGAGTATAGCTCTACGTTAACTCCCCCTGATAAGTACAAGCTTCAGGCTTGTACATCTCTCAGCTGTCTCATCCCAATTCCTAGTACAAGTTTTCTAAAGGTACTGCGAGGCAAAGCTTTAGTGAATAGGTCAGCCAGGTTGTTGTAGGACTGGATCTGCTGGATGTCGATCTGGTTGTCCACTTGCTGTTCATGCGTCCAGAAGAGCTTGGGGGAAATGTGCTTCGTCCTGTCACCTTTGATGTAGCCACCTCGTAGTTGAGCGATGCAGGCAGCATTGTCTTCGTACATGGTGGTAGGCCCAAGATCTCCCGTCTTCAGGCCGGTGGTCTTGAGGATGTGGTTGATGACTGATCGAAGCCAGAAGCATTCTCTGCTAGCTTCGTGGATTGCGATGAGCTCGGAGTGGTTGGATGAGGTCGCTGTGGATGTCTGCTTCACGGATCTCCATGAGATGGCCGTCCCACCGTATGTGAATACGAAACCGGTCTGGGACTTTGCGGTATGTGGGTCGGACCTGTATCCCGCATCTGCGTAACCGACCAGGTCGGTGGATGCACCTTTCTTGAAGTATAGTCCCATGTCTACAGACCCTTGGAGGTAGCGCAGAAGTTGTTTCACTCCGTTCCAGTGGCGCTTTGAGGGCGCTGAACTGTATCTGGCTAGTAGGTTTACTGCGAACGCTATATCGGGACGCGTGCAGTTTGCCAGGTATAGGAGTGTCCCAATTGCACTTAAGTAGGGTACTTCAGGACCCAGTGTTTCCTCCCCCTCTTCCAGCGGTCGGAAGGGGTCTGTTTCAACATCCAATGATCTGACGACCATTGGTGTGCTAAGCGGATGACATTTGTCCATAAGAAAGTTTTTCAGCACTTTCTTGGTGTATGTCGATTGGTGCAACAGGATTCCTCCGCTTAAATGTTCAATTTGTAGTCCTAGGCAAAACTTCGTTTTGCCGAGGTCTTTCATCTCAAAAGTCTGTGTGAGACTTTTGGATATCTCATCTATCTCTGCAGGAGATCCGATGATGTTGAAGTCGTCTACGTAGACGGCGATAATTACGAATCCTGTTCCCTTTGTTCGTATGAAGATGCAAGGGGCAGACTTCATTTGTTGTGAATCCTTGTTGCACTAGGAATTCACTCAGTCTGTTGTACCACATTCTACCTGACTGTTTGAGACCATACAGTGATCTCTGGAGTTTGACGGAGTAGACGTCCCGAGGTCTTTCTGTCATTTTTGTCGGTAGTTTGTATCCGTCTGGGATTTTCATATAGATGTCCTTATCTATATTTCCGTACAGGTATGCAGTCACAACGTCCATGAGCTGCATATCCAGACCTTCCTTCGTGGATAGGCCGATAATGAAACGGAAAGTGATCGCATCCATGACCGGTGAATAGGTATCGTCATAGTCTATCCCTGGTCGTTGGGAAAAACCTTGTGCAACAAGGCGCGCTTTATAGCGCACGATCTCATTATTCTCGTTTCTTTTTCTCACGAATACCCATTTATATCCCACAGGTTTAACACCTTTTGGTGTTAGGACTACAGGTCCAAAAACTTGGTGCTTCGAGAGTGAGTCCAGCTCTACTCCTATTGCCTCGTTCCACTTTGGCCAATCCTCTCTGCGTTTACATTCTGCTAGAGAGCGTGGATCGGTCTCATCGTCGTATTCAGTGACGTGAGTGGCAATAATGAGCGCGAAGTTATCATCGATGATTGTGCTTTTTCTGTCCAGTACCTCCCTGGTACGTACATAGTTTAATGAGATTTCTCCTATATTTTCCTCTTCAGGAGTTGTTAGGAGTGGAGAGGTAGCTGGGCTGAGCTTAGCATCCTGTGGTGGTATCGTTATTGTTGCTCCAGGATTTTTCCTCTTTCGAGGATTCTTATCTTTGGAGCCTGGGGGTCGTCCTCTTTTTTGTTGAGGTACGGCCGCTTCTGCTGCAGGTGGATTGCATCCATCTTTGGGTATGTCAATCCTAGCTGGCGTATTTGCAGCAGGGACGTGTGATCTGACAATCTTCTGGTTGTCAGTGAATTTATCCGGTAAAATGTGAACTGTGTTCTGAATTTGAAGGATCTTCAGGATCTCTTCTTCACATTGATTTGTGCACGGATCAAAATGGGATAAAGTCTTTGTGTCCCATGTAATGGTCTTTGAAGCTTCTGGCTTCTGTGTGTTAATGCCTAGTTTTGGAAAAATGCTTTCATCAAACTCACAATCTGCTAGACGTGCTTTAAAGGCATCCCCTGTAAGGGGTTCGAGGTATCTAATGATCGATGGTGAGTCGAAGCCAATATAGATACCAAGACGACGTTGAGGACCCATCTTGGTTCTCTGCGGTGGTGCTATGGGGACATAGACAGCACATCCGAATATCCTCAAGTGAGAGATATCGGGCGGGTTCCCATATGCAAGTTGCATCGGAGAATAAGATTGACTACCTGACGGTCGTAATCTTATCAGCGATGCAGCGTGCAGTATGGCATGTCCCCATGCACAAACCGGCAACTGGCATTGCATTAACAATGGTCTAGCGATCCATTGTAGTCTCTTTATGAGAGATTCGGCTAACCCGTTCTGGGTGTGAACATGAGCTACAGGATGTTCAACTTCTATGCCGGTTGCTTGGCAGTAGTCTAGGAAGACTTGTGAGGTGAATTCCCCAGCATTGTCCAGACGCAATTTCTTGATCTGGTTGTCTGGGAAATGTGCCCGCAATTTTATAATTTGTGCAAGTAGCTTTGCAAAGGCTACGTTGCGGGTGGACAAGAGGCACACATATGACCATTTTGAAGATGCGTCAATTAGTACCATGTAGTACCGTAATGGTCCACTTGCGGGGTGAATAGGCTTGCAAATGTCACCATGTATTCTCTCTAGGAAGCTCGGAGACTCAGAGTCTACCTTCAGGGTGGATGGTCTCGTAATCAATTTCCCTTTGTAACAAGGGGGACAAGGGTTTGCACCCTTCCGAAGTAGCGTCAGGCTTTTCGGATTAATTCCACGTGATTGGGATATGATGCGACGCATCATATTCCTTCCGGGGTGTCCAAGTCTATCGTGCCAGAGTTTGAATTCTGGTTGATTTTGGCACTTCTGGTGCTCTAATGTGTTTGCTTCCATTGCTCTGATCCTTGTGTGGTAGAGACCCGACGGGAGTCCCTCGAAACGTTCGACGGTGTTTTTAGCACCGTTTTTATGGAACGTTACATCAAGGTATTCACTGTTTCCTTTGCTCACCGTTTCTAGGTGGTATCCGTTTAAGCGGATATCTTTAAAGCTCAACAGGTTCCTATGCGAGCTAGGGGAGAGAAGGGCATCTTTTATGAGTAGTTTTGTACTATTGGGGAGCATAAAATGTGCTTCCCCTGATCCTTCAATGATACTTGATGGACCGGAAATCGTATTTACGGTGCCATCGTATTTATTAATGCTTTGAAAAAAGCAGATGTCTTGGAGGATCGTGTGCGTAGAGGCACTGTCCACTAGGCATTTAAAGTCCATCTATTTTAAAGAAAAGTCGCAATATAAGGCAAAAACACAAAGGTATATACTACGAAAATTAAATTGATGTCTGAAAAAGTACTTAAAACATGCCAGAGATAAGCAGATAAATTGTTTCTCAAAAGGAAAAAACTACAATGCATATAAAGTAGATAAATGTCCTCAGTCGAGCAGGTCATCGTTGGAGAAGTCCTCGGCGATGAACCTGATTGGTGCCAGGTTTTCTTGAACCGCCAGGTTTGTCTCAGCTTGCTTCTGGCTTGCTTTGTACAACTCCTGAAGGTGGCGTGGAGTACGACAATTTCTGGACCAGTGTCCAGTCATGCCACACCTGTGGCATTTATCTTCCCAGTCCTTTCTGGGGGCAGAAGTCTGGCCGTCATCTTTTCTCTTCCACACATTTTTCTTCTTCCCCTCTTGGTTGTTTCTTGGAGGGGGTCCTCGAGCCTGCTTCTTCATGGTTTTGCCCTTTTGGGGTTTGCCTTTGAAGTTGCCCCTTTTCTTCTGGAAGGAGCTGTGGTGCACTTCAGGCGCAGGAGCAGGGCCGGTAGGGCGTGAGTTGTGGGTGGCCAGAAGGAGGTCACGATTCTGCTCTGCCATCAGAAGGCATGAGAGAAGCTCAGAGTATTTTGTGAACTTTCGTTCACGATACTGTTGCATCAGTATGACATCCTTCTCATGGAATGATGTATACGTCTTCTCTAACATGCGTTCCTCCGTCACCTTTTCACCACACAACTTCAGGCGTGAGGTGATGCTGAAAAGTGCCGAGTTGTACTCGGCAATAGACTTGAAGTCTTGGAGACGGAGGTTCTCCCATTCATATCGCGCTCGAGGTAGGATACCATCCCTTTGATGTTTATACCTGTCCTCGAGGGCGGTCCACAACTCATACGAGTCTTCCACCGTTAGGTACTCGGCCTTCAGGGTCCGATCGATATGGCGTCTGATATAGATAATTGCTTTCGCTTTATCTATATCAGAAACCTTATCGCCTAAGGCAATGGCGTGACTCAATCCCTGTGCTCGCAGATGGAATTTTATATCCAGCTGCCAGCTTAAGTAATTTTTTCCTGAAGCATCCAAAACGTCGAAATCGACGCTCGCAATTTTGGCCATTTATCACTCTAGCATGTAAAAAGATAGCATTAATTAGATATTTTGCGGAAAAATAAATAATCAAGCACATCAGACATAAATATTTGTTGTGTGGATCGGCTAATCACCATAAATAATTACAGTCCATTACAGTCCCAAAAAGAAAGAAAGTACAACTCGGGAACCCCCGTGGGGCCCCTATTCTTCTGGAATAGTCCTTCATCTTCTTGAGGCGTCCGCCGGGCTTGTAATTTTACAAAATTATCCTCACTACATTTTTCTCTCAAAAAGAAAATAATGCATGAAAAATAAAAATGGTGATAAACTAGCCGATCCAAAACCACAACAAATATTAACCATTCGTCGCAGGCAGTTATAATGCAGCAGGCATCATCACAGGCAGTTTATACATCGCAGGCAATTTATTTATTCATCACAGGCAGTTTATAATGGAAAATGAAATCTACCGTTTAAAAATTATTGGACCACTAGGCAACGTCATGCACCGTTAGGTTAGTTGACTAACGGCAGAGCGGTCGCAGGATCTTCTTAATTTTTAAACGTTTTTTAAAGAAAATCATAAATCTGTTATAAACGGGCTTTGGAGGCCCAACCCGTTAGTGGGTATCCACCCATTATGTAACCCTATTACTATAAATACAGGGCTACGGGGTTCCGTAGCCGCCATGGTTTACAACACGTTATCAGCACGCTCAAAGCTAAGCCGAACCCCTGCCGACGGACGGACGCGACGGACGGACGCGACGGACGGACGCGACGGACGAACGCGACGCGAACGGGCTTCCTTCACCGAACGTCGCTAGATCCGGCGGGTAGGATCTAGAGGTAATCCTGAAACCCTAGATCTAAAATTTCATATGCGCATATGTCTAGATCCAAAATTCTTGGATCGATTGTTTAATAAAATCAAGGTTTTTATTGATGAAAAATCAAATTTTTACAATAAAAACGTTTTTTTGGAGATTAAAAATAGATTTTTTCCACTAAAAATTAGATTTTTATCCCCAAAACCCATGAAACCCTAGGGGATTTTCTCGCCGGAACGCGAATCCCCCTAGATCTCGCGCCAAAACCCTCGCCCGCCGCCCGAAGCGGCGGCAAAACCTCGCCCGCCGCCCGAAGCGGCGGCAACCCCCCCCCCCCCCCCCCCCCCGTCGCCGCTGGACGGCGGTCGGCCCCCGCCGCCAGCAGCGGCGGGCGGCCCCGCCGCTGCCAGCGGCGGGCGGGCGGCCCCCGCCGCTGCCAGCGGCGGGCCAACCCGCCGGCGGCGGGGGCCAACCCGCCGCCGGCAGCGGCGGGCCCACCCACGCCGCCGGCAGCGGCGGGCCCCCACCCACGCCGCCGGCCGCGGCGGGCCCCAACCCCCGGCAGTCGCTCGTATCGGCCCCCCCGGTGCGTGCCCATGTCCGGAAACCCTAGCCGCCTGAAGCGGCAATCCGCGCGACCAAAACCCTAACTAGGGTTTCACCCCGAAAATTTCATCGATTTTCAAAACTTTTCAGATTTAATTGCGATTTTTCCGTCAAAATCTGGACCAAATTGCATGTGATTTTTACTCATCGCAAATTATATTTGGATTTATGATTTTCTTTAAAAAACGTTTAAAAATTAAGAAGATCATGCGACCGCTCTGCCGTTAGTCAACTAACCTAACGGTGCATGACGTTGCCTAGTGGTCCAATAATTTTTAAACGGTAGATTTCATTTTCCATTATAAAATGCCTGTGATGATTAATTGTCTGTGTTAATCGTCTGCTATGATATTAAATGCCTGCCGCATTTTTCTACGATGTGATGTATATTTTCGTTGCCTCTAGCATGAATTTCCACTTAAACACTATAAATGCATGCGTAGAAAATTATATGCCCGTCGCATATTTAATGTTCTGTAATAAACATTTTATTTAGCATGCTAAAATCTTTTTGATGTATTTTTAATGCCTGTAGCATAAATATATGTCTGAGATAAAATTATTTATATACCTGCAGAATATAAATAGCATGTGTATACATCATAATTGTTTCCATTCTGGTTAATTGAGCACAACTTTTTAGTTTACTGGATTTATATTATATGTATGATGTGCTCATGACATGACAATATTTCATGACAACAAACCAATAATGATTTCAATAAATTTTAACACCATATCCTAGTTGACAAAATGAACCTGGAGTTCAAAACCAAAATGAACCTGAAGTTCAAAATCAAATCAAAAGTCAACACCCTTTCAGACTAATAAATATTAACAAGTACGATGGCTTATACGAAAAACATTTATGCGATTTCTTTTAGAAATACGCATTTCGCGGTAAATAGATCTCTCAGATCCACGGTCTGTATAAACCGATATTGACACCAGCAGTTGTCATAACACCGCCAAACTCCTTTGAGTAATCTCACTTTACAAGGTATGATTCTTGAATCTAACCTTATTTTTTTAAGCGTACGCCCGAAGTCGTGGCTTAATAGATAAGTGAGAAATTATAAAATTCGTACCCACGTAATTGTTTCCCCTAGAGTATGATCCTATATCCACACAATACTTGAATGACTCAATAAAAATGGCCTGAAGACCATACTTGAGTTTTCAAATAGACCTTTATAAGTCTATCATAAACTAGAAAGTGGAAAAATAGAGACTAACTCATTTCCCTTGTATGTGTCTACTTCGTAAGACCAATAATCATTCTTCCTTATAAACGACAATAAGGAAGACTGAAAACAGGGGAAGTCTTGAATAAAAATGAGAAAGGGAAGATATGATGTACCTCGATATGGAGTATGAAATGGCAACCCAATATCAGACCAGAAGCTCTGACAAGACCCATAATGCTTTTTGCAAAATTAATGGGCATTAACGTATGCCATATAAAAATATATACATATCTAGTCTAAACGACGAAAGTCAAATTGACAGTATGTATAATTCGCTACTTCCCGAGGATAAATAAATTTTGAAAATAAATTTGATCTGTTGTCATAATATGAGTCTAAAATGAGCACAATTGTGGACGTATACTTTCTAGAACCCACATCATACTATGAAACTTGTTGCTCTAACATAATTATTAGTAGTATTCTCTTGCAGTATATATGTGCCTTTTACGCATTTTATTTTACTGTAAATGATTTATCATCCTGAATACTCCTAAAATGAGGATGCCATGTACTCTCTGAAACTTATAAAGTCCCACATAAATTCGAACAGAGGAATTAATTTGGAACACCAGAAGTGTCCAGAATCGACCAACTTTGGATCGATGTCACCCTGGATTGATGATGCAAGACATCATTAACCAGACGAACCCGAAGATTCCTCAAAAAAAAGGGTGAAACTCTCATTATCCCATTCAAAAGGGAAAAATGATTACGAGATCATCTCCATTCACATGGACATTGACTCTCATCACTTCCTCAAACGAATTTAAAATGATATACTATCATTAGTAAAATGAGACCTTTAGGCCTCTTGAGAGTATTTGGGGAAAAAAGTGGACTCACACACTCCCTACATATGGCTAAAGATGTACTTTAGAGTACTCATCTATATATCCTCTTAAAATGGTCATAATCAAAACCTTGTTATCCAACCGCAGTCTAGATTATTATTAATCACAACGGACATATTACATTACTAGGATATTGGTTGGGCTTTTACTTACCCTTATACCACCCTCAAAAATGCCGCAGTGGAACTTATTCATCGGGACTAACCCTCCTAGATGAATATGTTCCGAGATCCCCAAACGGGGGAGGCATTAGAGCACATCTTATAGATGGAGCCTTGACGGGTTCATATCCCTAGTTTTATGCTCAACTTCATTGAAGTCGAGCTACTTGCGGATTTTTGGGATAACACTGGGAAATCAATTTAACAACTGGAAGAAAATTGAACACCCTGAAGCTTTGTGTTCACACCCAGAAATGGGTTATATGTAAATCATTAAAATGATTTAAACGGATTACTTATCCACTAGAAATCCAGTTGTAAGGTGACCACGTGGGAGCATGCAAACCATCAGAACGCCTCCTTAGAAACTATTTATATGAGCCTGCTCACCTCATATAAACAGTTTCCGAGAACCCCTAACGGGGGAAGCGTTTAGTGCACATCTTATCGATGGAGTCATGATGAGTTTACATCCCCATATCACCACTATGGACCATTTAAAACATTAATACATATGATTTGATTATCATGAATAGTGATGAGATCCTGAAGATCCACACTTATGAAACTGTTAAGCAGTTATCAGACATAGCTACTGACAATATACATATTGTCAAATTCACACATCCCTACTACTAAAAATCCAGCTAGGATTGACATACCAACTATAATGGATGCAATCTACCAGTAGCAGAAGTGGATATCCTCAATGGATGAGAGGACATACCACGAGACCCTAAAACAATACCACCACAGGAAAGTGAGCTCATCTCCATACCATCTCCCTTTCCAGAACCTCCAGAAGAGATAAATCTGGAATTTATTGAATAATGTACGTACACGGAGAGGTATTTGGATAAAACACACTTGTCGACAATTACTCACATTTCATTTTGCCATTGATATCGTTCACAATCTCCGTTTCCTGAAGCAAACGCAGAAATTTGGCCAAATTATGTGGAACGAGGCAATAATAAGTTGAGCTGGACTCACTTATGAAATGTGAAGTGTTTGGACCTGAAGTCCTGATATCAAAAGATATCAAACCTGTGGGCTACCGAGTATTGTATAAATAAATAAATAAAATCGTATGCTATAAGCAAAACGCTATAGCCTTAGAGGTTTATTTCGCAGAAACCAGGAAGTACCATGTAAGATGAGTTTAACTCACTTACAAAATTAATCAAACTGATGCATCAGGCTCCCTGGTCATGATTGCGAAACCCATGCGATTAGCAAAGATAATTTAGGCTATGTTGCTATGGATGATGTGACAACATACCCTTATGAATAATCATCCTGAAGATGAATTATCATCCTGAAGATGAAACCTTCATCCTGAAGATGAATAATCATCCTGAAGATGAATTATCATCCCGAAGATGAAACCATCATCCCGAAGATGAATAATCATCCCGAAGATGAAACCATCATCCCGAAGATGAATAATCATCCAGAAGATGAAACCATCATCCAGAAGATGAATAATCATCCAGAAGATGAATAATCATCCAGCAGATGAATTACCATCCAGAAGATGAAATTATCATCCAGTCGATGAAGAAACATGGAAAATTGCAATCCACCAATACACCTACTGGTTGTATGGATGCACATTAAGACCCCTTCCGTTCGCTGGAAGAGGGGAAGGATATCCTAGGTCCTGAAGTGCCTTACTCAAATGTATTTTGTACACTCCTTTATCTGGCAGTAAACACTTTAACCAGATACAGTGCAGCGCCTGCAGCGCACCACTGGACCAGAGATATGTAGCTTCTGTGCTATCTCCAAGGGTCAAGGATCATCCAACATGTTGAATGTATTTACAGATATAGGTTACAGATCATCACGATGACTGCAACAAAGAAGCGACCACCTCCTGGAGACCAGCAAAGCATGCTTCCAAGGCAACATCAATCCCACCATCCCGAGAGGCTCATCAATCCAAGAAGCAAATCATATGTACGCACAGCCAGGTCCTGCAGTACCTCGCAGACACTGTGAAGACTGGGTCAGAGACGTGATGCTACCTACCGAGTCTGCAGACCACTCCTCCTCTGAAGAGATCCCTCAGATTCAGTAGCTACCATAGATGAGCGATACTTGTATAGATGAGCGATGTCTTGTATAGGTGAGCGATGCCGTGTACTTTGTACTCATTATCGGAACACTGTAAGAGATTGATGTATAGTTGCCTAGGAGATCTGCAAGCCTGCAGCTTGTACAGATCAGGGGGAGTCAAATGTAGTGTTGTACTCTTTTCCCTTGGCTATTGGTTTTTCCCACTGGGTTTTCCATAGCTAAAGGTTTTAACGAGGCAACCTCATTGACTCTGGATCCAGAAGTATCCACCCCCTAAATACTCCCACTAATTAGGGGAAGTTACGGAAACTGTACTCGCTATTGGTTTTTCCCACTGGGTTTTCCATAGCTAAAGGTTTTAACGAGGCAGTTATCCCTAACTTAGGATCCAGAAGTATCCACCCCTAGTGATATCCATCGATCAGGGGAAGTTACAGAGACTTGTACTCTTTTCCCCTAGCCATTGGTTTTTCCCACTGGGTTTTCCTTGGCAAAGGTTTTAACGAGGCAAGTACTCTTAAACTTGGGATCCAGAAGTATCCATAGACCCATGATCAGATAAGCTCTATGAACCCTGAAGCGTTCATCACGGCTTACAACAATGGATGGATAAGGGGAAGTGTTATAAACGGGCTTTGGAGGCCCAACCCGTTAGTGGGTATCCACCCATTATGTAACCCTATTACTATAAATACAGGGCTACGGGGTTCCGTAGCCGCCATGGTTTACAACAAAATCCAAATATAATTTGCGATGAGTAAAAATCACATGCAATTTGGTCCAGATTATAACGAAAAAGAATCGCAATTAAATCTGAAAATTTTTTGAAAATTCGAAAAAATTTTCTGGGTCAGAAACCCTAATTAGGGTTTTGGGGTACGCACGCCGGGCCCGTACCCGCTACTGGCGGGTGGGCCCGTTTGCCGCAGCAGGCGGCGGGGAGAGGGGGGGGCCGCCGCTGCAGGCGGCGGGGAGCCCCCGCCGCTGGCGGCGGGGGTGCCCCGCCTGCAGGGGGGTTGCCCCCGCCGCTGGCGGCGGGGGTGCCCCGCCGCTGCAGTCGGCGGGGAAACCCCCGCCTGCAGTGGCGGGGGGGTTCCCACCGCCGCAGCGACGGCGGGAAGGCCCCCGCCGCTGCCGGTGACGGGGGGGGGGGGGGGCGTGGGTGAACCCTATTTCGGGTTTGGGTGATTTTTGGGGAAAAACAACGGGTAAAAATCCGATTTTTAGTGGGAAAAACCCAATTTTTTCTTCCAAAAATACGGTTTTTAATTGAAAAAGGGTGATTTTTAGCGATAAAAACGGTGTTTTTGATCGATTGAGCCAAAAAGAATTAAATCACCACATATGCGCATATACAAAATTTAGATCTAGGGAGAAAGTTACCTCTAGATCCTACCCGCCGGATCTAGCGACGTTCGGTGAAGGAAGCCCGTTCGCGTCGCGTCCGTCCGTCGCGTCCGTCCGTCGGCAGGGGTTCGGCTTAGCTGTGAGCGTGCTGATAACGTGTTGTAAACTTGGCGGCTATGAAGGCCATATCCCTATATTTATAGTGGTAGGGTTACATAATGGGTGGATACCCACTAACGGGTAGGCCCACCAAGAAGCCCGTTTATAACAATTTTCAGTTTATAGAATATAAAGACCAAAATAAATTGTTTCGAACATCGACATAAATAATAATGCGATTTGGGTAATCGTTGATCGACTAACCAAATCGACACACTTTATACCATTCTGAGTGGGACAATCTACAGAGATACTCGCGAAGAAGTACATGGAAGTAACGATCTAGGCTTAATTTCGGAAAACTAACTCATACTTTCGCTGAATTCCAAAAAAAATACCACTTATTTTGATATAATCGCAAAACTACCCCATACTTTTCAGGTTTCGATAAACTCTCTCATACTTCGGTTTTGTAGAACTACCTCATACTTTGCTTAATTTCGTATCACTACCTCATACTTTGGTTTAATTTCGTAGAACTACCTCATATTTTGATATATGTGGGGAGAGGAGGTCGGTGGTGGGAGGAGGTGTACGAGTGCGACAGTGGGGGCAGGGGGCAGGGGGCTACGGTGGAGGGGGGGTGGGACGGCGGTGGGGGGAGGGGGGAGGAGGATGGTGGGGTGGGTGGGTGGCGGTGGGTGGAAGTGGGATGGTCAGCGATGGATGAAGGGCGAAGCGTGGCGGTGGGGGGAGGGGGGAAGACGATGGGGGGAGTATGGGAGGGCGATGGTTGGTGTAATGGGGATGGGCGGGGATGGATAGATGGCGAAGGGCAGCGGTATGGGGATTGGGATATGTGGATGATGGAGTTTATCAAAACCTGAAACGTATGAGCTAGTTTTGCGATTATATCAAAATAAGGGGTATTTTTTTGGAATTCAACAAAAGTATGAGATAGTTTTTCGAAATTAAGCCTAACGATCTATCATTTACCTTTACGACTTCTTCTAGTATACATTGTGATGTAATCGATAATTGTGCAGGAGATTGTTCGATTGCATGGCGTTCCAATGAGCATCGTCTCTGACCGGGATACCAGATTTACATCTCAGTTCTGAAAGTCTACAGACCAATCTGGGTACCAATCTTAGTTTCAGCACTGCATATCACCCGCAGACTGATGGATAGTCAGAGCATACTATCCAGATATTAGAAGATATGTTACGAGCTTGCATGCTAGATTTCAAGGGCTCGTGGGAAGATCATCTACATTTGGTAGAATTTGCTTACAATAACAGCTACCAAGCCAGTATTGGCATGGCCCCGTTTGATGCACTCTATGGAAGGAAGTGTCGATCCTCGTTGAGCTGGGATGACATTGGTGATCCAGAATTATTGGGTCCAGAGATGATAGTTGAGACTGTGGATGTAGTTCGTAATATCAGAGATAAGCTACGCATTGCACAAGATCGGTACAATGATTAGGCCGATGCCAAGTGTCGTCACTTGGAGTTTCAACTGGGAGATCATGACTTCCTAAAGATATCTCCAAACAGAGAAGTGATACGATTTGGGAAGCGGGGGACACTTAGCCCGAGATTCATTGGACCATTTGATGTGCTAGAGCGAGTTGGAGAAGTTGCTTATCGCTTAGCTCTACTGCCTTCATTGGAGGGAGTTCATAATGTCTTACATGTCTCCCAACTGCATCGTTACGTCGGTGACCCTACTCATGCGGTTGACTACTCTGTGATTATTGTTCGACCAGATCTGACCTACGAGCAACAGCCAGTTCAGATCTTGGACCGACGACAGAACACCCTTAGGAATAAATTCGTCAATCGTGTTAGAGTGATGTGGTGTCACGGATCACCTGGAGAATCCACCTGGAAACAGGAAGAAGAAATGCGTGAGCGCTATCCTCATTTGTTTTCTGAACCCTAGCTGATAGAATTTCGGGGACGAAATTTTTATAAGGTGGGTAGGATATAACATCCGGTATTCATCGTACGTATTTTGTGATGTATGAACTATGTGATCATTGAGTTATAATTTTAATTGGTGTAGCCTGTACGCGCGACCCGTTACTGCATTTGTGATCCCCTCGACCTCCCGATCGCGCTGACACTAACTTTGTCATATTTGGACATCATTGGTGTGCAGTGGCAAAATCGTAATAATGGGAATAATTGTGACCACATCGATATTCATCTTTAATTCTATTATATCATATCTATATGTATATATGCTAATAAAATTTTAAATAACTAAATCAAATAATATCCCAACTAGGATTTCTCTACATCTTAATTTAAGTCTTAACCATTAAAATCTTAAATATCTTAATTTAAAATCCTACCAATCAAACTTAATCCTAATTAACACATCTTAACAACAACCCACAGACCACGTCACCAACCTGAAAGGATCTTACCGAACTCACCATGCAACTCCGATCGCCAAGCCTGCAACAACCCCAACCCCAGCATCCCGCATTGCATGCAAAAATCTCGAGCCCGTTCTCAGCCCGCAACCCACGTGTTTCTCTCTCTACCTTCGTTCTTCTTCTTCTCATTTTGCTTCATAAAATCCAACCCACCTCCGTTCTTCAGCCCACGCAATGAAACCCAACGCTTCGGCGATTCTCCGTACAAGCCACTCTGGCGACTTTCAGTCGCCGCAAACCCCGTCGCCTTTACCCTGCCGTTCATCATTGAAGCCACACCCTATCCCCGTTCTTTTCTCCTCCTTCGTCTTCATAAACCCCCAGCGACCCACCACCATCGCCCAAAGCCTCCACATAACTCCGGCAACCCAACATCACCACCACTCCTCCTCCCCTCCTTTCAACTTCTTTGAACCATCAGGCCCGCAGCGCCTCAGTCCTCGTTCGTTGTCGCGACCCAGCCCTTCGACGACAGCCTCGCCTCCCATCGAACCCAACACCTCGACTGCACCACCCTGCCCTCTCTTCGTCGTTCCCAGTCTCCTACCTCACACCGCCTTCCCCCTAGCGCATCAAACCATCTCCCTCCGAATGCTGCGCTCCCCGACCTTCAGCCACCAACGTTCCAGCATCCACTTCCCTTCAACTCTCCAGCGAACCCACCTTCGACTCTCCCCTCCCGTCGGAACACAACAGCGACGCCGACGTCATCAACAACACACGGCGCTCCCCTACAGTCGTACGTCGTTGGATCGTCGCCGTCAGCACCGCCTCCGGTCGACTACCTCGCCGTTGCCAAACCTCCGACACTTCGTCGCCGTTTGCAACTCACCAAAAACACATAAGCTTACAGTTTAATGATAACAGCATGTACTTTAGTTATATTATGTTAGTATATGTTAATATCATCACTACATATATATTAGCCCTATCATGAGATCATATGATGTTAGTTAATTATCAGATGTTAGTTTAATAATACCACATTTTAATAGTTAGTAATAATAAGTGTTAGCTACGTATGAGCGCATTATCGGTATGTTATATTATGACTCTTATATTAAATTATACTATATCATATGATATTATTGTATTATATATATATTTTTTGTAATATAACCTGTTAGCGAGTATAAGTAACGAAACATATAATTTGTAAACAGTGTTAAATAAAAGCTAAAATTTAGTTTTATTAAGATTGTTAGCTGGATATCACAAATCTAAATGACGCAGATAAAACGCGACTTACGCTACGATCATCTGGACACCCAACACCATCCCTGGGCAATTATTTTATCGTAATTGAAATGCAAAACTGAACTGCGTGTTTTCATTAGTTGCTTTGTGATGGATACGTGATAACGTTGTTATTGCTTGAACAATTTACTCTCTGCATGTTAACATAACGAACCAAACTGGACAGAGGATAGGACACGACCCTCGAAATACATAAGTGACACCATCGAATACAGATGTGATGAATCTAGTCGAAGACTAGAACGGACACTTAGGTGGGGTAGGTTCATGTAGTATGGTCCGTGAGTGTGTCTTGTACACCTTACGGCTACTTTCATACCACACTAATGGAAGCAAGCATCTTGGCCATTTTCCAAGTTAGGGATGTCATGAACCGTCACGGTAAACCCCCGATGATGGGGTGTATCGAGAACACTATACTCACTCAGACATGGACTTGCACGAGCACAAATAACTGAAAATATTACATTTGTAAATGTGTTAACTTCTTTAAAATGAAACTCACCTGTCAGATTATTCATGCATGCTCATACTTTACTTTATGCACTTGCTTATCATATCTTGTTTGACGCTTTTCTTGCTAATTGATTGCTTTTCATTTGCTATAAAAATCTTACGGAGGAATTTCACTGACATATATTTCAATGAAACTATGAAATATATGTTAGGTTCAGAGACGGAATATAGCGAGGACCATACTTACGAGGATTCGAACCAGGAGGTAGATCCCGCGGACCAGAGCTACGAAGACGCCGAGATTCTTCCTGCTGAGGACTAGATTATTGTTGTTGACTCCATTTAATTAGTTTTATTTATTATTGCAGGTGTGTTGTGATGTGTGTTTATATTTTATATATTCACGCTCGTCTTCTTTGTGATTTTCCAGTGTTTTTCGTCGTCCCGTACCCATTTTCTTGTGATTTTTTGTTTTCTTTCACTTCTTCGTGTTTTTGTGTGAATGCAGGAGATTGCCAGCGTAGGGGACATATAAAGAAGATATCATGAGTCCCCGGAGCAACGGGAGGAGTCACTCGCGATCCAGAGGGTCAAACGATGAAGATTGCTATATTTCAGCCCTCAACCGATCGGGTGGACACGGCCACCCGATCGGTTGATCCACGCGTATCCGACCCAGACTGAAGCTGAAGTGAGAAGCAGCTCATCCGACCGGTTCGTCGACCGGTTGAATCCAACAGAGCTCTCGGCCATTTGGAGCTGAATTCCAACCGATCGGGTGACATCTCACCCGATCGGTTCATCTGTACTGAATTTTCCAAATAATGACCCGGAGAGCTCAACCGACAGGTTCGCTGATCGTGCGAAATCGACAGAACTCTCTGTCTTTTTGGGGATAATTCCAACCAATCGGTTGAATACTCAACCGATCGGTTCACCTGATGCCACATCGCCCCAAATATCGAACGGACGGCTCCACCCGCTCTCCTCAGCGCCCAGTTGAAGCTTCTGAAGCCGATTGCGAAAGCGCCAAGCAGCTCACCCGATCGTTTGATGCTTCAACGGATCGGATGACGTCTATTTCTATATATAGTTGACCTAGGGTTGCTGAAAACGGACCCTGTAATTTTTTCTGTCTTTTTTGTATTGCGACGGCTGGAATTTTATCTGCTTTTGTAAGTGTTCCGATCGACTTGAAACTTTTATATTATCTTAATACCATTGCTAGCATCTCATTTCAATTGCTTGATCATGACTTCTACCGTTGATTTTTGTTTAGATTGCATTTTAGCTATGAACTGTGAGTAGTTCCCAAATCTGAGATTTTGGTGGAAACCCCTTCGTGGGTTCTCCCTAATGCGTCCATAGGACTAGGATTTCGGTAGGGATTAGGAATTTAGATGGGTACACATGGTGTTTCATTGTCATTGGCGGGAAAAAGACCGCCTTTGACCGTTGGGCTAAGGGGGAATAAACTTGGCGGTTGACTCCCTAGCCACAACTCACGCCCTTAGCGTAGTCATTGAATCCTAGCGCGTGGGAATGGCAGGATGAGATGTTGGGAGTTATCATTGCGAGCTTAGTGCTCGCGGAGTCGGTCGGTGTTAATGGACATGGGAATGCCCACTGACCGAACCAGGGTAGTCCTAGCGTATCATCCTGGGCACCGACCGGAATATCGGGTCCATAGGACGTTAGGTATCACTCTTAGAGGCAACGTCTCACCACTAAACCCTAATTCAGATTGTATTCCTATCCGTCGGTTGTAATAGTGAGAACACATGATAGGATGGAAACTGAAGTCCTAGGTTTCCTTTTATATCTGTAGGATCCTGCCAAAACAGAGTTAGAATCGATAAATGAAGTTGAGACTTACGCTTGCGTATGCGGCACGGTAGTCACGGAACTTCGCCTTCGGATTCGCCACGACGGATCGAGTCTTCTCACGAACGAACGGAGTAAGGCTACTAAATCCACAATCTAAATCTCTACTTTTAGATTAAGAACTTGGATAAAGAGAGAGGAAGGATTTCGGCAGAGCTTCGCTAGAATGAAATGCAAGGCAAGAATACCATGCAAAAGTGTAAGAAAATGGCTAACCCTTGGGTCTTATTTATAGCCCCCAAGGTAGTTATTTTAGGAGTAATTGTTCCTTTGGAACAATTTAACTAAGGTGTACCATCATACATGGCACATTATAAGCTTAAGTTGTACCATATGCATGGTACAACATAAGCTTAAGATATTACCCCTTTATTAGCCATATGTCGCATGCACTTATGCACATATAATGCGACTTTCCCATTAATCTAGAGATCCTCTCCGCAAGGGAACAGATTCCCTTTGTACACGACTTTGTGTGTGCGACGTTCGAGGTCCGTGTTCCCTCGTACATCCCCTACAAGGGTGTACAAACGTCATCCATATCCAACATCTCCCACTCACACTTGAGGGGATTGTAAGAGAACGTCTTTCTCTTAGTTCTTTCATCTATCATACCGAGAAATAGACCGTGCGACCGTCATGCGCGTAGAGTCTGTTGTTGTGCACTTGTTAGAGATACACAACGACCTCGAAGGTGCAAAGTTGAGTAGTTCAACGCATGCTTTACCCTAGATTATTTCTTCACATTTCTTATACTTTATATTCAACAATTGAGTCCCATCTGGATCACAATTGGCTGGCCAGCTTTGAATCATTAAAGTCCAAATGCGAATATGAAATCAATCTTCCTCTTCTTGCGAACCTTCTGATCTTGACTTGATTCGCTTTTCTAACGTGCCCCGCCGAGCCGAATTATCATAGCCCATTAGCAACACGCTAAGATAGCGATCATCTCGTCAAATCTAAAGGAACCAATTGGAGTCCTTGAGGGTAAGAATTAAGACCCATATGGCCTTTGAGTCTCACATAATAGCAAACTCTATTGCTACTAACTCAGTGGTCGAAATGCATACGTGGTATGAACACGTATTACAACATCACTCCTTTCCCAGGGAGAGTATGTCTTAATGATGTTGTACGGATGAAAGATCAGACACCACAGTGCCTATCTTTTGAGTCCCCTTACTACCCATGAAATATTCCCGGACTCTCATCCTGCATAAGACAGATAGGATTTAAAAAATCCTATGAGATCTCTTTTAAATATCCTTGTGATACAGATCTCAGATCTTTTGTAAGCATCCATATGATGCAGATCTTTCATTCGACTATCTTGTTTAAGTCTCGACTCTAAATCATTTGTCTAATGATTTTGACTTTAAACTAGTCTCATCTCTATCTTATCCATCTGATAAGATAAGGCGGTTGCTCATGTGAGAGAGCCAACCTTAATCTGTCCGACATACACACAATAAAATAGCTGAGACTTAAACACAAATGTATAAAATCATTTGTAAGAAACTTGTATGCAATATATAAAAGAACTTCTTCCTTTTATTAAACTTTGATCTTCTATAGACATGGGAAATATTACATGATACAGCTCAGCACCTACGCATTCCCATAGATGATAAGTGTTTGTAGAACACATCTCTGGGGATCGCCTTAGTAAGGGGATCCGCTATCATCTCATGCGTGGATATGTATCCTATGTCTACTTCCTTCCGTTTGTCATAGTCCTTCGCAAACTTGAATCGAATATCAATGTGTTTGGTCTTACAATGAAATTTAGGATCTTTGACATAGGCAATCGAGGCTTGACTATCACTGTATATAGGAACAGTGCTCGAGTCAGTGGCATTCGTCAGCCTGTCTAAGAATTTCCTAAGCCAAACAGCTTCTTGGACCGCCATGCTGAATGCTACGAATTCGGCTTCCATGGTTGATAGGGCGATGCAGGTTTGCTTCTTGCTGCTCCAGGATATTGCACCATTTCCGAGCAAGAAAACAAAGCCTGAGGTAGATCTTCGCTCGTCGAGATCACCTGCCCAATTAGCATTGGTATAGCCTTCGAGTCTCAAGGTATTGCCTTGATAGCACAACACATAGTCCGCAGTCCCTTTGAGGTACCTTAATATCCTCTTTACCGCTTTCCAGTGTGCCTGTCCTGGGTTGGATTGGTAACGGCTTACCATACCAACAGCATAGCAAATGTCCGGTCTGGTACACATCATGGCGTACATCAGACTCCCGACAGCACTGGAATATGGAACCTTTTCCATAGCTTTCTTTTCTTTTGGATCTTTGGGACACATCTCCAAACATAGACCCTCGCCTTTGCTTATTGGAGTATCAATTGGCTTGCAGTCCTGCATATTAAACCGTTCTAAAACTTTCTTTATATATGTCTCTTGAGAGAGAGAGAGAAAGAAGTTTCTTGGAACGATTCCTTGAGATCTTAACCCCAAGGATATATGCAGCTTCACCCATGTCTTTCATTTCAAAGACGGATGAAAGCCAAGCTTTGATATCCATGATAAGACGCTTATCATTTCCGGCTATAAGTATGTCATCTACATAAAGAGACATAATTACATACTTGTTCTTAATCCTCTTAATGTATACGCAGTTGTCTTCGTCGAGCATGGAGAAACCATACGACAAAACGACTTCTTGAAAGCGCATATACCACTGCCTTGAGGATTGTTTAAGACCATATATGGATTTACGAAGTTTACAAACCTTATGTTTGTTTTCTTCTTGTACAAACCCGTTTGGTTGTTCCATGTAGATCTCCTCATCTAGTTCTCCGTTAAGAAAAGCAGTCTTTACATCCATCTGATGTAACTCGAGGTCCAAACAAGCCACCATTGCCAGAATTAAGTGAATGGAGGTAAAACACACGACAGGAGAGAAAGTCTCTTCGTAGTCTATTCCTTCCTGTTGCGTGAAACCTTTCACAACAAGGCGAGCTTTATATTTCTCGATGGAGCCATCAGCCTTATGCTTGATTTTGAGAACCCACTTGTTCCCAATGGCTCTACGTCCCTTAGGTAAATCAACCAAGTCCCAGACTTGGTTTGTTTTCATGGATTGAAGTTCTTCTTCCATCACCGCTATCCATTTATCTTTAGCAGGGCATGTGACGGCCTGTTTGAAATTTGCAGGTTCGTCATCATCTTGTAGTAATGTCATGAATGTTTGAGGAAATTCATCCTCAAATCTCAGAGGTGTTAGCCTCGTTCGATTACTACGTCTTGCTTGAGTTTGATCGCTCCCACTTGGAATGACATCACTCCCACTTGGAATAACATCACTCCCACTCGGAATAGGATTGGTATCGTTCGTATCATCCATTGGTGAAGTTTGAAACATATTTTCTTCTTCACCAAGGATTCTCCCACTCGAACGTTCCGATCCTTCTTGATCCCAAGTCTCAAACAAGGATAAGTCTTGACTTATCTCACCCTGTCTTGGAAACTCATTTTCCAAGAAGACAACATTCCTCGATTCGAATTCTATTAGACCCCCATTGTCCTCTTGACCGACGAAAACATATCCTTTGGAGTTTTCAGCGTATCGGATGAAGATACACTTCCTCCCACGTGGCCCAAGTTTGCCATATTTGTGAGAGGATAAATGTGCGTAAGAGGCACAACCCCAAGGTTTTAGAATGCTTAAGTCTGGAGTTCTATTGTTCCACAACTCATAAGGAGTAGAACTTACCGACTTCGAGGGTACACGGTTTAAGATGAATGCTGCCGTCAATAATGCATCACCACAAAAGGTGATGGGCAAATTTGCCTGAGACATCATTGATCGGACCATTTCCATCAATGTCCTATTTCTTCTTTCCGCAACACTGTTTTGTTGCGGAGTATAAGGCATAGTTATTTGATGAACTATGCCTTTTTCATCACAGAGTTCCTTAAAACTCGTTGATTGATATTCTCCACCCCGATCGGTTCGCAAGACCTTTATCTTGCGATCTAGTTGATTTTCCACTAAACTCATATAGTTTTTGAAGCAAGATAAAGCGTCATGTTTGTGGGAAATCAAATAAATGTGACCGAAACGGGTGAAGTCATCAATGAAGGTGATGAAATAGGACTTCCCGCGTCTTGTCTTAACATTCATTGGACCGCAAATGTCCGAATGGATAAGCTGTAATGGAACTTCGGCCCTTATGCCAGTTCCAAACGGCTTGCGACAAGTTTTCCCTACAAGACAATGTTCGCAAGTTGACATTTCAACTTTTGAAACATTAGATAGCAAGCCACTTTTGGCAAGTCTATCCATTCTAGTTGGTCCAATGTGACCAAGTCTTGCATGACAACAAATGATCTCAGATTCAGTATTAGAAGCATTTGTCAAATGGAAACTTTCATTAATAGAAGAAGAATCATCATACATAGTGTTCAAAACAATCAATCCATTACGAACATTACCCGACCCAATTAAAGAACTATTACAAACAAGGTCAACCTTTTGTTTATAGAACCTCCATTCATAACCTAAAGACATTAACATGACCACAGATACGATATTCCTTCGAATATCTGGAGCAAAGAGGACGTCGTGCAATAATAGAGTCCGGCCGTTGTCGAGAACTAGCTTGCATGTTCCGACGCCTTTGACTTCAACATGAGTGTTGTTGCCGACGTATATCCACTTTGTTCCTTGAGTTATCCTTCGATACTCTACGAAGAACCTTCTGTCCTTCGCTACGTGGTCCGTGGCCCCTGAATCAATCAACCAAAAATAGTTAGATTCAGCAAGAAACATGGAACTAGAAACACATATGTAACTAGTCCTACAAGTTACCTTATCACTTCCATCCGTACATGTACGGGCGAAGTGACCGTACTTGTTGCACTTAAAGCACGTGATCTTCTTCAAGTTTTTCTTCTTTGAGTGCACATTCTTTTGCCACTTTTTGTTCTTAGTCTTCTTTGAGGTTTCCGGTTCTTGCTTTCGTTCGTTCACAAACCTTAAGCGTTTATCCTTTCGCTTCTTTCCTCCATGTGAGGAACTAGCGGCCATGTGCACTTCGGCACTAGGTTTTGCGGCTTGAATCCGCTCTTCCTCGAGTTCGAGGTGTTTGGATACATCGCTTAAAGTTTTAATGCACTCATTATGAGTGAGGTGCATTTTCATGTTATCCCAGCTATCTGGGAGTGAACGAATGACTGCTTGGATCTGCTGTTCGTCAGACAGCGTAAGACCCGCATCCTTCAATTCATCTATGAGATTTGCCATGTGGCGGAGATGCTTTTTCATAGATTGATCTCGCCGTATTTTGTACGAATCAAATTGAATATTTAAGGAGCGGAGTTTGGTGACCGAAGTTCCACCAAACTTTATTTCTAGCCCAGACCATATGTCTTTGGCTAGGTCGAATTCCCGAAATAGACGCATTATGTCATTGTCCATTGCGAACAATAACGTAATACGTGCTATTTTTTTCTTTCGAGTCCAAGTCTCATAAGCTTCCCGGTCCCTCTTGTGTTGGGCCGTATTGCCCAACTCAGGTTCTTCCATTATGTTTTGGAGTGTTTCAAGCACATCTTGCTCCTCCAAAACATATTGGATTTTTATTGACCATAGTTTATAATTGTCGCCGTTGAGCTTCTCACCTTTGTTAAGCTCGGCGACAATGTTCTTAGAAGCGGTAGACATATTCGAATCAAAAAACTGCAAAGAAAATGAAAAACACGATCAAAATTCTATGCATAAAGTTTCGGTTCTTTAAACACTTGATAAGTTCCTTGGATGCACTGAAATGTTACTCTAGAATCGAGAAGTTCACTACGTTCCCAACTACCATCTAGAAGTAACTTTCAAAGTATCCCTCTTACTTATCTCATGTAAAAAGAAATCAGAAATGATACCAGTATGGTACCAGCAGCGGAAAAAATACTTTTGAAAAACATATCTTTCAAAATGGAATAGGTGAGAGTTTGCGCAAAGAATTTTAGCGCAACAATTGCCAAGCCACGAGACCTGTTCTACACACCCATGGGTTAGATAACCATGGCCGGATCGTGGTAGGACTTGGAATTCTAAATTGCGCTATCCCGATTAAGGACGGGACATAACCTATTTGAAAACACCTTTTTCAAAAATTTGAAATACATTGGCTAATCTCCGTAGAGTAGAGCACAACGTCATAAGTACATTGGCTAATCTCCGTAGAGTAGAGCACAATGACATGGCTAATCTCGCATGAAGTAGAGCACTATGGCTAATCTTCAAGGAGTAGAGCCCAAGAAAAAACTTTATAAAATGTTAGCCCCGTATGGGCTAGTCGGCACATTCGTGTTTGACCAAGGCCTTTTGACACCCCGTATGGGCTAGTCGGCAAGTTCGTGATCGACCAAGACCTTATGCCGGATTGGTTGACCAAAACACCCAAATTGGTCGACCAAAAATTGGTCTTCATCACTCCCGGCCAGGGCCCCTGCCTTGGCCGAGGCTGGCCAAGGGCCTCTGCACTGGCTGGCCAGGGGCGGCCTGCGGCAGCCCTGGCCACTGCCAGGGCCGGCCAGGCCACTGGCCTGGCCTCGGCCAGAGGCCGGCCAGGCCTCTGCCTGGCCTGGCCTAGGCCAGAGGCCCCTGGCCGGGGCCAGGGCCCCTGCCCTGGCCTCTGCCAGGGTGGCCAGGCCCTGGCCTGAGGCCATGGCGCTGCCCTGGCCTCGGCCAGGGCGGCCAGGCCCTGGCCTGAGGCCAGGGCGCTGCCCTAGCCTCTGCCAGTGCGGGCCTGGGCCATGGCCCCTGCCCTGGCCTCGGCCAGGGAGGCTAGGCCCGTCTAGGGCCTGGCCAGGCCGCGGCCAGGGCTCTGTGGCCCTGGCCGTGGCCGGCCAGGGCCAAGGCCAGCCAAGGCCGGCTGGCCATGGCCCGACCATGGCTTATTGGCCTTGACCGGCCATGGCCCTTTGGCCATGGCCGGTCTCCCCCCTTCATGGGGTTGCCGCACACCCCGTCGAAGGTGTGTCCGTGGTGGTTATTGGCCGTAGCCAACCCCCTCCGCATGGGGAGGGAGGTTGCATGGCCTTCATAGCCCATTTGGCCATGGCGCACATGCACCAAAATTCATCTTCCCCGATTGGAATAACCACCATCTTCTTCTCTGGTGAAGCACCCGTTCGTCGAGGAAGTAGTTATCCTCCTATGGCCGTGTGCCAAAAAATTAACCCACTTCAAAAATTCGTAAACTACGCGCTCCGCATGAAGAGAGCGCCCATTCCCTATGAATGGAGACTCAGCATCCATGAAGAGAGCGAGTTTGACGATATGAACGGTCGGTTCTTCCCGTCACGGAGAGTTCCTGCCATATCCGTAATGACAGAAGACCCTAACGTGAAAAGAACAACCGCTGCGTTCTCTCCGTCACGAAGCGTTCCTACCATATCCATAATGGTAGGATACCCATTCGTGAAAAAGACAACGACTCGTTCATAGTTTCGAAGGGGCAACGGTTTGACCGGAGCGAATCTGTATGGCTCCGATACCAATGTAGGATCCTGCCAAAACAGAGTTAGGATCGATAAATGAAGTTGAGACTTACGCTTGCGTATGCGGCACGGTAGTCACGGAACTTCGCCTTCGGATTCGCCACGACGGATCGAGTCTTCTCACGAACGGAGTAAGGCTACTAAATCCACAATCTAAATCTCTACTTTTAGATTAAGAACTTGGATAAAGAGAGAGGAAGGATTTCGGCAGAGCTTCGCTAGAATGAAATGCAAGGCAAGAATACCATGCAAAAGTGTAAGGAAATTGCTAACCCTTGGGTCTTATTTATAGCCCCCAAGGTAGTTATTTTAGGAGTAATTGTTCCTTTGGAACAATTTAACTAAGGTGTACCATCATACATGGCACATTATAAGCTTAAGTTGTACCATATGCATGGTACAACATAAGCTTAAGATATTACCCTTTTATTAGCCATATGTCGCATGCACTTATGCACATATAATGCGACTTTCCCATCAATCTAGAGATCCTCTCCGCAAGGGAACAAATTCCCTTTGCACACGAATTTGTGTGTGCGACGTTCGAGGTCCGTGTTCCCTCGTACATCCCATACAAGGGTGTACAAACGTCATCCATATCCAACAATATCGTCCATCCTTAGTATTTATTTTCCATGACAATCCATCGACGTTCGGGCTAGCTCACCCATCGGGTGAACCGGTTTCTCTTTGACACAAGCACAACACACGCCTCCCTGTGTTAGACCCCCAAGCCACATTACAACACCGTGCGTTTGCGGTATAAATATTTAAATCTGGTATCCCCAATCCTATTGCACTTATATGCTCAAAATCTAGGGGACATCAAGCTTTATGGCGCCGTTGCCGGAGAGGCAACATGCTTGTTTATTTTAGGGCCCAGTGAACCCTTGAGTCTAGTTCACATCCTCACCCCGCGATAATTTTCGTATTCTACTTTTTCATTTTTCATTTTTGTATTTTTGTATTTTTATTTTCTTTTTTTTCTGTTTCCATACCATACTTGCTTCACGGGGTGTTTGTGATTTTTCATGCGCAGGAATACAAGGAGTCTCGATGACTTGATTCCTTTAGATCCGGAGATCAACGCCACCATGAGGCATTTGAACGCAAAGAAGAGAAGAAGAGAAGAGTCTGCAGCCATGGGGAGAATACCCCACCATAGAAGTCCCTGCTGGAGTACTCGATGCCATCCATCGGGTCCACCTCCTCCATCCAACCTCCGGCTATTACGGCCCATAGTTTCGAGCTTAAGCCGTCATTGGTGACGTGGATCCAGCAGGATCAATTTTCAGGGGCACACATGAAGAGCCCTATTGAACATCTGGACTCCTTCCTTGAGAAGTGTGACACATTCAAGATCAATGGTGTCACGACTGAAGCTATCTGACTAAAGCTATTCCCCTTCTCTCTGCGGGATAAAGCCAAGCAATAGCTTAGAGGAAATGACCCGAACACCTTCAATACTTGGGAGAAGCTCTCGAATGCTTTCTTGACTAAGTTCTTTCCCCCTGGGAAGACGATGAAGCTGAGGAGTGAGATATCCTCCTTCTCCCAAGCCAGCCACGAGTCCCTGCATGAAGCTTGGATGAGATACAAAGAGATGCAGCGGAGATGCCCTCATCACGAGCTTCCAAAGTGGCAGATTATAAATCTGTTCTATAACGGGTTGAGGGATGACCTGAAATCTTCGATGGACGCCACGGCTGGGGGGTCCTTTATGTCGAGAAGCGAGGAAGATACCGGGAAAATTCTTGAGAACATGGCATCAAACAATGAGCGGTGGCGTGATGAGCGCGCCACGCCCAGGTCTGGGGGCATTCATAGGGTCGAGGACGTCGACAAACTATCTAGCAAATTCGATTTGCTATCGACTCAGATCTCGGCGCTTATGGTAGGAGCTAGTGGTGCCAACACCCAACAAGTAGCAGTGGTAGAAGCGAAAGTCCTGGGAGACTTCGAGGGTGGTGATATCTCACCACCGGTGGATCAAGCTAGCGCAATTTTCTTCAACCCGACGGGTAATGCGCCATATCCACCAAGGACTAGCTCAAATCCGGCTTATTCCCCCAATAACCGGAACCACCCCAATCTGAGCTACAAGGCACCGTATTAGCAGCCGCATCAGCTGGAGCAACAAGTATATCAGCCGCCTCAGCAACAGCAGCAGCAGTATCAGCAACAGAAGCAGCCACATCAAATGTACCAATAGTAACCCCCTAGGAACTAGCAGCCCATGCATCAGCATCAGCAGCTATATGGCCAGCAGTGAGTTATCTCCCCGGTCGAGAGCCTCTTGACCTAGTATATTACAAATCAGGAGAAGATAAACTTACGGCTTGAGATGGGACAGAAGGCGCTAACCGACCAAGTAACCCAGCTGGGGTTGCAAGTTGCGAACCTTCAGAGAGAGCAAAACCAATTGCCGGGTCAACCGAAAGTAAATCTAATGGGGGCGAATCTGACATTGGCACTAACGCATGATCATGCCAATGTGTCTGCTATCGTCTTGAGAAGCGGGACACAAATTCCTACAAGAGTGTCCGTTAAGGAACCTGAAGCTCCATTGGTCGATGGGCGACCAAGTGAAAAATCAAATGACGATGGAGCTTCGTCACCAAAGACTATGACTCCAAAGGGAGTCTCCGAGGAAGAGAAGAAGAAGAACGAAGAGGGGGACCTAAGAGTCTTTAAGCCCGTTGTGCCTTTCCCACAACGACTTGCCAAGGCAGAGATTGATGAAAATATGGCAAGTTCTTTGCTATGGTCAAGGATTTGAGCTTGCAGATCCCTTTCCTCGAAGCCATAGAGACTATCCCTTCATATGCGAAATTCTTGAAGGATTTGATGACGAGGGGTTCCAGAAAGGAAAAGGTCGTTCTCATGGCAGAATGCAGCGCTCTAATTCAGCGAGTGAATCCGTCGAAACTCAAGGACCCGGGAAGCTTCTCTATTCCTTGTTCAATTGGAGAAGTGAAGATTAACCGGGCGCTCTTGGATTTGGGGGCGAGCGTCAGCCTGATGCCTCTGTCACTATACAGGAGGATAGGAATGGTAGACCTTGAGCCCACTGGTATGACCCTTCAACTTGCTGATAGATTAGTCAAATATCCGATGGGGATCGTGGACGACTGTCACGACCCGCTTCCCTAAAATGGAGGCGAGACGTGAAAAGGTCCGCATGAGAGTGGAGCTGTGAAGCCCCAAACCCGATAAGCGTCCACAAATACATAAACAGGTCCCTGTAACCACAACAGAATAACAATAATAACACAAGGAGAGACCGAAATAAAATTCCACATCTCACAAATATTGTCCAACATCACAAATAAGTTCAACATCCAGAAAAGCCATCAGGCTAAAAGAAAAGAGTCCAAGGCCCAGAACAAGGCCAACAAAAGCAACGACAACAACAAAGTATAGGTGCTACGCACCGATAACAATACAACTGTCTAATAAAAGTAAAACACAACGAAGACACTAGGACTGGTCCCCAGTGTCCACGTACTCCCCGTCAAACACAAGCTCGGGCTCGGCGTCAGCAAACACCTCGTCCTCAACGAGGTACTCGGGCTCAGGATCTAACATGTGTCACCCAAAAGAGTAAAGGGGGCACATGTCAGCAAGTCTAAAAGACTTGGGCAAGGAAACTGAAAGTGAGGCATCTAGCAACCTAGCAGTTATAGTATTAAGTAATGACATGGCAGTCAAGCATGATGCAACAGTTTAAAAAGAGAGGCAAGCATGCACAATGTAGCAAAAGCTACCAAATCACTAATCACTTATCATTTAACACTTATCACTTAACACTTATCACTTATCACTTATCACTTATCACTTAGTGCATAGAGAGTCCACCTGCTGGCCAGCTCGTGGCTCAGGCCGCTTATCTCTACCACTATTAATCACTTGTCACTGGTAAACACTTAGTGCATAGAGAGTCCACCTGCTGGCCAGCTCATGGCTCAGGCCGCTTATCTCTATCACTATTAATCACTTGTGCACTAGAGAGTCCACCTGCTGGCCGGAGTGGCGGATCAGGCCAACTCGGGGCTCAGGCCGCTTATCTCTTACCCCACCCATATGTGTCGAGCGTTGGGGTTTCCAACTCACTAAGCTCGCTTCTGGAACACGAGCCAGGAATATAATATTGTAGCGTGCGCTACGCAATCACGATGAATAATCACTATGCAAAGACATGAACAGATATTTGCGTACCGTTAATTTAAATTAAACGTGACAGGCAAAATGCAATGACATGGCAATTAAATTGCGTACCGTTAATGGAAGGTAAACATGACATGGTAATTGTGCAACATGCTAAATGTCGGAACTAGCTTCGTTGTCAAGCTAGTTCCCCAATTTGCGCCTAGGCGAGTATCATTTCGTCGCCTAGCCTCTTTTACGCCTACAACAAGCAAATGGCCTAAAACATGGCCTAAACCCTAAGTGGCAAGTTTCACTTGCCTAGCACCGGGATGGCGACTACTTCGTCACACGGATGCTATCTACGGGGGAAATCGCTGTTTTGGGGGACAATCAACAAACAACATGAAATTAATTAGGGTTTTCATAAAATTATAAATAAGTTATGAAAACAACGGTAGAATGATTTCTTACCGAGAGAAGGCGGAAGAAACACTCCGGGGAACCCTAGGATCAGATCTGGAAAAGATTGGAGAAGTTTGGGGAAACTAGGGTTTTGGGGGATTTGGGGATTTGATGGATTTGAGTGAGATTTTAGGGAAGATGAGAGGTGGAATGAGTGAATGGATGGATTGGATGATGGATTTAGGGCTTGGAATGAAGGATTGAAGCTTGGAGGAAGATGGGGGCTTGGAGGGGAAGATTTTAGGGTTTTGGATCGTGTTGGAGAAGAAGAAGTCGAATGGGTTGGGTTTAAATAGGCTAGGCTGGCGGCTGCCCAGAAATTAGGGTTTTAACACTGGTTAGTCGGTCAAAGAGCAACCACTGACCGACTAGTTTGGCAACTAGTCGGTCGGTCGACCAACGCAGACCGACTAAGTGCAAACAGTAACTCCTGAACGAAAATAGGATTCTAGAGTTAGTCGGTCCATGAACAAGTACTGACCGACTAGTTTAGCATCTAGTCGGTCGATGAACGTTCTTAGACCGACTAAGAGTAAACAATAACTGATACAAAAATAATTTGATGAGTTAGTCGGTTCAAGAAGCATTGCTGACCGACTAGTTTGCAACCTAGTCGGTCAACCAACGTTCTTAGACCGACTAACGATAAACAGTAACTCCTGAGAAATTTAGAAAGCTAACTAGTCGGTCCAAGAAGGATTGCCGACCGACTGGATCGTCATCTAGTCGGTCGGTGGCCCTTCTTACACCGGCTAATGAGCACAGAAAAGTACCGATACGGAGCGCGGGGCCCCGGGATCGATTCCTAAGACTCCTAGGCTTGATCTAACAGTTAGATACGACCGTTATGAAGTCCGTCACGAGTGACATACTTCGAAATCGACAATCCTAAGGAAGAAACGAGATAATACGACGAATCGATCGAAAATGAAATCTACGGAGACAAAAACCACACAAGAGGAGAAAATCCACCAAAACACATATTATATTATATTAAATCCAGATACATGAAAAGCAGTCGTTACATCCTCCCCAACTTAAGAAAAATTCCGTCCTCAGAATTTCCGAAAACTCACGAGTCCGGAAACAAAAGTGGGAAACGCTCTCGCATCTCATCCTCATTCTCCCAAGTAGATTCTCCAGGTGAACCGTGTCGCCACATCACCCTCACAAGATTGACAACCTTGTTCCGAAGCGATTTCTGACGCCTGTCCAGAATCTGCACTGGATGCTGGTCATACGTCAAATCTGGGCGAACGGTAATCTCCGAAAAATCCACCGCATGAGGCGGATCGCTAATGTATCGACGAAGCTGCGACACATGGAAAACATTGTGAACTCCTTCCAAAGATGGCGGCAAGGCCAAGCGATAAGCTACCTCGCCAACCCTCTCCAAAATGTCAAACGGTCCAATGTATCGCGGGCTCAACTTTCCACGCTTCCCGAAACGAACCACACCACGATTCGGGGAAATCTTCAAGAACACATGGTCGCCCGGCTGAAACTCCAAAGGACGCCGTTTAGCATCCGCCCAATGCTTAAAACGGTCCTGAGCAATCCTCAACCTCTCCCAAATATTCCTGACGATCTCCACGGCCTCCACGATCATCTCAGGTCCCAACAACTCCCGATCACCAACGTCATCCCAACTCAATGGCGATCGACATTTCCTCCCATAAAGAGCGGCGAAAGGCGCCATGCCAATACTCGCCTAGAAGCTGTTGTTGTAGGAAAACTCTACCAGATGTAGATGGTCCTCCCACGAACCCTTGAAATCCAACATGCACGCCCTCAGCATGTCTTCCAAAATCTGAATCGTCCTCTCAGACTGGCCATCCGTCTGCGGATGGTACGCCGTGCTGAAACTCAGACGCGTACCCAAGCTCTTCTGCAAACTCTGCCAGAACTGAGATGTGAACCTCGTGTCTCTGTCAGACACGATACTCACGGGGACTCCGTGAAGTCGCACAACCTCCTGCATGATTCACGTTACATCACTATCCAAACTAGGTAAAGGAAATAAAAACGGAGAGTAAAAGAATTTTACCTCCATATATCTCCTCGCTAGCGCCTCAGTGGACTGTCCCACTCGGAACGGAATAAAATGCGCAGATTTGGTCAATCGATCTACGATCACCCAAATCGTGTCATTCTGCTTCGGACTCCGAGGTAGTCCAGTCACGAAATCCATAGTGATGTGCTGCCACTTCCACTCCGGAATCGGAAGCGGTTGTAGCAACCCGGCCGAACGCTGATGCTCCGCCTTCACTTGCTGGCAAACCAAGCACTTGGCTACACTCCGAGCCACGCTCCTCTTCATACCATGCCACCAATAATTCAGACGAAGATCCTGGTACATCTTGGTGCCACCAGGATGCACAGAATACGTCGAACTGTGTGCCTCCACCATCAGCTCCTCTCTGATATCCCCAGCAGGCACACACAACCTGGCTCCAAACCTCAGCGAGCCATCCTCATGAATCAAAAGTCAGTCCGCAGACCGGCTTCCACCTGCTCCCGAATCCTCACCAGCTTCGGATCCTCGGCTTGGCCAGCCCTAATCCGATCCACGATCGTCGACTGTACCCGCATGTACATCAACGACGAAGCCTCTCCAGGAAGAACAATCTCCACACCAGACTCGCAAAAATCCTGCTGCAATCTCCACTGCGAGGTCAAAATCATCACCGCTGGCAGCCTACTCAAAGCATCCGGAACCACATTCACCTTGCCAGGGTGATACTGCAAATCAATATCATAATCCGCCATAAGCTCCAACCATCGACGCTGTCGCATGTTGAGCTCCTTCTGAGTGAAAATATACTTCAAGCTTTTGTGATCGGTGAAAATCTTCACTTTCTCACTCAGCAAGAAGTGTCTCCAAATCTTAAGAGCAAACACGACGGCAGCCAACTCCAAATCATGCGTCGGATAATTCTTCTCATGAACCTTAAGCTGACGAGACGCATACGCCACAACATGCCCGTGCTGATGCAACACACAACCGAGACCCTTGCCAGAAGCATCGCAAAAGATCTCAAATCCACCGCTGCGATCAGGCACGACAAGAATAGGGGCAGTCGTCAACCTCTCCTTCAGAATACCAAAAGCACTCTCACAATCACCCGACCAAGCAAAAGCAACATCCTTCCGCGTCAACCTGGTCATCGGCTCAGCAATACGAGAAAAGTCCTTAATGAATCGCCGATAGTAACCGGCAAGTCCAAGGAAACTCCGAATCTCAGATGCTGACGACGGAACAGGCCACTCCCTGATGGCCCGAATCTTCTCGGGATCCACTGAAATACCATCTCCAGTCACCACATGCCCAAGAAAAGCAACTCGATCCAGCCAAAACTCGCACTTTGAAAACTTAGCATACAAACGATGCTTCCTCAAAATCTCCAACACCGTCCTTAAGTGCGAGGCATGCTCTTCCTCCGACTTCGAATAGATCAGAATGTCGTCGATAAAGATAACGACAAACTTATCTAAAAAGTCGTAGAAAATCAGATTCATCAGATTCATGAAAACTGCGGGCGCGTTAGTTACGCCAAAAGGCATAACCACGAACTCATAGTGTCCATATTTCGTCCTGAACGCTGTCTTCGGAACGTCTCCCTTCTTCACCTTCAACTGATGATAACGGCTCCTCAAATCCAATTTAGAAAACACCCTCGAACCTCCAAGCTGATCGAAAATATCATCGATGCGAGGCAACTGGTATTTATTCTTAATGGTCACCGCATTCAATCCCCGATAGTCCACGCACATGCGACGCGAACCATCCTTCTTCTTAACCAACAACAACGGTGCTCCCCACGGAGACACGCTAGGATTAATATAACCCTTCTGCAAAAGCTCATCCAACTGCTTTCGCAACTCTTCCAACTCAGCAGGTGCCATACGATACGGCACCTTCGAAATCGGCTGCGCACCTGGAACAAGATCGATAGAAAATTCCAGAGCTCGATCAGGCGGCAAACCAGACATCTCCTCGGGGAAGACGTCGCCAAAATCTCGCACCACAGCTGGCCACTCCAGCTCCATCTGCATAGCCACAGCCTCCACCGGCCTGGCCCGAAATCTGACAGGACCAAGCGAACTGCTACCACGACTGAACTCAAATACTGGATGTCCGGGAATCTCGAACACCACCTTCTTCCTCCGACAGTCGATCGTAGCATAGAAGCTCGCAAGCCAGTCCATCCCAAGAACTGCATCATAGTTGATGATGTCGTGGACAATGAAATCAGCAAAAAGCTCATGTCCACAGACCACCAACGAGCAAGAATTGCAACCACGATGCACCGAGACCACACCATTCCCTGTAACGATATCCCAACTCTTGGGGAGAGGGGACGTCGACAAGGAATGCCTCTCCACGAAGCTCCGAGAAATAATACACATCGATGCACCAGAGTCAAAGAGGACTCGTGCAGGAAATGTGCACACCAAAATCACACCTAATCAAGCAATTAACATTCAAACCCTAGTCTAGCAAACAAGCAAGTTCAAGCAAACAACATAATCTAGCAATCAAGACCAGATAGGAAAGTAATAGCTAGAATGAGGATTACCTGCGATAACCTCATCCACAGCCTCGCTCTCTGCAGCGGTCATCAGAAAAGCCTGCCTCCTCGGCGGAGCAGCCTGCTGAAAAGCCTGCCTCTGCGGAACAAGAGCTGCTCCACGTCCAGCAGGAACAGACGCTCGCTGCTGCAACGGCTGGGCAGCAATAGGTGCCTTCCAAGGCTGCTTCAACCTCGGGCACTCCCTGAGAGCATGGGCGGGATCTCCGCAGGCGATACATTGCCCCAAGAACCTCCTACACGATTCCTTGACATGGCCCTCCTTGCCACAAAAATGGCAAGTCCTCCGAGCAGGCCCTACTGGCCTCTTAAACTGAACAGGCTGGTTAGGCCTGAATCCAGGTCTAACCACAGCTCTCGCCGGCTCCACAGGCCTCTTCCCAGCACCAACAACAGACCCCTTCCTCTGGTTCACGAGCAGCTCCTGCCTCTTGACAGCGACCAGAACCTTCTGATAAGATTCCCGGTCAGAAGAGGTCACAAAACTCTGGAGCTCCGAAGCAAGCCCCTGCAGGAACCTCTGAGCTCTCTCCTCAGCGTCCTGCACCATCTTTGGTGCAAACCGACTCAGCCTCATGAACTCCTGGTGGTACATGTCCACCGACGAGTTCCACTGCTTCAGATCGATAAAACGCTGCAGCATCTCCTCCTTGGCAGCCTTCGGGAAGAACTCACCCTCAAATCTGGCTTTGAAGGTAGCCCAAGCAATCGGCTCCACCAACAACTTCTCTTCCGCATCCCACCAATTCCTGGCGTTATCCTTCAGCTGCCTCTTCTCCAAATCAACCCATCCAGCCGGGGTGATCTTGGCCATCTTCAGGTTGTCCTCGACGTTCCGAATCACTCATCGGCAGCCAGAGGACCCTCAGAACCATCAAAATATGCGGGACCCAGCTCCCGAAATTGCTTCGCTCCTGGCTCAGAGCGAGGAACATCCGGAAGAGCCCGGGCAGCTCGAGCAAGTGGAGCATTCTGGACTTGCAAAAGCACGCCCTGCTACACTTGCATCATCTGCAGCATCATCCGCATCATCTCACCGCTGGTGGGTTCCCGCTCAGGCTCCTCATCATGAGGGGGCGCACCACTACCACCACCGCGGGTGAAACGTCTTCCTGCCATCTAGTGACACGGAAAACAAATCAGATTAGACTCATAGCTTATGACTCGGACGTCGAACTTAGTTTATTGGACATTCTAATATTATTATCGCTATTCCAAAAATCGCAGTTACAGAGGGACCTGCATGGGCCACCAATAAAACCTGTCACGACCCGCTTCCCTAAAATGGAGGCGAGACGTGAAAAGGTCCGCACGAGAGTGGAGCTGTGAAGCCCCAAACCCGATAAGCGTCCACAAATACATAAACAGGTCCCTGTAACCACAACAGAATAACAATAATAACACAAGGAGAGACCGAAATAAAATTCCACATCTCACAAATATTGTCCAACATCACAAATAAGTTCAACATCCAGAAAAGCCACCAGGCTAAAAGAAAAGAGTCCAAGGCCCAGAACAAGGCCAACAAAAAGCAACGACAACAACAAAGTATAGGTGCTACGCACCGATAACAATACAACTGTCTAATAAAAGTAAAACACAACGAAGACACTAGGACTGGTCCCCAGTGTCCACGTACTCCCCGTCAAACACAAGCTCGGGCTCGGCGTCAGCAAACACCTCGTCCTCAACGAGGTACTCGGGCTCAGGATCTAACATGTGTCACCCAAAAGAGTAAAGGGGGCACATGTCAGCAAGTCTAAAAGACTTGGGCAAGGAAACTGAAAGTGAGGCATCTAGCAACCTAGCAGTTATAGTATTAAGTAGTGACATGGCAGTCAAGCATGATGCAACAGTTTAAAAAGAGAGGCAAGCATGCACAATGTAGCAAAAGCTACCAAATCACTAATCACTTATCATTTAACACTTATCACTTATCACTTATCACTTATCACTTATCACTTATCACTTATCACTTAGTGCATAGAGAGTCCACCTGCTGGCCAGCTCGTGGCTCAGGCCGCTTATCTCTACCACTATTAATCACTTGTCACTGGTAAACACTTAGTGCATAGAGAGTCCACCTGCTGGCCAGCTCGTGGCTCAGGCCGCTTATCTCTATCACTATTAATCACTTGTGCACTAGAGAGTCCACCTGCTGGCCGGAGTGGCGGATCAGGCCAACTCGGGGCTCAGGCCGCTTATCTCTTACCCCACCCATATGTGTCGAGCGTTGGGGTTTCCAACTCACTAAGCTCGCTTCTGGAACACGAGCCAGGAATATAATATTGTAGCGTGCGCTACGCAATCACGATGAATAATCACTATGCAAAGACATGAACAGATATTTGCGTACCGTTAATTTAAATTAAACGTGACAGGCAAAATGCAATGACATGGCAATTAAATTGCGTACCGTTAATGGAAGGTAAACATGACATGGTAATTGTGCAACATGCTAAATGTCGGAACTAGCTTCGTTGTCAAGCTAGTTCCCCAATTTGCGCCTAGGCGAGTATCATTTCGTCGCCTAGCCTCTTTTACGCCTACAACAAGCAAATGGCCTAAAACATGGCCTAAACCCTAAGTGGCAAGTTTCACTTGCCTAGCACCGGGGATGGCGACTACTTCGTCACACGGATGCTATCTACGGGGGAAATCGCTGTTTTGGGGGACAATCAACAAACAACATGAAATTAATTAGGGTTTTCATAAAATTATAAATAAGTTATGAAAACAACTGTAGAATGATTTCTTACCGAGAGAAGGCGGAAGAAACACTCCGGGGAACCCTAGGATCAGATCTGGAAAAGATTGGAGAAGTTTGGGGAAACTAGGGTTTTGGGGGATTTGGGGATTTGATGGATTTGAGTGAGATTTTAGGGAAGATGAGAGGTGGAATGAGTGAATGGATGGATTGGATGATGGATTTAGGGCTTGGAATGAAGGATTGAAGCTTGGAGGAAGATGGGGGCTTGGAGGGGAAGATTTTAGGGTTTTGGATCGTGTTGGAGAAGAAGAAGTCGAATGGGTTGGGTTTAAATAGGCTAGGCTGGCGGCTGCCCAGAAATTAGGGTTTTAACACTGGTTAGTCGGTCAAAGAGCAACCACTGACCGACTAGTTTGGCAACTAGTCGGTCGGTCGACCAACGCAGACCGACTAAGTGCAAACAGTAACTCCTGAACGAAAATAGGATTCTAGAGTTAGTCGGTCCATGAACAAGTACTGACCGACTAGTTTAGCATCTAGTCGGTCGATGAACGTTCTTAGACCGACTAAAAGTAAACAGTAACTGATACAAAAATAATTTGATGAGTTAGTCGGTTCAAGAAGCATTGCTGACCGACTAGTTTGCAACCTAGTCGGTCAACCAACGTTCTTAGACCGACTAACGATAAACAGTAACTCCTGAGAAATTTAGAAAGCTAACTAGTCGGTCCAAGAAGGATTGCCGACCGACTGGATCGTCATCTAGTCGGTCGGTGGCCCTTCTTACACCGGCTAATGAGCACAGAAAAGTACCGATACGGAGCGCGGGGCCCCGGGATCGATTCCTAAGACTCCTAGGCTTGATCTAACAGTTAGATACGACCGTTATGAAGTCCGTCACGAGTGACATACTTCGAAATCGACAATCCTAAGGAAGAAACGAGATAATACGACGAATCGATCGAAAATGAAATCTACGGAGACAAAAACCACACAAGAGGAGAAAATCCACCAAAACACATATTATATTATATTAAATCCAGATACATGAAAAGCAGTCGTTACAACGACCTACCAGTAAACATCAGCGAAGTGCATGTGCCGGTAGACTTTGTTGTGATGGATATGCCGGAAGACACTCATATGCCGATCATCCTCGAGAGGCCCTTTATGGCCACCGCTGGCGTGCTGATAGATGTGAAAAAAGGGAAGCTATCCCTTAATGTTGGCGACCAGAAGGTCGAATTTGACTTGGGGCTGTCTATGAAGCACCCACCTGAGGAGCCGAGGTGCAATGTGCTGGAATCTGAGGAAGAAAGAGTTGTAGAAGCTGGAGTCTGGGAAATTCTCTCGAGGAAGCCTCCCGACAGCTTGGGGGACCTTAAGGAGCATGCTGGGGTAGAAGAAGAAGAAGCTGCCAGAGGAGTGTTTTCCTCTGTGACGATCCCTACCGGATTCCAGAAGGCTGCTTAGACGAGGAGAAAAGGGAAAGAGCCCATGGGGCTCACTGCTGACGAGATCCGGATCTTACGAAGAGTGGCGGTCGACGCCAATGTGAGGGAGAAGCCCACGGACATCAAAGGAGGGAGGATCGTCGAGAAAGTCTACTTATCACCACTGTCAACACCAAGGGCCACCACTCCAAAATCTGAAGGGATGCCAAACATTGGGCATCACCCACGTCCTCCTTGAGAATCATCTACCGGACGTCGAGCAAATGACGTTAAACAACAGCGCTTCATAGGAGGCAACCCATGTTCTAAACTTTCTTTTTTATTTTAAGGGTTATTTTTCTTATTTTGTTGAATAAATTCAGCAACGGGAGCTTTCGTCAAGAGACTTAGACTATTTTTGATGTTTTGCAGGAAACAAGCCCCCAACCGATCGGTTGAGCCCTCAACCGATCGGGTGGGATATATCTGAAGATGGCCTATATCTGTTCATCAGCGAACCGCTCGGGTGGAGCAAGCTGAGACCGGGTGGCAGATTGTGTGAGAAGAGCAGATCTCTCGGGAAAATTTGAGATTAATTCAACCGATCGGTTGATCCGGAGCTGAGACCGGGTGGCTGTCCGGGTGAAGTCGGGAGTGCTTTCGGGAAATTCATGAAGTGACCAACCGATCGGTTGAAATCTCAATCGATCGGTTCGCCTGTAGCTACCATCCAATAACATTTTTCGAAAAAATTACCCAACCGATCGGGTGAGTTCTCACCCGATCGGTTCGTCTAAACCCTATAAATACCCCCCCCGCTTCACCCGATTCATTTCTCTCACCCGATTTCGAATTTCCACCGTCGTTTCGTTTCCCCACTCCCTCAACCGGCCTTCCACTTCCCCCAAACGATCCCCACTCCGTCCCAACCGATCTCCCCACATCCTCCTCCATCTCTCTCCATTAATCCCACTCTCTCTCTTCCACATTAAACCCTAATCTTCGCCCTAACCCTAGCCGTTCTCCCCCATTTCGAAAATCTGTTGGATCAGCGTGCCGCGGCTTCACACATCTCCCAAGTGCACTGCGTTGGGTGATTTGCAAGCAAGGATTAACTTCGCTTCTGGGTAACTTCGCTCCTTAACTCCATTTTTAATATTGCCCTAATAATATATTTTTGCTCAATTGTCTTTTGGTCGTGTGCATCCATATAGACTTGCATACACTTGCATCACACACTCTCATGGCCAGGGACAAAGATAAGGGTAAGGCCATCATGCATGAGGAGGAGCCGTTTCGCAAGAGACGGAAGTCCACACGTCCACCTAGTTCACGTCCTCCTCCTACACTGCCTACACTACCCCCACCCCAACCAATTATCCATCATGTGGACCCAATGATGGGACCGCGTGGTTACCGTTTCTTGAGTCTTGACCAAAAAGATTTTAATAATAGATTCGACGCACGTTCACACCTATCCACTTAGTTTGCACATGCCCAAACTCTTATCGATCTCGGAGTTTTCTCCGAGGTCGAGACTCTCTTCGCTAACCTAGGATGGATAGCTTTCTTGAATGCCCACGCGGTGTCTTACCCCGCCCTCACACTAGAATTCCTATCTTCCCTCAAATGTGAGGCGGGATCGATCGTCATTTTTCGCGGCCGAAACCGAACTATCCGCACCCACCTGAACACGATCAATAACATTTTCGGTTTTCCATTCTAGGCGGCGACGCTATCCGTTCTTATGAATATCACCGCGACTTCGACGTCGATATATTTTGGTTTCGCCTCACCCTCCACGACCATTATCCTCGAGGTAAGGCCAAGGCCTCCTCCATCATTCACCCCGTATTTCGTCTGGCCCACCGAATCATATCTAGCACATTCTTCCCCATGGATAAGTCAGGTACCGTGACCATCCCTGACCTTTTTATTCTGTGGGCTATGACATTTGATTTTATTCGCGGTGATGACAAGATCGCCTTCGAGGCCCCTCGCATTCCCATTCATGCTGGCGCTTGGCTTATTCACAAGTTACTTGAGATTAACCGCACCGACAAGGCTAGTATTGTTGCGGGGGCCTCATTACCATCATTGCTTCATATCCCCAATACAATATCGTCATCCCCCGAGGTTTGCCTTCTGCCGCAGGACCTACACGTCTAGATCTTGATGTCATGCGGCACACTCATATGATAAGGCCTGGACCCGACGGTCGTTTTACCTTCTACTACGGTCACCCCCTGCTCCTTACACAATTCTGCCCAACCCTGGTCGTATACATATCGTTCATGTGGTAGATTGGATGTTCCCTCCAGACCCAGAGTTTCTAGGGGGTTACATCTTCAGTTCCGTATCCCATGCGCACCCAGATCACCTCCCCCTGCCGCCCACTTAGGCGAGCAGTGTTGGATCTGGATCCTAGCCTAGAGAGGGTTGGGGGGGGTGAATAGGCTAATAAAATAATTCGTGCAACCCACGAACAAACTCACGCAGATATAGCAGCAGCAGAGTAAATAAAAAGCAAACACAGAGTACACAGCAGATTTACCCTGGTTCGGTCGCCCCAACGACTTACTCCAGCCCCCAAAGCAAATACTAGTATTAAATAGCGCAATAGGTACAAAACCAAAAGTTAGAGCATGCTCAGAGCACCTTCTACGTCTCTACACTCGCCAGGCTCTCAGTACCCCACTCACTGTGTTTTCTTACACTATCAATCCTAGTAACGCTTTCTACCAGCTAGTCCCAAACTAGCTGGGTCCCATTTGTCTAGCCTCAACCAAACAAGTCCCAAAATAGTCCTAAAATGTAGGTAAAGTTTCCCCTACAGAGATCGTTACACTACGACACGAATAAAAGAGTTAAGGGTTTAGAAATGCTTAGTTCGTGTCCGTGTAGGCGTCTCTGTCAATCAGCACGTCGTCAGCTCCAATCTGACGCAAACGATGTCTCGATCCGACTCCTGGATGTTAAATAGCACACTGGTCTGTGCACATAGCAATTCAGTTCAACTCAACTAATTAGGCAGTCTGTGCGCAGAGCAACTCCCTTAAATCCCAATGCCACGTCAGCTTGAGGCTTTTGCATTTTCGTTCGCTGTTGATGCGGCTGCCACGTCAGCAAAGGATATTCACTTAATTTCTTTTCGCATTAACCCGTCCACGTCAGCACGATCATATCGCCGTCTCCGGCTTACTCTAGGGCAAGCAGGCGCTGCGGGAGACTTCGTGCGGCGGACGGATCTCTTCACCGACGGCGAGCAGCTCTCCGGTGCTCCGACTTCGGCATTCTTCAACGAGAGCAGCAGCAGCGGCTCTCATTCGACAGCGACGACGAGGCTTCACGGTGCAGCGGCGATGGCATTTCCTCCGTCCGAATTCGCTTCAACGACAGACGGTGACGCTCTGTGCGGGATTCTCGATGTCTCCGAGTATAGTGGCTAGCTGCGGCATCAAACGGCGATCTCTCGGCAGCTGTGACTTCTTCTCTGAACGGAGACGACAGCTTCTCAGGCATTCGGGCTTCAGAGGCGACTTCTCCGACTCTTGACAGCGGCGACGAAACCTTCAAGTCCTTCTCGATCGACGGCGCTCCTTCGTTGATGGTGACTTCGAGAGCTCTTCAACGTGCAACGGCGATCTCGACTTCGCGTGGGCTTCTCGTTGAAAGCGATGACGTTGATACTGCGGGAACATCGCTTGGTCGGCATTGAGGGTGAACGGTGATCGTTGATGGCACGGTGGCTTGGAGATCTTCTTGTGATGCCTAGGAGATGGACACGGCTTGGAGGAAGTGGAGTTGAGAACATGCAGCACAAAGATGGTGGCTTTCCTTTGTTGATGCGTGAACCACTTGCGCAACTCCTTTGTTGATATAGCAAGAGGATGATGAGCAATAGGGTTATCTTGCGGCTATGATGATGAAGAGGATTGCTTACGTGAGGCTTGATATGGAGAAGAGGCCTTTTGATTGCGGCTAGGGTAGGAGATGTTAGGTCTTTGGCCGAAATATGATTCTCCTTTCTTTTTGTGTATGCCGCACTCTTTCTTTCCCCTTGGTACGAGAATATATGTATAGGGTATATGGAGTTGTAGTTGGCATTGATAGGATCCCTAGGATTTAGGGAGATAGATTTGAAGCCATCTTTGTATATGAATCCTAATGAGATAATATATTTGAATAGGAATTGAGTAGACCCAAATCTTTTGATAATTGATTTGATCACATCCCAAATTGATTTGGTCTAATCCCAACTTGATTGGAATTGATATCTCCTCATCTCTTCATCTTGACCAAGTCATCTTGCTAGGTGGATAGCTCTTTGACCAAGTCCATTAGCTATGTGGATAGCAATTTCTCCAACACATGGACTTAGTCATCTCTTCAAGAATTACCGCTTCGCCATTTCTGAAACACACTTTGCACACGCGTTAAATATAACGACACGTTTGTCATCATCAAACCAAGATCCTAGATCGTTGCTACCAACAATCTTCCCCTTTTGGTGATGACAAACCCATAAAAGATTTGAGCAATAAGTATGGGTGTGTGAAGTGTGTTGGAGGGTGTAATGCAATATGAATCATGGAATGAGATATTCAAGTATTACAACATAGCATGCACAACATTATAACTCCCCCTTCTCTCAAGCTCCCCCTTCAACATTATTTTTCATGCTCCCCCTTCAACAAATAACACCGACATTCAAATCTGTCAAATCTTTCTTTTCTTTTCTTTCTCCCCCTTTGTAATCACAAAAGTGGATTAATGAAGTCACAACAATATTCCATGCAAAAATAAACCATTATTAAATGTAGCGTGCAATTTGCATGAGTTTTCCAAAAAATAGACAATTCAAGCTCATAGAATTTCATAACACGACTTCCCACCTTTGTGTAAGTGTAGTGATATAGACAATAAAGTACTAAGGGAGATTCAATTTCAAAAAATCAACCAAATCAATCCACATTTTCCAATTTTCATGAATATCACTAGGATTGATTTTTCCCACCTCATCAAAGATGAGTTCAAGTTACCAAACCCCAAAACATGGCCTAAAAGGACTTTTAAATGTGGGGTGGCATTGCTTGACGAGTTTTATACACCAACACTAATGATTACCCATTTAGCATAAATTGGATACTCGTGGGTTGTGTATTAGCCATGAAATGTATCCATTTTTCATACGGAGCAATTTTCATTTTTTTCATTTGCAATTCTTTTGTGCTCAATTTTTATTCATGGATAAACACATCATATCCCTTAGAAAATTCAGAATTTGATCATTCCTACATTCACTTTCCATTATTCTTCAAAAGAATCTCCAAAAGTACTAAGAAGTCAACTATCGTGAAAGTGCAAATGTAGGTGTAGAAGTCAAGTTTAAAACTTATGAGACATGTCATGGCTACTAAAAAGAATAACATCATGTTCATGTAGCTACAACAATAATGAATTAACTTCTATAAGGGATAGATTTGAACATTCATACAATACCACTTAAGATAAATCATAAAGGGTATTCTTTTAAGCTCATTTTTTTAAAATTTTTTTCAGAAATAAAAACATTAAAAAATCATGCAAACAGGCACACACACAAAAATAAATCAAGCACACAAAAAATCTATGAAGGTATGCAATGGAATGCAAAGAAGGATAAAAATTATACCTTCACGTCGCTATTTGGCTAAGGAGCTAAAAGAATGAAGCTTCCAATTTATTACTCCTTGCCGAATCTCCACCGCACCTACATGAAAGGTTTTAAGTGTGACCTTGGAATCCAACAAGGTCCACTAGTGTTAGCCAATATTGTTTTAGGAACCCACACTTGTTTAAACTTGATATTTGTGTTCCTAAATTTACAATAGTACGATGTATGGCCTACACTATCACAAGTAAAACACTTTGCATATATGTTCTTTGCAATTGAAGGCACATTGTGGAATTTTTTGAATTTTGGCTTTTCAACGTTTTTTAATCCATAACCAAGTCCTCTTCTATTATTGCCATATAATTGGTTTTCAATTATGGTATCCAATGAATGTCTACCAATTGAAAACTTCTTTAAATATAATTCAAGAGTAGAGACTTTGGTATTTAAATTTTTATTTTCTTCCACAAGCAAAGTACATTTACTTATAAAGGCTAACTTGTTTTCCTTTTCCTTCTTTTCAAACTCAATAGTTTTTCTCTTAAGATCATTATCTAGCATGCAAAATTTATCCTTAAGCTCTCTTATTTCATAATCTTTTTCACCTTCAAGCTTCAAAAGATCTTGTTTTAGCATGCTAATATTGTTCATTAATGAAGGACAAGAAAGACAAGGTGCTTCATCATTAAAGTTTGATTTTTCCTTTTTCAATATGTCAATAGTAGAGTCATGAGCAACAATTTCAATTTTCAGTTTTTCAATCTCAGACATATCATATTCAGATTGTTGCATTTCAAAGTTCTCATTTTGATAATCATCTATAGTGGATTCAAGCTCTACTATTTTATCTTGCATTTCTATACAAAGAGTAAGGAGTTCAGCTTTACTACCAGATTTTACCTCGTTATGTTTTGCCACCAAGCAGAGGGATGCGTGTTCTTCATTTTCCTCGAGCTCATCTCCACTATCCATGTCCTACATTCGCACTATATCTTTTCCTTTCTTCTCTACGACACTAGCTGTTTCTTGTGGGCAATGTTTAGCGAAGTGTCCCTGCTTTATGCATTTAAAACAAATAACTTTACGCTTAGTATTGTCACAAAGAGGAGCATCAAAATTATTTAAAGGAGTGTTTCATCCCTTTTGATTCTTTTCATTACGGCTGAGGGATTTCTCACTTCTATACGCAGTTTCCAAGGTCCTCCATATATCCTGTGCAGAAGAGCGATGTGAGATACGATCAAATATTATTCTACTCAATCCACACAATAAGATATTCATTGCTCTAGCATTTATAGCACACACATTTTTATCATTTAAATTCAGATTACTTTCAGGCATAGAATATCCGTTATCAATAATGTACCAAGTATCAACATCAACAGATAGTAAATAAGTTTTCATCCTAGCCTTCCACTATATATAATCATGGCCACTAAAAAGAGGAGGACGATCAATAGGCATGCCATGGGGAAAGACTAACTTTGGGGTTTTCATGATAGCTAGACTAGACTAGATCCTCTAACCAGCTCTGATACCACTTGTTGGATCTGGATCCTAGCCTGGGGGGGTGAATAGGCTAATAAAATAATTCGTGCAACCCACGAACAAACTCACGCAGATATAGTAGCAGCAGAGTAAATAAAAAGAAAACACAGAGTACACAGCAGATTTACCCTGGTTCGGTCGTCCCAATGACCTACTCCAGCCCCCAAAGCAGATACTAGTATTAAATAGCGCAATAGGTACAAAACCACAAGTTAGAGCATGCTCAGAGCACCCTATACGTCTCTACACTCGCCAGGCTCTCAGTACCCCACTCACTGTGTTTTCTCTCACTATCAATCCTAGTAACGCTTTCTACCAGCTAGTCCCAAACTAGCTGGGTCCCACTTGTCTAGCCTCAACCAGACAAGTCCCAAAATAGTCCCAAAATGTAGGTAAAGTTTCACCTACAGAGATCGTTACACTAAGACACAAATAAAAGAGTTAAGTGTTTAGAAATGCTCAGTTCGTGTCCGTGTAGGCGTCTCTGTCAATCAGCACGTCGTCAGCTCCAATCTGACGCAAACGATGTCTCGATCCGACTCCTGGATGTCAAATAGCACACTGGTCTGTGCGCATAGCAATTTAGTTCAACTCAACTAATTAGGCAGTCTGTGCGCAGAGCAACTCCCTTAAATCCCAATGCCACATCAGCTTGAGGCTTTTGCGTTTTCGTTCGCTGTTGATGCGGTTGCCACGTCAGCAAAGGATATTCAGTTAATTTCTTTTCGCATTAACCCGTCCACGTCAGCACGATCATATCGCCGTCTCCGGCTTACTTTAGGGCATGCAGGCACTGCGGGAGACTTCGTGCGGCTGACGGATCTCTTCACCGACGGCGAGCAGCTCTCCGGTGCTCCGACTTCGGCATTCTTCAACGAGAGCAGCAGCGGCGGCTCTCCTTCGACAGCGACGACGAGGCTTCACGGTGCAGTGGCGATGGCGTTTCCTCCGTCCGACTTCGCTTCAACGACAGACGGCGACGCTCCGTGCGGGATTCTCGACGTCTCTGAGTATAGTGGCTAGCTGTGGCGTCGAATGGCAATCTCTCGACGGCTGTGACTTCTTCGCTGAACGGCGACGGTAGCTTCTCAGGCGTTCGGGCTTCGGAGGCGACTTCTCCGACTCTTGACAGTGGTGATGAAACCTTCAAGTCCTTCTCGATCGATGGCGCTCCTTCGTTGATGGCGACTTCGAGAGCTCTTCAACGTGCAACGGTGATCTCGACTTCGCGTGGGCTTCTCGTTGAAAGTGATGACGTTGATACGGCGGGAACATCGCTTGGTCGGCGTTGAGGGTGGATGGTGATCATTGATGGCACGGTGGCTTGGAGATCTTCTTGTGATGCCTAGGAGATGGACACGGCTTGGAGGAAGTGGAGTTGAGAACGTGCAGCACAAAGATGGTGGCTTTCCTTTGTTGATGCGTGAACACACTTGCGCAACTCCTTTATTGATACAGCAAGAGGATGATGAGCAATAGGGTTATCTTGCGGCTATGATGATGAAGAGGATTGCTTACGTAAGGCTTGATATGGAGATGAAGCCTTTTGATTGCAGCTAGGGTATGAGATGTTAGGTCTTTGGCCGAAATATGATTCTCCTTTCTTTTTGTGTATGCCGCACACTTTTTTTCCCCTTGGTACGAGAATATATATATATATATATATATAGGGTATATGGAGTTGTAGTTGGCACTGATAGGATCCCTAGGATTTAGGGAGATAGATTTGAAGCCATCTTTGTATATGAATCCTAATGAGATAATATATTTGAGTAGGAATTGAGTAGACCCAAATATTTTGATAATTGATTTGATCACATCCCAAATTGATTTGGTCTAATCCCAACTTGATTTGAATTGATCTCTCCTCATCTCTTCATCTTGACCAAGTCATCTTGCTAGGTGGATAGCTCTTTGACCAAGTCCATTAGCTATGTGGATAGCAATTTCTCCAACACGTGGACTTAGTCATCTCTTCAAGAATTACCGCTTCACCATTTCTGAAACACACTTTGCACACGCGGTAAATATAACAACACGTTTGTCATCATCAAACCAAGATCCTAGATCGTTGCTTCCAACAAGCAGTACATCCCTGCGTCCCGAGGAGAGACCCCGGGGCTGGACCCAGTAGTGCCACCCCGGCTTCTGGCCCTATCACTTCTGAGGCTTTCACTGAGGCCCTCTTAGGCCTAGCCTCCCGTGCCGGCATGACCATTGCCGCGGGCACCACTTCCACTTTCCGTCCAGCCACTACTTCTTCCGTTTGTCGAGCCACCTCCGCTCGCCTCGCTCTCGAGGCTGAGCTAGCCTCATAACATGCTAGTGCTTCGTCCTCTGCCCCCTCGGACTCATCCTCTTCTATCTTCTCCCACCCACGTTTCCTCGCGTTAGAGAGGAACATGTCCACCATACTCGGCCACCTCACTCACATTTACGGTCCCCCTCCACCCACTCCTCCCACCTCGCCTTCCTCTTCACCTCCTCGACGATCTTCACCTCCACCATCACATTCTTCACCTCCGCCATCACATTCTTCACCTCCACCATCACCCCCAGGCGATCTTCCCCTCCCGACACCACTGTTTCCATTCCTACCACTACACCTCCACTCACGACCACTGCCATCGACCCCACAGATCCACCACCCTCCACTTCCGTCACCGCATACACGCGCTGGAAGAAATTACCGGTGCATTCGAGATCACTTCCCCTACCATCCTCTCCCATCGCCGTATCTACCCCATCTACCACCGCATTGATCGCCTTCCTTCCCACATTTCCCATTACCTCCGACACTACGCCCATCGTCTACACCACCGCCGCACCCATCCATCCACCTCTCTCTCCACTTCTCCGCACACCCATCTCCTCTCCCACCCACTCCCCCATCCTCTACCGAGGAGGACGAGGACTCGACCTCTGCTGCATTTTGATTTCTTTTTCTTTCCCGATCTTCCCCCAGCATATTTCTGCATCATCATGATCATATCATATTGCTAGCATTGTCATGTCCAGTTTGGGGGAATTCAAATTTTGTGTGTTTTGTCGTTTTATATGTCGTGTGGTGTGATTTTCTATCTTTTATTTTCTGTATTTCTTTTTCCTCCTTTTTTATTTTTTTCTTTCAGTTTTGTATGTGTGTTTTTCTTGTTTTTCATTCTCTTTGTGTCGGTGCGTATTCCCCACCATTTTCATTGCCATCCCATATTTAATTTTATTGCATTGAGAGCAATGCAAGTTTCAGCTTGGGGGAGTCGCACTTCGTGCGTCAGTTGCGTCTTTTTCTTCGTTTTTGAGTCATTTTTATCGTGGTTTTCTTTTTCTTCTCGTCTTTTGTTCTCTCTCTCTCCTAGAGATGACCCCATATGATGAATTGCCACAGAATCTCACACACAACTAGCATGGCTTCGATAATCACATTCACTAACCCTAGGAAGTCGAGTCCTATTGCATTTCATGCATCGTGGGTCCGCTTTGCTTTTATGTGAGTTGTGTGTCGTGACTAGCTTACAGTGTGCTTCTACTTTGTGATTTTAATTTATATACCTGTCTTGGAATGACCCCTAGATTATCATGCTTCGATTTGAATATGCAGTATTTGCTTCTCCTATCTGCTTCTATATGCATGGAATATATTTATATCGTATTATTCAATTCGCATGTGTCGGGATTCCACAATTAGGACTAGGATAACCCATTTAGCCTATGCTCTGATTAGCGAGAAAAATCTCATTTGCCCAAGTGTTTAGAATCCGATTTTTTTTATTTTACTTGGTGCAAATCCCCTCGTCGTGTACCGTTCTCCCACTTGGGAGAGGACACACATGTATATATATCCCAAAATCCAAAAGTCCAAAAAAAAGAGAGAAAGGAAAAACCCAAAAAGAAAAGAAAAGATAAAAGAAAGAAAAAAATATGTATAGCCAAAAATCCAAAAAAAAATACAAACGCCCAAAACCCAAAAAAATTCCAGTGTGAATATTTTCCTACCTACCGAGAATAAAGGGAAGGCGAGAATTTGCACCGAGTGTTCTACTCCACACCTTTTCAACCTCCATCGTTTTCGAAAACACTTGGAATAGGGACTTTCTAGCTATTATCTACGCGATAGTGTGGTGATTTCCTAGTCCCTAGCTGTGGAGTCCCTGACACATGATACGCTTCGATTCTTACTCTGTTCTCATGCATGCTTGAGCTATTTATTCACCGCTTATTTCAAATCGAATCGATATTTGGGTCTTTCCTTGGATATGTGTATATGGAGCTTTACTGCACAATGTAGATAGCGACACCGTCTGCTAGCACACGACCACACTCACTCGCGCTTCACCGTGTGGGCCCACGACACTGGTTTGGACTCACATTTCATTGGCTTAGTGATGTGTTTTGTCGTATGCTTGTTTAATGTGGCGTGTCTGGTTTTGTTGACTCTGACGGGCGATTTAGGATTTTGATTTCTCTTCCTCTCTTTCACTCTATTTTCTCCCTCCGAGCTCCTACTCTCACTCGTCTTCCTCGAGGACGAGGAAGGGTTCAGCTTGGGGATTTTGACGTGTGTTTATATTTTATATATTCACGCACGTCTTCTTTGTGATTTTCCGTTGTTTTCCGTCGTCCCGTACCCATTTTCTTGTGATTTTTTGTTTTCTTTCACTTCTTCGTGTTTTTGTGTGAATGCATGAGATTGCCAGCGTAGGGGACATATAAAGAAGATATCATGAGTCTCCGGAGCAACGGGAGGAGTCACTCGCGATCCAGAGGGTCAAACGATGAAGATTGCTATATTTCAGCCCTCAACCGATCGGGTGGACATGGCCACCCGATCGGTTGATGCACGCATATCCGACCCGGACTGAAGCTGAAGTGAGAAGCAGCTCAACCGACTAGTTCGTCAACCGGTTGAATCCAACAGAGCTCTCAGCCATTTGGAGCTAAATTCCAACCGATCGGGTGACATCTCACCCGATCGGTTCATCTGTACTGAATTTTCCAAACAATGACCTGGAGAGCTCAACCGACCGGTTCGCTGATCGTGCGAAATCGACAGAAATCTCTGTCTTTTTGGAGATAATTCCAACTGATCGGTTGAATACTCAATCGATCGGTTCACCTGATGCCGCATCGCCCCAAATATCGAACCGACGGCTCCACCCGCTCTCCTCAGCGCCCGGTTGAAGCTTCTGAAGCCGATTGTGAAAGCACCAAGCAGCTCACCCGATCGGTTGATGCTTCAACCGATCGAGTGATGTCTATTTCTATATATAGTTGACCTAGGGTTGCTGAAAACAGATCCTGTAATTTTTTCTGTCTTTTTTGTATTGCGACGGCTAGAATTTTATCTGTTTTTGTAAGTGTTCCGATCGACTTAAAACTTTTATATTATCTTAATACCATTGCTAGCATCTCATTTCAATTTCTTGATAATGACTTCTACTGTTGATTTTTGTTTAGATTGCATTTTAGCTATGAATTGTGAGTAGTTCCCAAATCTGGGATTTTGGTGGAAACCCCTTCGTGGGTTCTCCCTAATGCGTCCATATGACTAGGATTTTGGTATGGATTAGGAATTTAGATGGGTACGTGGGGGTGTTTTATTGTCATTGGCGGGAAAAAGACCGCCTTTGACCGTCGGGCTAAGAGGGAATAAACTTGGCGGTTGACTCCCTAGCCACAGCTCATGCCCTTAGCGTAGACATTGAATCCTAGCGCGTGGGAACGACAGGATGAGATGTTGGGAGTTATCGTTGTGAGCTTAGTGCTCGCGGAGTCGGTCGGTGTTAATGGACATGGGAATGCCCACTGACCGAACCCGGGTAGCCCTAGCGTATCATCCTGGGCACCGACCGGAATATCGGGCCCATGGGACGCTAGGTATCACTCTTAGAGGCAACGTCTCACCACTAAACCCTAATTCCGATCGTATTCCTATCCGTCGGTTGTAATAGTGAGAACACATGATAGGGTTAAAACCGAAGTCCTAGGTTTCCTTTTATATCGTCCATCCTTAGTATCTATTTTCCGTGACAATCCATCGATCGTTCGGGCTAGCTCACCCATCGGGTGAACCGGTTCCTCTTTGACACAAGCACAACACACGCCTCCCTGTGTTAGACCCCCAAGCCACACTACAGCACCGTGCGCTTGTGGTATAAATATTTAAATCTGGTATCCCCAATCCTATTGCACTTATATGCTCAAAATCTAGGGGACGTCATGTTGCTCATGTAATAAAATGTACGACCATACTAGGCCTAACTTATTTGTGTACTTGTTTTTGAACTATGGGCAAAGTTGTAATAAATATATGTGTTGTTTTTGAATAATGCGGTTGCAAGGACCTGATTGCTTTACATAGAAAACGCTTATTGTGCTTAAGTCAAAGAAGAAGCAAAAAGTACTTCTTCTTTGCTTTAAGCACATGCAGACCCGCTCACGTTCTCGCTCCTAAGTATACTTGAAAGCGGGACGTGACGGGTTTTAGTTGTGGCCCATGCAGGTCCACTTACATCTTGCGAGACATTTCAAGAATAATACAAGTATTATTACGAACCTGGTCGTTTAGACAAATTAGTACACAAATATTTACTTTGTTTTGTTTGCAGCATGGCAGGACGACCCAATACTCGCAATGGGAATGGAGTCAATAGGAACGGTACTTCCAACATACACGTGCTCATGGGAGTCATGAGAGGCATGTTGGAGATCCAACAATAACTTATTCAGCATGGTCAACAACAACAAGCCGTACAACCTGCACCACCTCCTCCTCGAGCTGCACCCGGAGCGAAGCAATTTCAGGAGCTGAACCCGAAGAGCTTCTCTGGAAGAGAAGGCCCACTAGAAGCTGAAGAATGGGACCGCAGTACAGAAGATGATCTGAGTCTTTCCCGTATTGATCAAGCTGGATGGGTGGAAGTAGCCAAGAAGCAATTGACAGGAAATGCACGAAACTTGTGGGACAATGAAGAAGCTCGTCTGGTCAAGGCCATCAACTGGACCGTGTTTTGAGAGCATTTCGAAGCTCAATATTTCCCTCGATCAGCTAAAAGGGAATTGCAGCAACGATTCGTCAACATGAAACAATGCACCGTTGATGAATATGAAGCAGAATTCTCAATGCTTAGTCGATTCGCTCCACATATGGTGGAGGATCCCGAGTACCATGCATATCAGTTTCTCTGGGGTCTGGACCTGGACTTTCAGGCTTCGATGGCTTCGACGAATCTAACTACACACCAGGACGTACTGGATGTTGCTAGGAAGCACGAACTCATTCTGAATCAGAAGAAGACGCTTCAGACTGGAGGAAGCAGACGTCCACCGGACCAACCCAGGGGAAATCTTATGCCTACTCAGACTGCTCAATTCAAAAGGCATACTGCCCATGCCAACAACCGACCTCAGATGGTGTGCTTTCACTGCAAGCACACTGGTCATCTCAAGAAGAACTATCGGGAGCTGCTGCACCAATGTTTGGTATTTAGAGCATCAGTGCATACTACTAGAGTCTGCCCTCACCGCACCAACAAACTGATGATTGCTAGACCATCTGGATCATTTGGACCGATTCAACGTGGACCTCCTAGACCTACTCAGCGTGGACCACCTCTGGCTCCACAACAGAAGGCTTATGAACAGGCGAGGCAGAACCAGCTGAGATGCCATGCATTTACCATGATAGCCACTGAGGCTGAGACGGATGAGCAAGTGATCGCAGGTATTACCGAAACTCTTTCTTTTATATGCTTATAGTATCCATATATGTGTGTTTGATTGTTTATCTTTAGCTAAGGTGTTCCCCTATATTTTAGGTGTTATCTTAGTAGCCTCTCATTCGGCTCTATCCTTGTTTAATTCTGGAGCCTCTAATTGCTTCATATCACGAGGATTCGTAGAGAAGCATGCTATTCGTGTTGACTCTTTATCAAATTGTTGGAGCATCACTACCGGGAGTGGAGTAGTGAAAACTTCCAGTGGATGTCGATCTTGCCCTATAGTAATTTGTGGACGCGATGTCATGCCCCGCTTCCCAAAACAACGGAGGCGAAGCGTGACTAAGGCCCGCTTAGGCCGGGGCGAGAAGCCCGGACCCAATACGCGTCTGTGTGGTACTCCAAGTCGAAGGTACATGTCCCTGCATGTTAGTACAGAACAATAAAAGTACGAAAAAGAAAGACAATCATTTTATTCCAAATTAAATATCCAAAGTACTGAGTCCAACAAAAGCCTGAGTCGGCTACAACGACAGAAAGAAAACTACTGGTGCAAGCACCCAACCTAAACAAGAAAACAAACGGTGATACGCACCCAACAACTAAGATGGAACCTCTGGATCGGCAGCGGGGATCTCTAACTCTGGTCGTCCTCGGGCACGTACTCAGGATCGGCGTCCTCCGGCTCTACGTCCTCGGGTAGCTCTGTCTGGTTGTCGTACTCCGGCTCGGCACCTGACGTACAACACCAAAAGAAAGGAACTGTACGTCAGGTAAAGTCTACAACAGAAAGTCAGACTCTACTGCAAGTGTACTGAACTATTAAACATCGTTTTTACTGGTTGATTAGCATGCTGAGGTTACAACAGAGTAGCAAAAGAAGTAACGTAGCAGGAAAGTAAAAGCGTAGCAAGCAGTAGTCGTAGCGTGTGCTACCGACTACGGAATTATCCTAAAGGTGTCAGGACAAGGCGGAACTAGACACAACAAGACGGACAGGACACGACACGTGAGACATGAAGGGTTCACGCCTTACGGGTTGAGGGGGATCAGACCCTCTCCCCGTGCGCACGCTCAACCCTACCCCAAACCCAGAAACTCAGGACAAGAAGTACAGAGATCACTTCCGCTAGGGAAGCACCTGAAACGCCTGCAGGCTTTTTGTATCACGAAGATCACTCCCGCAAGGAGAGCATCTGAAACGCCTGAAGGCTTTTTGTATCACGGAGATAACTCCCGCAAGGAGAGCATCTGAAACGCCCGAAGGCTTTTTGTATCACGGAGATCACTCCCGTAAGGAGAGCATCTGAAACACCCGAAGGCTTTTTGTGTAACAGTGACATGACACGACCGGTGTACAGGAGATGTTATTCTAGGGTGTCCACACACACGCACACACAAGGTAATCCTACGGTGTCAAAGTTATTGTTTGTCAGGCTTAGACTTCGTCGTCAAGTCTAAGTCGTCAGGGCGACCCGGACGCTATCATTTCACGTCCGGTTCTATACACTCTGTTGGATCCTGTCGAAACAAGGACGTTAGGATCGAATAATAAAGTCGAGACTTACGCTTGCGTACGCGGCACCGTAATCTCGGAACTTCGCCCTCGGATTCGCCACAACAGTCGATACTTCGTCACGGAGGATCGAAGCAGAGTTTCACAGCCTAAATCTCTATTTAGAAGAGGATTTTAATGGAAGGGAGAAGAAGAACATAAGATGCCTTATGCAAACTTATGGCATGGAAAGTGTTGTATGAATGCCTTACCCTTGGGTCCTATTTATAGGCTTTAGGGGTGGTTATTGTAGGAAATAACCAATTATAAGCTTATTAGCCTATATTAGCACATTCATTTATCCTCTTCTTCATTTACTTATCAAGTGCCTTTATGCACTTATAAAGTGACTTTTTCCACTTATCGAGTGGCTTTTTCCACTTATCGAGTGGTCCTTTTCACACGAGAAAAGGTTCCCTTCGTGCACGCTTTCGTGCACGCGACATCTGAGGTCCGTATACCCTCATACATCCCCTCATGGGTGTATTCATGTCGTCCATATCCAACATCTCCCACTCACACTTGAGGGGATTGTAAGGAAACATCTTTTCCTTTAACTCTTCTGTTTGTCATACCGAGAAATAGGCCGTGTGACCGTCATGCGCATAGAGTCCGCTGTTGTGCACTTGTTAGAGATACACAACACTCCTCGAGGTGCAAAGTTGAGTAGATCAACGCATGCTTTACCCGAGATTATTTCTTCACATTTCTTATACTTTATATTCAACAATTGAATCCCATCTGGATTACAATTGGCTGGCCAGCTTTGAATCTTTAAAGTCCAAATGTGAATATGAAATTAATCTTCCTCTTCTTGCGATCCTTTCGATCTTGACCTGACTCGCTTTTCTAACATGCCCCGCCGGACCGAATTGACCATGGTCCATAAGCAACATGCTAAGATAGCAATCACCCAATCAAATCTAAAGGAACCAATTAGAGTTCATAAGGGTAACGAGTTAAGGCCCATGTGGTCTTTGGGTCTCACATAATAGTAAACACAATTACTATTCTAACCCAATGGTCAAAATGCATACGTAGTATGAATACGTATTACAACATCACTCCTTTCCCAGGGAGCGTATGTCTTAATGATGTTGTAAGGATGATAACCAGACACCATAATGTCTGACTTTGAGTCCCTTTTACTACTCAAATAATCTTCTGGACCCACATCCTGCATAAGACAGATAGGATTTCAAAAATCCTCTCAGATCTTTTGAAAGCGTCCATATGATGCAGATCTTTCATACGACCATTTTGTTTAAGTCATGACTCTAAATCGTCCGTCTGACGATTTTGACTTTAAACAGGTCTCATCTTTATTTTATCCGTCTGATAGAATAAAGGCGGTTGCTCATGTGAGAGAGCCAACCTTAATCTGTCCAACATACTAAAAAAACAGCTGAGATTTAAAATGTACACAAACATTTTCAAGAAAGTCATATGCAATGTTGAAAAAAGAACTTATTCTTTTATTAAATTTGATCATTTACAGACATGGGAATTTACATTGGTACAACTCAGCTCTTACGCAATCCTTGAGATGATAAAGTGTTTGTAAAACACATCTCTGGGGATCGCCTTCGTAAGCGGATCAGCTATCATCTCATGCGTAGATATGTACCTTATGTCTACCTTCTTGGTCTTATCATAGTCTTTTGCAAATTTGTAGCGGATATCTATGTGTTTGGTCTTACAATGGAATTTAGGATCTTTTACATAGGCTATAGATGCTTGACTGTTGCTGTGTATAGGTACAACACATGAGTCACTTGCATCAATTAGCCTGTCTAAGAATTTCCTAAGCCAAACAGCCTCTTGGACTTCCATGTTAAATGCTACAAACTCGGCTTCCATAGTTGAAAGTGCGATGCAGGATTGTTTCTTGCTACTCCAGGATATTGCACCAGATCCGAGTAGAAAAACATATCCTGAGGTCGATCGTCGCTCATCGAGATCACCTGCCCAATCAGCATCAGTGTAGCCTTCGAGCCTCAAGGCATCTCCTTGATAGCATAAAGCATAGTCCGCAGTTCCCTTAAGATACCGCAATATCCTCTTAACCGCTTTCCAGTGTACTTGCCCTGGATTGGATTGGTAACGACTTACCATTCCAACGGCAAAACAGATGTCCGGTCTTGTACACATTATAGCGTACATAAGACTACCAACTGCACTGGAATATGGAACTTTTTCCATAATTTCCTTTTCCTTTTGGTTCTTTGGACACGATTTCAGACATAAATTGTCGAACTTGCTTATAGGAGTATCAATGAACTTGCAGTCCTGCATATTAAAACGTTCTAAAACCTTCTTTATATAAGTCTCCTGTGAAAGAGAAAGAAGTTTCTTCGAATGATTCCTTGAAATCTTAACTCCAAGGATATATGCGGCTTCTCCCATGTCTTTCATCTCAAAAACTGATGAAAGCCAAGCCTTGATATCTATCACAAAGCCCTTGTCATTTCCGGCTATTAAAATGTCATCTACATATAGAGACATAATAACGTACTTGCTCTTAATCCTCTTGATATATACGCACTTGTCTTCATCAAGCATGGAAAAACCATTTGATAAGACAACTTCTTGAAATCGTATATACCATTGCCTCGAGGATTGTTTAAGACCATATATGGACTTACGAAGTTTACAAACCTTATGTTCGTTTCCTTCTTTTACAAACCCTGTTGGTTGTTCCATATAGATCTCCTTGTCCAATTCTCCATTGAGAAAAGCAGTCTTTACATCCATCTGATGTAATTCGAGGTCTAAGCAAGCTACCATAGCCAGAATCAGGTGAATCGAGGTAAAACGGACAACAGGTGAGAAGGTCTCTTCGTAGTCTATCCCTTTCCGTTGCGTAAAACCTTTCGCGACAAGGCTAGCTTTATATCTGTCAATAGAGCCATCAGCCTTATGCTTGATCTTGAGAACCCATTGGTCCCAATAGCTCTACGTCCTCTGGGTAAGTCAACTAAGTCCCAGACTTGGTTAACTTTCATGGATTCTAACTCTTCCTTCATCGCTTCCATCCATTTGTCTTTCGCAGGGCATGATACGGCTTGTTTGAAAGTAGCAGGCTCGTCATCATCCTGTAGTAAAGTCATAAAGGTTTGCAGAAATTCATCCTCAAATCTTAGAGGAGCCAACCTTGTACGATTACTACGTCGTATTTGAGATTCTTCAAGTCCTTGTTGACTCGAATTTAGATCAATTCTAACATTACTCCCACTTGGAATGTCGTTAGAAATGCTCCCACTTGGATCATTATTCCCGTATGGAATAGGATTTGCGTCATTCGTATCATCCATTGATGAAGTTTGAAACGCATTTTCTTCTTCACCAAGAATTCTCCCACTCGAATGAGGTAATCTTTCTTGATCATTAATCTCAAATAGAGATAAGTCCTGACTTATCTCGCCCTGTTTTGGAAACTCGTTTTCCAAGAAAGTGACATCCCTCGACTCAAACTCAATTAGACCTCCATTGTCTTCCTGACTAACGAAAACATAACCTTTGGAGTTTTCTGCGTATCGTATAAAGATACATTTCCTTCCCCTTGGCCCAAGTTTGCCATACTTATGGGAGGAAATATGTGCGTAGGATGCACATCCCCAAGGTTTTAAAATGTTTAAGTCAGGAGACCTTTGGTTCCACAACTCATAAGGAGTGGAGCTAACTGATTTCGAGGGTACGCGGTTTAAAATGAAAGCTGCCGTCAATAATCCATCACCCCAAAAGGTGATTGGCAAGGTAGCTTGCGCCATCATTGAACGGACCATTTCCATTAAAGTCCTATTCCTCCTTTCAGCAACACCATTTTGTTGAGGAGTATAAGGCATAGTTACCTGATGTACTATGCCCTTTTCATCACAAAGTTCCTTAAAACTTGTTGATTGATATTCACCGCCCCTATCGGTTCGCAAGACCTTAATCTTGCGATCTAATTGATTCTCCACTAAACTCATATAGTTCTTAAAGCAGGTTAATGCTTCACTTTTGTGGGATATCAAATAGATATGTTCGAATCGGGTGAAATCATCAATAAAAGTGATGAAATAGGACTTCCCGCGTCTTGTCTTGACATTCATCGGACCACATATGTCCGAATGGATGAGCTGTAATGGAACCTCGGCCCTTGTGCCGGTTCCAAACGGCTTGCGACAAGATTTCCCTACAAGGCAATGTTCGCAAGTCGACATATCAACTTTTGAAACATTAGATAGAAGGCCACATTTGGCAAGTCTATCCATACGCGTTGGTCCAATGTGACCAAGCCTTGCATGCCAGCAAATTATATCAGACTCATAAGTCGAAGAATTTGCAACAAGGAAATTTTCATTACAATATGAAGAGTCATACATTGTATTTAATACAATAAATCCTTTAAATACATACCCAGTGCCAATTAAGGAATTATTACAACACAAGTCCAATTTACAATTTTGAAAGAACCAGCTATAACCAAGACCCATTAACACGACCATAAATATTATATTCCTTCGAATATCTGGAGTGAAGAGAACATCATGAAGTAGGAGAGTGCGGCCGTTGTCCAAGACTAGCTTGCAAGTCCCAACGCCTTTCACTTCAATACGTGTGTTGTTTCCTACATAGATCCACTTCGTTCCTTGGGGTATCCGGTGATACTCCACGAAGGACCGTCTGTCCCTTGCTATGTGGTCGGTGGCACCTGAATCAATTATCCAAAATGGATTAGATTCTACAAGAAATATTGAACTAGAAACACATATGTAACTAGTATAATTACAAGTTACCTCGTCGCCTCCACTCGTACACGAACGAGCATAGTGACCGAGCTTGTTGCACTTGAAGCACTTGATCCTCTTCAAGTCTTTCTTCTTGTGCCATTTCTTGTGCCCACCCTTATGTTTGGGTTTCTTGGTAGACTCAGGTTGCTTATTACGTTCATTAGTAGACTTCGAACGATCTTTCCGTTTCTTTCCCCCGTGTGAGGAACTAGCAACCATGTGCACTTCTGTACTTGGCTTGGCAGCCGCAAGCCGCTCTTCCTCTAATTCGAGGTGCTTGGAAACATCGCTGAAGGTCTTGATGCTCTCATTGTGAGTGAGATGCATCTTCATTTGGTCACACCCATTTGGTAGGGAACGTATGACTGCTTGGATTTGTTGCTCATCAGTGAGCACATGACCTGCATCCTTTAACTCTGATATAAGATTCGCCATATGTCGCAGATGTTTCCCCATGGAATGATCTGGACGTTTCTTGTATGAATCGAATCTTATAGTTAAGGCGCGAAGTTTGGACACCGATGTGCCACCAAACTTCTCCTCTAGCTTGGACCATATGTCCATGGCTAGGTCATGCTCTCGGAAGATGCGCATTATGTCATCGGCCATACTGCTCAATAACATAATGCGAGCTATCTTATTCTTTCGAGACCAAGCATCAAAAGCTTCCTTGTCTCGTCTGTGTTGGGCCGTAGTGCCCAACTCGGGTTCAATCATTACGTTCTTTAGAGTTTCGAGCACTTCTTGCTCCTCTAGAACGTATTGTATCTTGATGGACCATAATTTGTAATTATCGCCGTTGAGTTTTTCACCTCTGTTTAACTCAGCGACGATATTCTTTGAAGCGGAAGACATTTTACTTTTAAAATGCTGCAAAAAGACACAAATCCGAAGGTTTGATCAAAAACATTGCATTAAAAATTCTTAAAATATAATTCCCACTTGAAATGATAATAGAATATCCCATTTGGATAGTTCTAATTTCAACTCCCACTTGGAATGATATTTATAATTTGATAAGTTACCTTTGAAAAATATTGAAGATGTTGTTATAGAATTGGAAAGGTTTCTACGATTCCAATCACCATCTAGAACAATCCTTCAATATTTCCCCCTCACTTATCAAACGATAGTACTCTTATAGTACTTTACAGCGGAAAAGCGTTTTTGAAAACGTATTTTTCAAAACGTGTATTTTTAATCTAGTACCCTTATGATACTAGAGAAATATTCGGCAATCCCTGGCCATTGCCGGGGTTGAGCCGTAGCCGTGCCAAGGCCGGATCCCACCTGAGGGGATTTTTCTGCAAGCCATTGTCGCCGGCTCCCGTATGGATCCAGGTGCTTCCCCCAGTATAGGAGAATTTTTCCGCAGACGACTGTTGTTGACCCCGTATGGGCTAATCGGCATGTTCGTGTTACATCGACCAAGGCCTCTCGCCGAGGCCGACCAATGCGACCAAAAATCCCCGATTGGTCGACCAGGGCCTCTGCCCTGGTCGGTCAAGGACCCTGGCACCCACCGGCCAGAGCCTCTGCCCTGGCCGAGGCCGGCCAAGGGCCGGCCAGGGGCCGGCCAGGGCCTGGCCCTGGCCTCTGCCAGGGCCGGCAGGGCCCTGGCCGGCCGCGGCCAGGGCCCCCCGGCCCTGGCCGAGGCCAGCCAGGGCCGGCCCTGGCCTGGCCAGGGCCCTCTGGCCGAGGCCTGGCCGTGGCCAGGGCCCTTTGGCCCTGGCCGGCCAGGCCCTGGTCGGGGCCGCCCAGGGCCGGCCAGGGCCGGGGCCGGCCATGGCCCTTTGGCCATGGCCGGCCATGGCCCATATGGCCATGGCCGGCCACCCCCTTGTATGGGGTTGCCGCACACACTCCCCCCCCGACGGGGTGGTTTTCGTTGTCATTTGGCCGTAGCCAACCCCCTCTGCATGGGGAGGGGGGATGCATTGCCTCCATAGCCCATTTGGCCATGGTGGTCATGCACCAAAGGTCATCTTCTCCGATGGGGATAACTACCATCGTCTTCCTCGATGAAGCACCCGTTCGTCGATGAAGCACCCGTTCGTCGAGAAAGTAGTTATTCTCTAATGGCCGTGTGCCAAAATGAAGAAATAACATACTCTATTGTTCGCAAACTACACGCTCCACATGAAGAGAGTTCACATTCCCTATGAATGGAGACTCAGCATCCATGAAGAGTGCGAGCTTGACGATATGAACGGTCGGTTCTTCCCGTCACGGAGAGTTCCTGCCATATCCGTAATGACAGAAGGCCCTAACGTGAAAAGAACAACCGCTGCGTTCTCTCCGTCACGAAGCATTCCTACCATATCCATAATGGTAGGATACCCATTCGTGAAAAAGACAATGCCTCGTTCATCGGTTCGACGGGGCGACGGTTTGACCGGGGCGAACCCGTATGGCTCTGATACCAATGTTGGATCCTGTCAAAACACGGACGTTAGGATCGAATAATAAAGTCGAGACTTATGCTTGCGTACGCGGCACCGTAATCTCGGAACTTCGCCCTCGGATTCGCCACAACGGTCGATACTTCGTCACGGAGGATCGAAGCAGAGTTTCACCGCCTAAATCTCTATTTAGAAGAGGATTTTAATGGAAGGGAGAAGAAGAACATAAGATGCCTTATGCAAACTTATGGCATGGAAAGTGTTGTATGAATGCCTTACCCTTGGGTCCTATTTATAGGCGTTAGGGGTGGTTATTGTAGGAAATAACCAATTATAAGCTTATTAGCCTATATTAGCACATTCATTTATCCTCTTCTTCATTCACTTATCAAGTGCCTTTATGCACTTATAAAGTGACTTTTTCCACTTATCGAGTGGCTTTTTCCACTTATCGAGTGGTCCTTTTCACACGAGAAAAGGTTCCCTTCGTGCACGCTTTCGTGCACGCGACATCTGAGGTCCGTATACCCTCATACAGCCCTCATGGGTGTATTCATGTCGTCCATATCCAACACACTCACAGTCTAACAGTTCTAACAATTTAAGACCAAGACGCGGTCAAAAACGCAAGTGGGTATACTTGCCTGCGATGGCGAGTGTGTCGTCTGTCTGGGGCGTCTCTTCCAGGCGTCGCGTCCGCGGTAGTCCATCTGAAACAGGTCACGACGACGGTGTCAGGTCGCGATTTCAGTAAATCCTATTTAGGTTCGTTTCTAGGTTGGACGTGGCTACCCTAACGGTTCCAATTCAAATTGTCCGTTCGGCCTATCCGACGATTCTATCCTATGTGCATAGTCAAAAAGTCCGATAGTCGATCTACGGTTCCACATCGTTTTAAGGGAGCAGAAAGTAAATTTAATGTGTTAAGTTGCCGATTTTAGTTAGGGTTCAGTTCTGGCTACGGGTGGGTTGCTACGAGTTTCGGGAACCAACCTCTCCGGTGTCTGGAGTAGTGCAGACGTAGCGTCTGAATGGTAGAAGATCTGCGTCGTCTACGGCATCTCGGCTACAGGTAGCGTAGCGAGACTCGTCCGGGTAGTGGACGAAGTGCGTGAGCAGCGAGCACTGCCAGTATAACAACAATACGGCGTCGTTGGTGCGTCGGAAGGCCGCAACAGCGATCTCGGGCTTTGTGCACGGCTGTGAAGGAAGAATAACAGCCCGTGCGGCTGCTCAAACAGTCGTGGAGGCGATGCTGGCCGCCGGGGCTAGCCGCTGGTCGTGCGGCGTGTGAAACGCCGGAAAACACCGCAGCGAGAGGCTGCCGCGTGAGAAACAGCCCGACAGGAGCTGTTGCGGGCTAGGGCAGCGCCGGAGGGGAAAGACGACGAGTGGGGGGGGGGTGTCGCAGATGGTCGGAGGTGGCGTGTACGGCGGTCGGAAGCTGCAGTCGGTGGTGTGCGGCGGTCGAAAAGCTGTAGTCGGCGGTGTGCGAGGGTCTGCGACGGTCACGGCGGCGCAGGGAAGATGCTGCAGGCGACGGTCGAGAGGGGGAGACGAGGGCGGCACCTGAAGAGTGAGGGCGACGGCCTCGCCGTGGATGTGAGGGCGGGGAGGAGGTAGTCGACGTGCAGCGGGGCTCTCAGCGCTTGCGACGGTGTTCAGCGGTGGTCACTGGCAGTCGCCGTCGACCGGGGTGCGGGGGTTGGTCGGAAGAATGGCCGCCGTGTTGGAAACAACATCCTAGCCTATGTTTGATGATAACAAACCCTACTCAACTGTTCTAATATGTTTGTTAAGTGTGTCACAGGTCCCTATACCTTGAGATGGTCATGATTACTCAGCTTACACATGTACGTACTCAAGTACGTAGAGATACAAGGGTGAAACTTCATTTGGAATTACACAAGCTGATCAAACAATGGAGTATAGCTATGAAACTCTACTCTAGAGTTAATCATAGGCTATAAATAGCATGGGATTTTTCTCAGGATTTATGGAGATTGTTTGAAGTCCAAATACGGGGAAATACGAGAAAATACTGAGTATACAAAGAAGAAACTTTTTCTACAAGAGGTGAAAAAATTCTCACATGTCAATATGAAGCTATGGGATTTTTGAGAATTATTTCAGAATTTTTGGGATTTATTTGATTCCCAAATACGCAAGAATACAGTGAAAATATTCAGCAAATACGGCATATGGCACTGTGCATTTATACGCCTCATCGCAGCAGAAAATATCGATCGCCGTGGCTTCATCCAGGCCGTCCATTCCACATCTGACGGTCGCTCGAAGCGGGGCGACGTGGCCGCTTGTCCGCCGCTAGATCTCGATCCGACGGTCACCAACCACGCCAACGATTCGCAAATGGCGGGCGCCGCTGATTCAGCCGCTGACGACGTGGCTTCATCTCCACCGTCGAATCGCCATCCAACGGTCGAAGATCTGCCGACTCGGAGTCAGCGAAGGCGGGCGGCTCGTGGGTCCGGGTCAGCGGAGGCGGGCGCTGAATGCTGAATCCGCTGCGACATGGCCACATCTCGACCCTCCATCTGCAATCGAACGGCTGTCGACATCGCGAGAATTGCGGATGCGGGTCCCGCCGCATTTAAACCCGCCAAGCCGTCTCGTGCGGATCCCCTCGCACAGTAACCAAACCCGTTAACTCAATTCTATAAATACCAATGTACATCTCTTCACATTTTCATCAACAAGTGGAGTTCTAGAGATCCAAATTGAGCACCGTTTACGGTGTTGCGACCGTGACTTCATCCCCGACGCAGTGACACCAAGTTTAGCAACTAGTTACTCCTGTGAAGCAAATGAGATCACTTTGAGTGAGGAACTTCTACCAACTACTTTCACGGGGACAGCGACTACTTCTTCTACAGACATCCGATGATTATTCCGTAAGAAGCGTTGCGAAGCTACTGACGTGCTGAAAGACGACAACCAGAGAGATCTTCACAAATGAGCTTTCTAAACTCTTGATCTTATTTATTTGTGAATACGTTGTATTATTTGTTGTTGAGATTTTTGTTTACACTTTCTTCCACTATATTGTTTTGGGAAATCCGAGTTGTTGGGGCATATCGGATTGGGAGAGCATCATTATATTGTTATTTTTTTGGGCTTTGGTGAGCTAGGGTTAGTCAGTGTGGTTAGAGTTGGGGCTCTAATCTTGTGTGACTGTAACTGCTTAAAGAATCAATTTTAGTGATGTTGTTTTGGGGTGGATGTAGGTCTTGGGAGACCGAACCACGTAAATCTGATGTGTCATCTGCTTGATCTGCTTGTGGTCTTATCTGCTCTACTATTGCTTTTACTCATCTATTTTAATTAGACTTAATTATTTTTATCTTGCGATAATTTGGTCATCGGCCTATTCACCCCCCTCTAGGCCATATTTAGATCCTACACGCCGGCGGTGATGGGGTCGAGAGCGAGAGAGATAGCGTGAGGGGGGGTTTTGTTTGTTTGAAAACTAGAGAGCCTATCTCGTGAGAGGATCCAATATTGTGGCGGCTGGCAATGCAAAAAGAAAACATAGGTTGCTCACGTGAAGGCTTTGGTAGGGTTGGGTTTTAATAATACTAATAGTTGATATATAACTTTAGGGTTTATACGTTAGATGTGTTAGGGTATAGGGATGTAGGAGTGTGCGAGTTGGGGTAAGACTAGAGGAGATTAGCGAAGCAGTTTAGGAAAGATATTATGAAGATAATTTGGGATATAGCCAGATTTGACTAATCAATTTGAATTTTGAAATCGATCAAGGCAAATCAACGGTCCAGATTTATCCGGGCGATAACTCTCAAATCGGGCGTCGGAAAAATAATCCGAAAATACCGGGGCGATCGTGGAGACGAGACACACAGATCTACAGAGCCCGATCATGCGTAACACCTACCAAAAATTTACGTAAAATTGGAGACGTCGTTTTGAGTCAGTTGACTAAAACGCCCCTATCGTTCTAAGTCATTTTGTGAGAAAACGAGCCGAGAAATGACGTTCCCAAAAAATACTATAAAATTCTACACTCTCTAACGATCACAACGACATATCACATCGCGTATATCGGAATCCAGAAAGTGCCAAATAAAATACGTGCACGATAAAGCACGTGCACGCAGAAAATTCATAAGGTCGGAAAGTGACCGTTACATTCTACCCCACTTAAATAAAGATTCCGCCCCGGAATCAATCAACACTAATCAGCAAATAGGAAAGGATAACGCTCTCTCATCTCCTCTTCGCGCTCCCAAGTGAACTCTCCAGGTGATCCGTGACGCCACATCACTCTCACCAGGTCGACTACCTTATTTCTCAATTGCTTCTGTCGACGGTCCAAAATTTGCACAGGCTACTGGTCATAGGTCAGGTCCGGATGGACCGTGATCTCAGAGAAATCAACAGTGTGCGACGGATCACTGACGTACCGACGTAACTGGGATACGTGGAATACGTCGTGAACACCCTCCAAAGATGGTGGCAGAGCAAGGCGGTAGGCCACTGCTCCCACGCGCTCCAGCACATCAAATGGTCCAATATACCTCGGGCTCAGCTTTCCCTTCCTCCCGAAACGAATAACTCCGTGGTTCGGAGAAATCTTCAGGAAGACGTGATCTCCTGGCTGGAACTCCAACGGTCTCCTCTTGGCATCAGCCCAATGCTTGAATCGATCCTGCGCAACTCTGAGTTTCTCCCTGATATCCTTCATGACATCCACAGCTTCCACTATCATCTCTGGACCCAACAGCTCCCGATATCCAATGTCATCCCAGCTCAGTGGCGATCGACATTTCCTTCCATATAAGGCAGCAAACGGCGCCATGCCAATGCTCGCCTGGTAGCTGTTGTTATATGAAAACTCCACCAAGTGAAGATGGTCCTCCCAAGATCCTTTCAAATCGAGCGTACAAGCTCGCAGCATATCCTCCAGTATCTGAATAGTCCTCTCGGACTGGCCATCGGTCTGCGGGTGGTAGCCGTGCTGAAACTCAGACTCGTACCCAAATTCTCCTACAAACTTCTCCAGAACTGAGATGTGAACCTCGAGTCTCTGTCAGACACGATGCTCACGGGGACTCCGTGTAAGCATACAATCTCCTGCACGCACACGGTCTACGTCACCACTTACTCAAAAGGAAATTAAAGAGAAGTAGAAATGAAATTTTACCTCTAGATATTTCCTCGCCAAGACTTCCATAGACTGGCCCACTCGGAAGGGGATGAAATGCGTAGACTTAGTCAATCGGTCAACGATCACCCAGACTGCGTCGTTCTGCTTCGGAGTCCGAGGTAAACCAGTCACAAAATCCATCGTAATATGTTGCCACTTCCACTCCAGAATAGGAAGCGGTTGTAGTAACCCAGCAGCACGATGGTGCTCAGCCTTCACTTGTTGGCATATCAAACACTTGGTAACGCTACGTGCCACACTCCTCTTCATGCCAATCCACCAGTAATTCAGACGGAGGTCCTTATACATCTTGGTGCCACCAGGATGTATAGAATATGGCGAGCTATGAGCCTCGCTCAACAGCTCCTCACGAACATCACCTGCAGGTACGCAGATTCTGCTGCCGTACCGCAGCGAACCATCCTCATGAATCACGAACTCCGTCCGCAGTCCAGCTTCAACCTGCCTCCTGATCCTCTGTAGCTTCGGATCTCCTGCCTATGTTGCATTGATCCGATCCAAGATCATGGACTGAATCTGTAAATTCATGAATGAATGAACCACACCAGGTAGGACGACCTCTAAATCCATCTCTTTCAGCTCCTGCTGAATCCTCCAGTCGGCAGTGTGCATCATAGCAGTGGGAAGTCTACTCAAAACATCGGGCACTACGTTCACCTTCCCCAGGTGATACTACAAGTCTATCTCATAATCGGCCATGAGCTCTAACCATCGTCTCTGACACATGTTGAGCTCCTTCTGCGTGAAAATGTACTTCAAGCTTTTGTGATCGGTGAAAATCTTCACGCTCTCACTCAGCAAGAAGTGCCTCCAGATCTTCAATGCAAAAATCACCGCTGCCAACTCCAGATCGTGCGTCGGGTAATTCTTCTCATGAGTCCTCAACTGACGAGAAGCATACGTGACCACGTGGCCATGCTGATGCAAGATGCATCCCAGGCCCTTCCCAGATGCATCACAATATACTTCAAAGCCTCCGCTCTGATCTGGCACTGTCAACACCGATGCCGTGGTCAATGTCACCTTCAAGATACTAAAGGCCTCCCCACAAGCATCTGACCAAAGGAACTCCACATCCTTCCTGTCAGCTTCCTCATCGGCTCAGCAATCTTCGAGAAATCCTTGATAAACCGCCGATAATAGCCTGTTAAGCCAAGAAAACTCCTGATATCCGATGCTGACTGCGGAGTCGGCCAATCTCTGACTGCTCTGACCTTCTCCGGATCTACAGATATGCCATCACTGGACACCACGTGTCTCAGGAACGCGACTCTGTCCAGCCAGAACTCGCACTTAGTATACTTGGCATATAGTTTATGTCGCCTCAGCGTCCCCAGCACTGTCCTCAGATGACAGCTGTGCTCCTCCTCCGTCTTCGAGTAAATAAGAATGTCGTCAATAAAGATAACGACAAACTTATCCAGGAAGTCGTAGAAAATTAAGTTCATTAAATTCATGAACACAGCTGGAGCATTGGTCACGCCGAAGGGCATAACCACGAACTCATAATGTCCGTACTTCGTCTGGAAGGCTGTCTTCGGAATGTCATCCTTCTTCACTTTCAGCTGATGGTATCCACTCCTCAAGTTTAACTTCGAGAAAACTCTCGAACCTCCCAGCTGATCAAAAATATCATCGATGCACGGCAGCAGATACTTATTCCTCACTGTGACAGCATTCAGCCCTCGATAGTCCACTCACATCCTGCGGGACCCATCCTTCTTCTTCACGAGCAATACGGGTGCACCCCACGGTGACACACTAGGGTGGATGAAACCCTTTTGCATCAACTCATCTAACTACTTCTGTAGCTCCTCAAGCTCAGCAGGTGCCATTCGATACTATGCCTTCGATATCGGCTGCGCTCTCGGCATAAGATCAATACCAAACTCTAGAGCTCGGTCGGGTGGCAGGCCCGAGATATCTTTCGGAAAGACGTCGTCGAAGTCTCTGACGACTGCTGGTCGGTCGATCTCTATCTCCATCTGCATAGCTGCTACAATCGGTGCCTCCGGCTTGGCCCGAAATCTGATGGGCCCAAGCGACTCGTCTCTGCTACGGAACTCGAACTCCGGATGGCCTGGAATCCGGAATACAACCCTCTTGCTGTGGCAGTCGATCGAGGCGTGGAAGTCTCCCAGCCAATCGATGCCAAGAACGACATCGAAATGCGGCAGGTCGTGGACGATGAAGTCTACAAATAGTTCGTGTCCACTGACCACTAAAGGAATCGATCGACAACCCATGTTCACAGTCACCACTCCGTTCCCTGTGGTGATTTCCCAACACTTAGGAAGTGTGTGGGTGGGAATGGAGTGCTTTGTTATAAATCTCTGGGATAAGATGCACATGGATGCATCGGAGTCAAACAAAGCCAAGGCAGGGTGAGAGGACACTAGAATGGTGCCTAAGATGTAAAGAGACTAAGGTCAACAACACTACTCTAGCAAACAAGGCAAACAAGCAACTAACAATAAGGTCTACTCTATGAAATGAAAGACTAGGTTCGGAGTATACCTACAATAAATCCATCTAGCTCCTCAGTCTCTACAGTGTTCATGGTGTATGCCGGCCTCTGGGGTTGCACTGCCCTCTGAAACATCTGCCTCTGTGGTGCCAAGGGTGGTCCACGTACGGCAGCTCCCCTCTGAACTGGGGCAGGTGCTCTACTCTGTAGTGGGGCTGGTGCTCCGACCATAGCATGACGCGCTCTCAGACAATCCTTATCTGCATGCGAAGCATCTCCACAAATCAAGCACAGTCCCAGCTTCCTCCTACAATCCTTCTGAACGTGTCCTGTCTTCCCACAGTAATGGCATGGTCCTTTACTCTGAATCTGCATAGGTGCTCCTGGCCTCTTGAAAGGCACTGTCTGGACTGGCCTCATCGCCGGCCTAGCAGGTGGCCGGTACTGCTCCATGGGACGCTTCCCCCTATCAGCTGGAGGGTCAGGTAGGAGCGAAATGGTCTCATGGTTTTTCGCGACATTCAGCACCGCTCCCATGGTCGTGAAATCAGCAGAAGACATCGAAGCCTGAATCTTCGGACGCAGTCCCTGACAGAAACGATCAGCTCGTTTCTCCTCCTTCCTCACCATATGTGGGGCAAACCGACTCAGCATCTCAAACTCCGCCTCATACTCCTCGACAGTCATATCCCCTTGCTTCAGATCTATAAACCTGCTCAACAGCTCTCTCCTAGCAGACTTGGTGAAGTACTTATCCTTGAACATTGAGCGAAAAGTCCTCCACTCCACTGGCTTTAGCAGGCACCTCTCCTCAATGTGCCACCAGTTCCTGGCATTCTCTGTCAGCTTCATCTTCGCTTTCTCGACCTGGGTATCATCGGGAATCTTCGCAGCAATCAACTTCTCCTCAGTACTCAGAATCCACTCATGAGTGACCAACGGTCCTTCCTTCCCAGAAAATGTCTTCGGCTGTAACTCATTGAACTGCTTCACTCCCGGAGCAGCTCGAGGGGCAGGCAGAGGCGGTGGCGGTGCAACTGGAGGAGCATGGGCAGCACGGTGAGACTGCTGAACCAACTGGTGCTGCTTTTCCAGCATCTCTTTCATCACACCCAGAAACTGGCGGAACTCTCCGCCCTGGTCTTCCAGAACTCCATCGCCTGAGTTCCCTGATCGGGTAACGTGTCCTCCTGCCATCCTATTGACAGAAACACAGAGATTAGACTCGTACGATTACTGGATAACAATAAAATGAGTGTCGATACTCCTATTGTTCCGTACTTGCAGAAAGAATGGAATGGGACCTGCATGGGCCACCACTAAAAACCTGTCACGCCCTGCTTCCCAAAACAACGGAGGTGAAGCGTGACTAAGGCCCGCTTAGGCCGGGGCGAGAAGCCCGGACCTAATAAGCGTCTATGTGGTACTCCAAGTCGAAGGTACATGTCCCTGCATGTTAGTACAGAACAATAAAAGTACGAAAAAGAAAGACAATCATTTTATTCCAAATTAAATATCCAAAGTATTGAGTCCAACAAAAGCCTGAGTCGGCTACAACGACAGAAAGAAAACTACTAGTGCAAGCACCCAACCTAAACAAGAAAACAAACGGTGCTACACACCCAACAACTAAGATGGAACCTCTGGATCGGCAGCAGTGATCTCTAACTCTGGTCGTCCTCGGGCACGTACTTAGGATCGGCGTCCTCCGGCTCTACGTCCTCGGGTAGCTCTGTCTGGTCGTCGTACTCCGGCTCGGCACCTGACGTACATCACCAAAAGAAAGGAACTGTATGTCAGGTAAAGTCTACAACAGAAAGTCAGACTCTACTGCAAGTGTACTGAACTATTAAACATCGTTTTTACTGGTTGATTAGCATGCTGAGGTTACAACAGAGTAGCAAAAGAAGTAACGTAGACGGAAAGTAAAAGCGTAGCAAGCAGTAGTCGTAGCGTGTGCTACCGACTACGGGACTATCCTAAAGGTGTCAGGACAAGACGGAACTAGACACGACAAGACGGACACGACACGACACGTGAGACACGAAGGGTTCACGCCTTATGGGTTGAGGTGGATCAGACCCTCTCCCAGTGCGCACGCTCAACCCTACCCCAAACCCAGAAACTCAGGACAAGAAGTACAGAGATCACTTCCGCTAGGGAAGCACCTGAAACGCCCGCAGGCTTTTTGTATCATGGAGATCACTCCCACAAGGAGAGCATCTGAAACGCCCGAAGGCTTTTTGTATCACGGAGATCACTCTCGCAAGGAGAGCATCTGAAACACCCGAAGGATTTTTGTATCACAGAGATCACTCCCGCAAGGAGAGCATCTGAAACGCCCGAAGGCTTTTTGTGTAACAGTGACATGACACGACCGGTGTACAGGAGATGTTATTCTAGGGTGTCCACACACACGCACACACAAGATAATCCTACGGTGTCAAAGTTGTTGTTTGTCGGGCTTAGACTTCGTCGTCAAGTCTAAGTCGTCAGGGCGACCCGAACGCTATCATTTCACGTCCGGTTCTGTACACTTACATTCTAACAGTTCTAACAATTTAAGACCAAGACGCGGTCAAAAACGCAAGTGGGTACACTTGCCTGCGATGGCGAGTGTGTCGTCCGTCCGGGGCGTCTCGTCCAGGCGTCGCGTCCGCGATAGTCCGTCTGAAACATGTCACGACGACGGTGTCAGGTCGCGATTTCAGTAAATCCTATTTAGGTTCGTTTCTAGGTTGGACGTGGCTACCCTAACGGTCACAATTCAAATTGTCCGTTCGGCCTATCCGACGATTCTATCCTATGTGCACAGTCAAAAAGTCCGATCGTCGATATACGGTTCCACATCGGTTTAAGGGAGCAGAAAGTAAATTTAATGTGTTAAGTTGCCGATTTTAGTTAGGGTTTAGTTCTGGCTACGGGTGGGTTGCTACGAGTTTTGGGAACCAACCTCTCCGGTGTCTGGAGTAGTGCAGACGTAGCGTCTGAACGGTAGAAGATCTGCGTCGTCTACAGCGTCTCGGCTACAGGTAGCGCAGCGAGACTCGTCCAGGCAGCAGACGAAGTGCGTGAGCAGCGAGCATGGCCAGTATAACAACGATACGGCGTCATTGGTGCGTCGGAAGGCTGCAACAGCGATCTCGGGCTTTGTGCACGGCTGTGAAGGAGAAGAACAGCCCGTGCGGCTGCTCAAACAGTCGTGGAGGCAATGCTGGCCGCCGAGGCTAGCCGCTGGTCATGCGACGGCGTGAAACGCTGGAAAACGCCGCAGCAAGAGGCTGCCACGTGAGAAACAGCCCGACAGGAGCTGTTGCGGGCTAGGGTGACGCCGGAGGGGAAAGACGGCGAGCGGGGGGGGGGGGGTGTGTGTGTGTCGCAGATGGTCGGAGGCGGTGTGTGCGGCGGTCGGAAGCTGCAGTCGGCGGTGTGCGGCGGTCGGAAAGCTGCAGTCGGCGGTGTGCGAGGGTCTGCGACGGTCACGGCGGCGCGGGGAAGATGCTACAGGCGACGGTCGAGAGGGGGAGACGAGGGCGGTGCTGGAAGAGCAAGGGCGACGGCCTCACCGTGGATGCGAGGGCGGGGAGGAGGCAGTCGGCATGCAACGGGGCTCTCAGCGCTTGCGGCATCGTTCATCGGCGGTCACTGGCAGTCGTCGTCGACCGGGGTGCGGGGGTTGGTCAGAGGAATGGCCGCCGGCGGTGATGGGGTCGAGAACGAGAGAGATAGAGTAAGGGGGGTTTTGTTTGTTTGAAAACGAGAGAGCCTCTCTCGTAAGAGGATCCAATATTGTGGCGGCTGGCAATGCAAAAAGAAAACCTAGGTTGCTCACGTGAAGGCTTTGGTAGGGTTGGGTTTTAATAATAATAATAGTTGATATATAACTTTAGGGTTTATAGGTTAGATGTGTTAGGGTATAGGGATGTAGGAGTGTGCGAGTTGGGGTAAGACTAGAGGAATTAGCGAATCAGTTTAGGAAAGATATTATGAAGATAATTTGGGATATAGCTAGATTTGGCTAATCAATTTGAATTTTGAAATCGATCAAGGCAAATCAACGGTCCAGATTTATCCGGGCAATAACTCTCAAACCGGGCGTCGAAAAAATAATCCGAAAATACCGGGACGATCGTGCAGACGAGACGCACAGATCTACAGAGCCCGATCGTGCGTAACACCTACCAAAAATTTACGTAAAATTGGAGACGGCGTTTTGAGTCAGTTGACTAAAATGCCCCTATCGTTCTAAGTCGTTTTGCGAGAAAACGAGCCATGAAATGACGTTACCAAAAAATACTATAAAATTCTACACTCTCTAACGATCACAACGGCATATCACATCGCATATATCGGAATCCAGAAAGTGCCAAATAAAATACGTGCACGATAAAGCACGTGCACGCAGAAAATTCATAAGGTCGGAAAGTGACCGTTACACGCGAGTTGTTTGCAGATTTCATGATAGTCGACATGCCCAACTTCGATGCAAACTTGGCATGGATTGGTTAGGAAATTTCTACGCTACCATCGATTGTCATAGGAAGAAGGTAGTATTCGAAATCTCTGACCATTTTGTGTTTGAATTTGCGAACGGAGACCGTTCACTTGGACCGATCAAGTTTCGGGCCAAGCCGAACGATATGATCATTGCATCGATATTAGTCAAGCCTGAGAAGCTTAGAATGGTTCGGGACTTTCAGATGTATTTCCTAAAGATATTTCCGGACTACTGCATGTTCGAGCTTTGGAGTTCACTATCGACCTTCTGTCGAACACTCGGCCTATTTCGGAGGCACCTTATCACATGGCTCCTGCTGAACTGGAAGAACTTCGGAAACAACTCGATGATCTGTTGCAGAATGGATTAATACATCCCAGCATATCTCCTTGGGGTGCACCGGTTCTTTTGGTCAAGAAGAAAGATAGATCGAAAAGAATGTGTGTGGACTATCGAGAACTGAACAAGGTGACCATTAAGAACAAGTATCCGCTGCCGCGTATCGATGATATTTTTGATCAACTCGGTGGATCGCGAGTTTTCTCGAAGCTGGACCTCATAAGTGGGTATCATCAAGTGAAGGTCAGAAGTGAAGATATTCTGAAGACAGCATTCAGGACCTAACATGGGCACAATGAATTCGTATCATGCCATTCGGTGTGACAAACGCCCCAGCTATATTCATGAATCTCATGAACCTGATTTTATATGAGTACCTGGATAAGTTCGTAGTTATCTTCATCGACGCTATTCTGGTCTACTCGAAGAATGAGGAAGAACATGCCAAGCATCTACGGATTGTATTGGAGACCCTTCGACAGCATCGATTATATGCCAAGTACAGCAAGTGTGAATTCTGGCTAGATCGCGTCGCATTCCTTGGGTATGTGGTATCAGGAGACGGTATATTTGTTGATCTGGAGAAAGTCACATCACTTAGAAATTGGCCGACTCCCCGGTCAGCTTCAGACATCAGAAGTTTTCTCGGATTGGCTGGCTATTACCGTCGATTTATCAAGGACTTCTCGAAGGTTGCTGAGCCTATAACTCGCTTGACAAGGAAAGATATCAAGTTCATTTGGTCTGAGGCTTGTGAGCAAGCATTTGAAGAGTTGAATAAGAAGCTGACGACTGCACCGATGTTAGCTATACCAGATAGAATCGGATGATTCGAAGTTTTCTGTGACACATCTGGCAAGGGTCATGGATGTGTCCTATATCAGCATGGTCATGTGGTTGCGTATGTATCCCGACAGCTTAATATTCATGAGAAGAACCATCCGACCCATGACTTGGAGTTAGCTGCTGTCATATTTGCTCTGAAGATTTGGAGGCTTTTTCTTTTGAGTGAGTGATCTATCCAAGATGTAACTCCGAGAACAACCAAATATGACGCAATTTACACGGAGATAAATCCCTGGCAACGGCGTCAAAAATTTGATCTATCCAAAATGTAACTCCAAGAACAACGAAGTATGGCGCAATTTACACGGAGATAAATCCCCGACAACGACGCCAAAAACTTGATCTGTCCAAAATGTAACTCCGAGAACAACCAAGTATGGCGCAATTTACACAGAGATAAATCCCCAGCAACGGCACCAAAAACTTGATCGTCCTGGAATTAAACTCCAAAAACGATGTTGTTTTACTGCAAGCGCACGGTACAACGGCGAGCAGGTATCAACCACGGGGAGGCGGTGCTATACTACCTATCTACTCCTAGATTGAGTTAGACTTGTAGGTTTATTGGTGGATGTGGAATATGGAGTGTCGTGATGGTGATGGATGCGACGGTCGTGTCACTCGTTATCTCAAATAAAGAATTCCACACAAAGAAAGGAATAAAGTATAAAAGACTAGGGCATTAGGACTCACCACTGTGATTGTCGGATGTCAATGCTAGGTTAGAATTCTTATGTTGAATTAGTTTTATTAGGGATTGTCGCATCCAAGAATGTAGAACTCCTGGGTCGACATGCCATTCATCTAACGTATCGCACGCTTACCCCCCACCATCGTGGATGGCCTTACATGCAACCTGTGCATTACGATCGACAACCATTCATGTCACTATCATGGATAGAATAATCTCCACTCATGCCACTATCGTGGATAGAGCTTCGATCTGTTCTTTGGTGGCTCTCATTGATGCTACTATCGTAGGCATCAATTAGTAATATAGGATGTCAGTAGATTCCATCAAGGTGCATGCCACTATCGCGGTCACAAACCCTAATTGGATTCACTAACTTCCTAATTAAGTTCACAGGATACTCCTTAAGCGTGCGTTCCACTATCGTGGTCATGATTCCAGTACGAGATCTCATACAAACTTGGCGGGATCAACCAAAACACATCCATTTTATACCAACGCAACCTAAAAATCCTAACTTGACATCTAAATCCTAAGATCCTAGGGCTAATCCATTAGCCCTAGAAAAGACCACTCAATCATATCAATAGATATGAGAACGATAGAAAACTTCATTGCATGCATCAAAGAGATATTCAATAAGCAATCACAAAGAAATGACAATGGAATTAGACGAGAACAAAAATACGTATCTTGATACAAGGGAGGGGCCTATGGCATGGCCTAACTCCAAAATAAAGTCTTCAAGATCTCCTAAGAAAATAAGATCTCTCCTCTCTCCAAAGGAGGGTTGGTTCCTCTCAATGACGGCTACAATACATATACATGGTCCCCTCAAACCCTAGCAAATAACCCAAGAAAACCCTCTGAAATTCGGCCCAAATCTGTTTCTGGCCGCAACTTATTGGTGGACCCCGACTGTAGCTTGGTCGAGTAGAAACGGCACTCAGTCGAGTGCAGATTTTAGCACTGCAACATCAACTTGCAGAAATTTTTCAGATTTCATCCAACCTCCGATTGATGCGTTCTTGGCGGAGTTGGAACCATCATGAAGTCTAATATCCATAAACAATATGAAAAAATAATTTACCAACTGAAATGATAGAAGATCTCAAAAGAGTGAGAGGTTATCTGAAAATCTGGGCATCTCACCTCACTCGACCGAGTACGGTTGCATTCGGTCGAGTGGCCTTTGCGCTCGGTCGAGCTATAGTATGTTGATTATTTAGCTTCAAAATGCTTTTCTGGAAATTGGTTAAGCTCGACCGAGTAGTTACGGTACTCGGTTGAGTCACTGATCTGCTCGGTCGAGCTACATTAGGTTGGGAAAGACTTCAAAATCGTCGCTCTGTTTGGATTCAGCTCGACCGAGCGGCTGCAGCACTCGGTCGAGTGCTTTTGCACTCTCCTTCTTTGAATTGGATTTGGAATTGAATTAGCCGGCCGAGTTGATCTGACTGAGTAGTCTTTCTACTCGGTCGAGTGGAGCATGCACATCAGCTGGGGAGCTCCTCTTTCGATCTGAATGTCAGCTCGGTTGAGTGCTGATGCACTCGACCGAGTAGACTGGAATTTTAGTGCATATCTCCATATATCTCTCTTTTCCTTCCTTCTCCTTCTTCTCTTCAATTCTTGTCTTCCACCAGGTCAAGCACCTAGGAGATGATGCCATGGATGCTCTGGCGACCTCGGATTGTCCATAACCCCAATTTGCTCCAAATCTCAAAACTCCTAAAATAAGAATAAAGCTCCGAAAGTGATATAATACGATAAACAATCAAATGATCGACAAATATATGTTTTGGGCGACTAAAATGGCGTGAAATGATGCGATAAATGTATTTAAAATATGGACACATAAGTGAGCAAGTAAAAATCTATACCACCACAAGAGCCTAAAGTACATTTTCACCCAGAAGGAGCTCAATATGAGACAACACAGATGGTTAGAGCTTATGGATGATTACGACATCGATCTTCAGTATCATCTGGAAAAAGTGAATGTCGTACCTGACACATAGAGCAGATTACCGGCGATCATGACCGTCTTGGCTCAATGGAGACTTCAGCATGCTATGCGAGAGATGGATGTTGAAGTTATTTTACTTGGGACTTCCGCATCATTGATGAATATGCAAGTTCGGTCTACTATCGTGGATCAAATTAAAGCTGCTCAGACTGGAGATGCAAAGTTATGGAAGATCAAGGAGAAAGTCGAAGCTGGGCGTCTGACGGATTTCCTTATTCATGAGGATGGTTCTTTGAGATATGGTAGTAGGATTTGTGTGCCTTCTGATGATATCAGAGATGAGCTATTGAATGAAGCGCACAACTCTCCCTACTCTATTCATCCTAGTGGCACCAATATGTACAAGGATCTTCGTCTGAATTTTGGATGGCATGAAATGAAGAGGAGCGTAGCTCGCTGTGTTGCTAAGTGCCTAGTATGTCAGCAGGTGAAGGCTGAACATCATCGCACTGCTGGATTGCTTCAACCTCTGCCTATTCCGGAGTGGAAGTGGCAGTACATCACTATGGACTTCATGACTGGACTGCCTCTGAGGGCTAAGCAGAAGGATGCGACTTGGGTAATCGTTGATCGACTAACCAAATCGGCACACTTTATACCATTCGGAGTTGGACAATCTACAGAGATACTCGCGAAGAAGTACATGGAGGTGACGATCTATCCTTTACATTTACGTCTTCTTATAGTATACATTGTGATGTAATCGATAACCGTGCAGGAGATTGTTCGATTGCATGGCATTCCAGTGAGCATCGTCTCCGACCGGGACACCAGATTTACATCTCAGTTCTGGAAGAGTCTACAGACCAATCTGGATACCAGCCATAGTTTCAGAACATCGTATCACCCGCATACCGATGGACATTCAGAGCGTACTATCCAGATATTAGAATATATGTTACGAACTTGCATGCTAGATTTCAAGGGCTCGTGGGAAGATCATCTACATTTGGTAGAGTTTGCTTACAACAACAGCTACCAAGCCAATATTGGCATGGCCTCGTTTGCTGCACTCTATGGAAGGAAGTGTCGATCCCCGTTGAGTTGGGATGACATTGGTGATCAAGAATTATTGGGTCCAGAGATGATAGTTGAGACAGTGGATGTAGTGCGTAATATCAGAGACAAGCTACGTGATGCACAAGATCGGTACAAGCATTGGGCTGATGCCAAGCGTCGTCACTTGGAGTTTCAACCGGGAGATCATGTCTTCCTGAAGATATCTCCAAATAGAGGAGTGAAACGATTTGGGAAGCGAGGGAAGCTTAGCCCGAGATTCATTAGACCATTTGATGTGCTAGAGCAAGTTGGAGAAGTTGCTTATCGCTTAGCTCTACCGCCTTCATTGGAGGGAGTTCATAATGTCTTCCATGTCTCCCAACTACATTGTTACGTCAGTGACCCTACTCATGCGGTTGACTACTCCGAGATTACTGTTCGACCAGATCTGAGCTACGAGCAGCAGCCCGTTCAAATCTTGGACCGACGACAGAAGACCCTCAGGAATAAAGTTGTCAATCTTGTTAGAGTGATGTGGCATCACGAATCACCTGGAGAATCCACCTGTGAATGGGAAGAAGAAATGCGTGAGCGCTATCCTCATTTGTTTTCTTGAATCCTAGCTGATAAAATTCTGGGGACAAAATTTTTATAAGGCGGGTAGGATGTAACGACCGATATTAATTGTACATATTTCGTACGTATTTTGTGATGTATGAACTATGTGATCATTGAGTTATGATTTTAATTACCGTAGCCAGTATGCGTGACTTGTTATCGCATTTATGATCCCCTTGACATCACGATCGTGCTGACACTAACTTTGTCACTTTTGGACATCATTGGTGTGCGGTGGAAAAATCGTAATAATGGGAATAATTGTGACCATTTCGATATTCATCTTTAATTATGTTACGGCCTCAAGATCGGCTCGTACAATCTGGGCCAACTTGTTCAAAGCCCGAGTCTTGATCCACCGAGCCCACATAATGAAGTTTAGTTCGCCAATGCTCGCCAAGGTCCAGAGAAGCCCGCCAAGCGGAACGACAAGCTCGCCCCCAGAACAGCTCATGCCCAGAGCAGCTCGCCCCATATGAAGCTCGATTAGACGCCGCTCACCAACCGGTTCACCTACGGAAGACGACGACACGCCACTAGTAGTTTCACTACAGAGAACTCTAACAAAAGGGCACCTGGCCGCTTCGCCACCTGACCACCTGCTAAAAGCACGCATAGCCATTTTGCCGCCAGACAGCCTGACAAAAGCACTACCTGACATTTACAGCTCTGATCGCCTGGCAAAAGCACGCATGACACGTGTAGTGCCCTACAAGCTACTGCACAAGTACTAGAGGGGGGTGAATAGTACTTTAAAAATAACGAGGAGTATAATTCCTAATTATAGTGCAAACAACTACCAAATCAATTTGCGGAAGCTTAAATTGAAGACAACAACAAAATTAACAATGCTAACAAGAGATATTACTGGGTTCGGATCCACCCAAGTCTCCCCGACTTGTTCCCGGTGATCCTACGTCCCAACCACCCGGATCCCCTCCGGATACTTGAGTTAGAAATCCTAACTCAAGATTTCCACTATGAAATACTTGTGAAAAACCTTCACGAGTGAAATCATACAAAATGTAATTTGTGACTCCCACAACCCGGGATCACAACCACACTCTCACAACCGAGAGTGAAACTTACAATATGAAATTGAAATGAAATAAGAAAACTTCTTACCGACAAAATACCTATGCCTTGAGTAATGCTTACGAATTAGGGCAAGGATGATTTTGAGGAAGAAGAAGTGGCACCAAACCCTAGCTCCAAGATGTAGATCAGCGATGGAGAGCTATGGGGATGTTGGTGACCTAGAATCAAGCACTTGGCTTGGAAGGCTTCACACTCAATGAATCTCTCTTTGGAAGTAAGAGTGAGGAGAGATTATTGAATGGAAAGAATGAGCTTTGAATGAGCTTGGAATGATTTCTCTTGATCTCTAAACTTGCAATAATATCAGCCTTGACTGCAATGAATGCAGCCCAACAACTATTTATAGGATAGAGGAGAGAGAGAGAGAAAAACGTTTCAATTAAAGCTCCAACGGCTCTTTTCTGAACCCAACTAGTCGGTCAAAGAACAACCACCGACCGACTAGTTCATCAACTAGTCGGTCGGTCAATTAAAGTATACCGACTAATGAGTGAACAGAGAAAAGATCAAAGCACAGACATAAGGAACTAGTCGGTCCAAGAAGAGTAGCTGACCGACTAGTTTCACAACTAGTCGGTCGGTTTCTCAACTGAGACCGACTAACAGATAAAACTGAAGTCTGAACAGAAATAGACATAGTCGGTCCAAGAACAAATGTTGACCGACTAATTCACCAACTAGTCGGTCGCCAAATGAGCATAGACCGACTAACGATAAACAGTAAGTTAGGTGAAAAATTGGCATGTACAGTAAAACTAAACTAGTCGGTCCAAGAAGGAAAGTTGACCGACTAGTTCATCAACTAGTCGGTCGATCAATGAACACAGACCGACTAATGATAAACAGTAGCTTAGGCTCAAATGTGCATGTACAGGGAAAGCTCAACTAGTCGGTCACAGAAGCTTCACTGACCGACTAGTTCACAAACTAGTCGGTCGGTGAGTCAACTTAGACCGACTAACTGTAAATAGTAAAGAGCTTGGAAATGACTGAGAAGAACTAGTCGGTCCAAGAAGCTTTGCCGACCGACTAGATCACCATCTAGTCGGTCAGTTCTTCTTCTTGAACCAACTAACATGCACAAGAAGTCGCGAATCGAAGCGCGAAGCTTCGGGAAGGATTGTATGGACTTCTACTAAGATCCTAGAGCTAAGATATGAGCGTTATGAAGATTTAAACCGTAAGACCTACTAAAGGCTTAACATTCTACGAAAGAAGCATAAAGACTATAAATAAAACTTGACGATACCGTCTTCAATAGCTTCAATCGAATCTTCATGACTTCTAAAATGGTCCATAAGCTTCAACGAAGCTTTAGGCATACGATCACGTGCTTTGAGAAGTCTTGAGACGTCGTAATTGATATTCATATGAATTTGGCGACGATCTCCATAACTGCGCTCACAAAGTGTTAGTTCACGTTATATTTATGTTTGTTCATCATCCAAAACCAATTCCGGGAGTCCAATATCCAACATTCTCCCCCTTTTTGGTGATGACAAACCAACATAAATAATAATCAAAAATAATAATTCAAATGAAATTTACTTACTCCCCCTGCATTGATGACACGGTAATTCCAATTTTAAACAATAATAATACGCATCAAGCAGACGAGTGAAGTATATAAAATGAGAATTGATTATTGAAATATCGAATACCAAATGTAGGTTATTGAAATATCGGATTTGAAAATCCATTTATATATCTTAACTCCCTTTGAATCTAACACATCAAGTTAGATTCTTGGAAAAATGCTTTAAATTTTCATTTAGCACATCGTTATTATTATATCTCTCCCCCTTTGGCATAAGCAAAAAGAGCGGGAGGAGAACTACGACAACAACAATGGCCTCAAATAAAAAAGCACGGGAGTCGTAGAATAAGACGACGGTTCAAGTGACACCAAAGAGTAAAATACGAATAAAATCAAGGCATGTCAATGAAACCATGGCCTCAAATAAAAAAGCACGGGAGTCGTAGAATAAGACGGCGGTTCAAGTGACACCAAAGAGAAAAATACGAATAAAATCAAGGCGTGTCAATGAAACCATAGTCGAAAATCGTACAACGAAATCATCAAAACTCAAATCATTTTTACGGATTGAGTTATGGAATATACTCTCCAATATCAACATTCTTGGTTAATTTAGTGCATGGAAAACAATTCTATGTTTCCATAGAAGAAATTTCTATTAAACCAAGTTAATATCGTCGAGCGACGAAATCAAACATCAGAGACATTAAAAAAATTATAAATTGTGCACAATAGAATGAAATGTCAAGTGCGATGTATATATATATATATATAAAATATGAACCAGAGTACATCACCGACATACAAAACAACGATCCACCGATCGGTGCACAAAATACATCATCATATCACAGATATCGGAGTGTGAAAAAATACACCATCATCAAAATACATGAAGATACATCATCAAAAGTATCAAAATGATCCAAAACACATCAAAATGATCCAAAGCCCCACCCTATCCTAACCAAACTCTCACACACTAGATGTATCATCCAAGGAGCATCGGAAAGTCCTTGAGGAAGCTCAAGAGGAAGCGGCAGGATCTGCAGCAGCAGCAGGCTCTGCAGGAGAAGTGGTGGAAACTGGATCAGCAGGAACGTCTGGAGTGTCAGCAAGAGCGACGGCAGAAGTGGCAATCTCTGGAGCAGTAACAGTAGTGGCCTCGGGAGCACCAGTCTGAGTATCCATCGCAGGAGCGGTGGCAACAGGTGTGCTCTCGGGGGCACCAGCAGACGAAGCAGCAACAGCAGCACCAGAAGAGGTAGCACCACCAGCAGCAGCAGAAGTGCCCTCGGGGGCACGAGTGGAAGCACGACAAAGCTCCTCAATGTCCTCCTCAGCCAACTCATCCATCTCCTCATCCTCAGAAACAGAAGGAGGAAGCTGAATACCCATCAGACTAGCCATACGACAAACTACCTCCTCGGTACGAGCCAAACGAGACTCGTGACGACGAAGTAACCATACGACATCATCAAGGGTGGCAGAGGGAGCAGCAGAGGCAGACGCAGAGGCAGACGCTGAAGGTGTCGTCCTCTGAACGTGACGAAGCGCCGCAAGAGATTTCTTGACGGCCGTCGCGTTCAGGGGAGGACCAAGTGGACGCTCATCGTCACGAGGCAAGGGGACACGGAAGTGACGGAAAACAAGGGTCAACAAGCACGGAAATGGGATGTGAGCCGATTTAGAGGACTTGCGAATACACTCGAAAGAGTCAATCATATCGAGTATAATGCGAGCCCAATTAATCGAGCTCCCTATGAAGATAGCATAGATCAGCTTCAGAAAAGGCTGGGACGGAAGAGATGAGGAGCCGTACTTGGGAAGCAAGCACGACTTCAGAATCAGATTGAGGACCCATGCATTTGGCTTGAAAGATTTGGAAGGCACGCCAATCATGGCGGGAGGAATCTGATGGAAAATCTCAGAAAGGACGGTCTGATCAAGGGAAGAAATATCATCAACAGAAATGTCTGAGGGGAGGAGGCCAGACGAGGAGATACCCAAGATATCTCCTAAGATTTCTGCTGTGAGGACTATAGGAGTCCCCAGAACAGTCGTCTCAACAGAGTGGGTCTCAGCGTACTGACCCCGGATCCTATTGGCGTAGAATAGCTTCACTAATCGAGGGTAGGGGTGAGGATTCGCCTTCGGGTCATATCGAAGGTAATCGAGAAGACCCGAGGACGACAGAAGATCAGCTAACCCTATGAAGTCACTGAACTGGACGAAATGCTCCAAAAGCAGCGGGTAATGTTCGATACGGTTGTAAGCCGCGAGACACATAGGGTCGTCGCGACACAACGAGATATCGACACCGCCAACCAGCATCGGAGCCTTTCCCTTAGGCTTACGGGTAGACGTACGAGGTCGGGAGCTAGACTCAGGATGGGTAGGAGGAGTGGGTTCCCTAGGAGTCTCAGTCTCGGGGATATACTCGGTGTCGAAATTCGAAGCACCGGGAGGAGTGGGAGCACGGAAAATCACAGGCTTGGGCTTGGGCTGAGATTTAGCTCGGGGTTTCGCAGTCGTCGTCCTCTTACGCTTAAGAGGAGGCGAAGACGAAGAGGGTTGGGTGGTCTTGGCACGGCGTTTCGGAGGGGTTCTAGAAGGTTGAACGGGGTCCGTAGGGTTTGGTTCTACGGTCATTGGCGAGGGGCTAGAGGGAGTGATCGGGATTCGTGTTCTTGCCATAATCGACGCAAGACACGACGCAAGAGAGATTAATAGGATGCCCTAGCCGAAAAAGATTGAAACCCTAGGAAACAGTTTGAAACCCTAGAAAAAGAACTAACCCTAACCCTAGGAATAGAAAACTAACCCTAGACAGGAGAGGGAGTGAGAGGGTTACCCTAGGAGGAAGATCGATGGCGATCGGCGGCGGGAATGGTCGGAAATAGGCCGGAAGTCGAAGGGTCACGAGGGAGGTTCGGGGTTTTCGAGCTGGAGAATTAAAAAACAATAGACTAGAATGAAAACGAACCGACTAAAATGAACTTAAGTCGGTCGAGAGCTCAAAAGACCAAACAGTCCCTGGTACAACTAGTCGGTCACAGTTCAAGCACTGACCGACTAGATCACGATCTAGTCGGTCGGTCAATGAGCTTGAACCGACTAGTTGCAAACAGTGGCAGAACCCAAGTTAACTGACAAGAATTAGTCGGTCTGTGTTCATTTACTGACCGACTAGATCTCAATCTAGTCGGTCGGTCACTGAACATGAACCGACTAAAGAGTCAAGCTGGAGAGGAAACTCAAAAATAGCTTGAGTTAGTCGGTCTGAGTTCTTTTACTAACCGACTAGATACGAATCTAGTCGGTTGGTGATTGAACTGAAACCGACTAAAGGAGTTCAAAAGTTGAGAGATAGAGCTAGTCGGTCTGAGTTCATTAGCTGACCGACTAGATGTGAATCTAATCGGTTGGTTGATGAACTGAGACCGACTAGATGAGTCCAAAAATTGATAAAGAAGTTCTCTTCTCAAACTACTTGGACGATACATCACAATCCTCTCAAAAATCATCTAAACTACCCCATTAAACATCGAAATCTCAAATACGACATTCAAACATGAATTTGAGCAAAAATTCAAAATATCACATAAAATCCCGAAAAATCCAATAAGTCTAGCATGAATGAAATATTGCGAAATATAATAGCATGCAAGATTATTGAATGAAACATGAATCCTATATCTCGGATTCACCCATAATCCCCAATTCTCGACGCAACCGCACAAAGGAGTCCTCCTTTAGGGGTTTCGTGAAAATATCGGCGATTTGCTTTTGGGTTTCAACGTACACTAAAATGATGTCCTTTTTAGCAACATGATCATCTAAAAAGTGGTGTCGGACATCTATGTGTTTCGAACGGGAATGGTGTACCGGGTTCTTGGAAAGACATATTGCACTTTGGTTGTCAACCATGATAGGGCAAGTATCACAATTTATACCAAAGTCTTTAAGTGTGTGTCTCATCCAAAGAACTTGAGCACACGCGGCACCGGCGGCAATGTATTCCGCCTCGGTGGTTGAAAGTGATACGGAATTTTGCTTCTTGGAAAACTAAGAGACAAGGGAATTTCCTATAAAATGACAAGTGCCACTAGTACTTTTCCTGTCGGATTTGCATCCCGCATAATCGGCATCACTATATGAGATTAACTCATATGTGCTAGATTTCGGATAAAGTAATCCAAAATCTAAAGTGTAACTTAGATAGCGAAAAATACGTTTTACCGCTACCAAGTGAGACTCCTTAGGTTGAGACTGATAACGAGCACATACACATACGACAAACATAATATCGGGCCTACTTGCGGTAAGATAAAGCAAACTACCTATCATACCTCGATATAGACGAATGTCTACATCCTTACTGCCCGTATCCTTATCAAGATGCGTAGTCGTGCTCATTGGAGTCTTTTTCCCGGAGGCACTCTCCATTCTAAATCGCTTAAGCAACTCCACCGTATACTTCGTTTGGTGGATGAAGATTGCATCGTCCATTTGGCGAATTTGGAGACCTAAGAAATATTTGAGCTCACCCATGTGGCTCATCTCAAATTGTTCCTTCATAACATTAGAAAACTCTTCGCAAAGAGCAAAGTTAGTAGCACCGAAAATGATATCATCAACATATATTTGAACTAAAATTATATCATTATTCGAATGCTTAACAAAAAGTGTAGAATCGGCTTCTCCCATTTTAAAATTCAAATCCAAAAGAAAATTCTTTAGGCGATCATACCAAGCTCGAGGAGCTTGTCTCAAGCTGTAAAGTGCTTTCTTTAGTTTAAAAACATGATTTGGAAATTTTTCATTAATAAAACCCGGAGGTTGAGAAACGTAAACTTCCTCAACAACATCTCCATTTAAAATGCACTTTTAACATCCATTTGAAATAATTTAAAATCCTTATGGCATGCAAAAGACAATAATAATCTAATTGATTCTAATCTAGCTATCGGAGCGAAGGATTCTTCGAAATCAATACCTTCCTCTTGTCGATAGCCTTGAGCAACTAACCGAGCTTTGTTCCGGACGACGACTTGGTTTTCGTCGGTTTTGTTCTTGAAGATCCACTTTGTCCCTATAACGGTGTGGTTCTTCGATGGCAATGGAACAAGCTCCCAAACTTCATTCCTCTCGAATTGAATGAGTTCCTCCTCCATGGCTAAGATCCAAGCGCTATATTCGCATGCTTCATTAACATTCTTTGGCTCTATCGAGGAGGCAAAGGCACAATGAGCAAAGTAGTTCACTTGCGATCTCGTCTTGACACTATCATGGATATTGCCAATGACTTGCTCATGAGGATGGTCACGAACGATATGAAGCCGTTTGGGAATACCTTGGTCATTAGGAACAGTCTCAACAACTTCATTAGTTGGGTTAGTCTCAATAGAATCAATAGAATCATTAGACTTAGAATTATCAAAAGAATCACATAAAACATCCATAGAATCATCTTCATTTGAAATTCTAGAAGTAGTAAAATTCTCATTAAAAGAGACATGTAGTGATTCCTCGATCGTAGAGGATCTTTTGTTGTATATACGGTAGGCTTTGCTACGTGAGGAATACCCAACAAATATCCCCTCATCCGATCTCAGATCAAACTTGTCCAAATTTTCATAAGTGTTTTTAATAAAACATTTTGCACCGAAAACACGAAAATGTTTCACTTGAGGCAACCTACTAAACAACAATTCATAACAAGTTTGTTTAGTGCCGGGCCTCAAAAGTATTCTATTAAACACATAGCACGCGGTATGTACCGCTTCCGCCCAAAATTGATGGCCAAGATGGCTATCATAAAGCATAGTGCGAGCACACTCAACAAGCGTTCTATTCTTCCTCTCAACAACACCATTTTGATGGGGTGCGCGAGGGAAAGAAAACGTGTGAGTAATTCCAAGATCATCACAAAAATTTGAGAAAGACTCATTCTCAAATTCACCCCCATGATCACTACAAATAGTGACAATGGTGGTTCCGATGAGATTTTGTACTTTCTTCACAAATATTGTGAAGTTTTCAAAAGCTTCATTTTTATTACATAAGAAAAATACCCATGTAAATCTCGAATAATCATCTACGATGACAAGTCCATATCTTGCATTTCCTAAGGAAGCAACTCTAGTTGGCCCAAATAAGTCTAGATGTAATAGCTCTAGTGGCCGTTTAGTAGAAATGCTTTTCTTAGGTTTAAATGAAGATTTAGGAAGCTTGCCAAGTTGACAAGAATCACAAAAACTTTTCTTTTCAAAAACGAGCTTCGGAAAACCTTTAATGGAATTTAATTTTGAAAGCTTATAAAGTGTTCCAAAGTTCACATGTCCAAAGCGTCGATGCCATAAGTGTTGTTCACTTGTGTTGGCAACGAGACATTGTTCATAAGACTTAGGAAGATCCAAAATATAAATATCTTTATGACGTGTGCCGGAAAATAATAAATTATTATTATCATTTGAAATATGACATAATCCTTTCGCAAAGCTAACTTTGTAACCTTTGTCACAAAGTTGGCTTATTGAAATAAGATTATGATTTAAACCATTAACTAGATAAACATCACTAATTAAGGGTTTAGATGGGTTACCCACTTTACCAACACCGACAATGGTTCCGCTCTCGTTGCCTCCAAAGACTACCCGATTCCCATTAGCAATGGGCACCACTCCGGAAAGCAATTGAGCATCGCCCGTCATGTGTTTTGAACACCCGCTATCGAGTATCCAATTCCCCTTGGAGCTAAATTTAAATTTGTTGCTCCTTTTCTTTTTCTTTTCCTTGAGTACCTAAAGATAGAAAATTTCATATCATGGTACCCAAGGTCATTGGGTCCAAAAGATTAGACCTTTGGAAGCCAAGTCCAATTGGACTTAGACTCCCCCACATAATTTCTACTATGCACAACATCCGAAAAATAAGCATTCATATACACTTTTTTTTCATCCATGATTGTGTCTTTTGGGCTCCAAATAGTGAAAATCTTGGGAGCCCTCATCCTATTGGGTGCATGCATGCGTTGTTGGTTTCTACGTGATGCATGTCGTGGATAGGCATAAGGAACATGATGGAATGGTGCATGCGGATAATTATTCATATGATGTTGTGGGTGAACATATGCATGTGAGGGAACACGTGCGTGAGGGTGTCTCACATGGTGTGCACGTGCCTGTGAATGTGTTGCATAAAAATCATCATATGTGTGAGACGGTGGAGTAGGACGTGTGTTCCTACGTGGCATAGTATTGGTGTACATATAAGCATGCCCCTTCTTTGGAGGTCCACCCAAAGTGGGTTTCTTTCCGAAAGAGGGTGTGGACGAGGTGGAAGCACCATTGGTAGAAGAACTACCAATAGAGTGTTTGCTACCACTCGTTGAGTCACCGGAAGTTGGCCTAACAAAAGTAGTGGCCGATTTGGATGAACATCCCATCGTATACCCCAAGCCAATGTGGTGATTGGCCGGAAGTAAGTCACTTAGGATTTTATCCAAATGGTCTTTACCCTTATTGAATTTATTGATTCGGCCTAATGTGTTCTCATATTTCTCGGTGAGAGAACGCATAGAAGTATCCAAGTTGGATACTTACGATGTGAGCACATAAACACGAGATTTAAGATTCTCATTCTCAATACTCAAAGTCGAGTTTTGAGAAGTCAAATCCGCAATCTTATGCTCCTCCGGATCTTCAATGCTAACATGTTCAAGTTTAGATTTGAGATTAACAATCTCATTTCTTAACTCTTCAACAACGGTGTCGTTGTTGGTGATGATAGTCTTAGGCGAGGTTTGAATGCTAGCGAGGTCATCTTTTACTTTAGTATATCTATTTACTAATTTAGTGTATTTAGACCATAATTGAGAATTAGCATTCCTAAGGTCATCCATAGTTACCTCATCGCCTTCGTCGTCACTATCATCGGAAGAGGAGGATCCTTGATCATGCTCCTCTCTTGCCATGAAGCACATGTGCGCTTGCTCCACTTGCTCATCGTCCGACTCTCCGCTTGAGAAATCCTCGGAGTCGGTGAATGTTGCTCCGACAAGTCCCTTTTTGTTTCCTTTCTTGTACTTCTTGGACTTATCGAATTTCGGCGCCTTCCACTTCTCCTTTTGCTTGTTGAGAGGACACTCCGCTTTCATGTGTCCTGGCTTATTGCACTTGAAACACAAAGGAGAGGAGGATGCGTTAGAAGAACCAAATTTATCTTTGTTCTTATAGTTACCTTTTCGGAAGAAACGGTTGAACTTCTTGGCCATGAGTGCCATGGACTCCAAGTCCAACTCGTTTTCCGAGTCTTCATCATCGGTTGATGTGGATGTGGATGGAGCGGCCTTGAAAGTAATAGCCTTCTTCTTTGGCTCGTCTTGCTTTAGGTAGGACTTCATCTTTTCCTGCAATTTTAGCTTGCTATCCTTGCGTACCTCGTATGACATTAAAGTACCCATTAGTTGAACTACGGTGTACTTGTTCATGTCATTACCTTCCTCGATGGCGAAGGTACGCTTTTCCCAAGAAGAAGGAAGTCCTTCGATAAGCTTCGAACACTTCTCCTTTTGGGTGTAGGTTTTGCCGAGAGCCTCCAACTCGTTTATGATGTCGACGAAGCGAGCGTAATACTCCTTCATCTTCTCGCCCTGTTGCATATGAAACATTTCGTAATCTTTGTTAACAACTACGAGTTTAGAGTCTCTTACCCTACTCGTCCCTTCATGTAGTATGAGGAGGGAGTTCCAAATTTGATATGCACTCTTACATGTGCATATCTTATTGAAGTCCTCGGGATCCAATGCGCATTGCAAGGCGTTCATTGCCTTGGCATTGCTTACCTCCGCGGTGACCTCTGCGGTTGTCCATTTCTCAAAGTCTTCTTCGGCGGGCTCGACGTATTCCTTCATCGTGGTCCTCCATAGAGATGCACTCCGGAGGAAGATTTCCATCCGGCATTTCCAGTACCCGTAGTTGGTACCGTTGAAGAATGGATGCCTCGTTGAGAAATGTCCTTCCATCACCGAAGATGCTCCTTCACGGTTCCTGAAGGTGCCATAGTCGGAAGGTGGACGAACGGCCTTGTTGTCGTTGGCAGACATAGCTAAGTATCTGGCTCTGATACCAAATGTAATACCCTACAAGCTACTGCACAAGTACTAGAGGGGGGGGGGGGGGGGGTGAATAGTACTTTAAAAATAACGAGGAGTATAATTCCTAATTATAGTGCAAACAACTACCAAATCAATTTGCGGAAGCTTAAATTGAAGACAACAACAAAATTAACAATGCTAACAAGAGATATTACTGGGTTCGGATCCACCCAAGTCTCCCCGACTTGTTCCCGGTGATCCTACGTCCCAACCACCCGGATCCCCTCCGGATACTTGAGTTAGAAATCCTAACTCAAGATTTCCACTATGAAATACTTGTGAAAAAACCTTCACAAGTGAAATCATACAAAATGTAATTTGTGACTCCCACAACCCGGGATCACAACCACACTCTCACAACCGAGAGTGAAACTTACAATATGAAATTGAAATGAAATAAGAAAACTTCTTACCGACAAAATACCTATGCCTTGAGTAATGCTTACGAATTAGGGCAAGGATGATTTTGAGGAAGAAGAAGTGGCACCAAACCCTAGCTCCAAGATGTAGATCAGCGATGGAGAGCTATGGGGATGTTGGTGACCTAGAATCAAGCACTTGGCTTGGAAGGCTTCACACTCAATGAATCTCTCTTTGGAAGTAAGAGTGAGGAGAGATTATTGAATGGAAAGAATGAGCTTTGAATGAGCTTGGAATGATTTCTCTTGATCTCTAAACTTGCAATAATATCAGCCTTGACTGCAATGAATGCAGCCCAACAACTATTTATAGGATAGAGGAGAGAGAGAGAGAAAAACATTTCAATTAAAGCTCCAACGGCTCTTTTCTGAACCCAACTAGTCGGTCAAAGAACAACCACCGACCGACTAGTTCATCAACTAGTCGGTCGGTCAATTAAAGTATACCGACTAATGAGTGAACAGAGAAAAGATCAAAGCACAGACATAAGGAACTAGTCGGTCCAAGAAGAGTAGCTGACCGACTAGTTTCACAACTAGTCGGTCGGTTTCTCAACTGAGACCGACTAACAGATAAAACTGAAGTCTGAGCAGAAATAGACTTAGTCGGTCCAAGAACAAATGTTGACCGACTAATTCACCAACTAGTCGGTCGCCAAATGAGCATAGATCGACTAACGATAAACAGTAAGTTAGGTGAAAAATTGGCATATACAGTAAAACTAAACTAGTCGGTCCAAGAAGGAAAGTTGACCGACTAGTTCATCAACTAGTCGGTCGATCAATGAACACAGACCGACTAATGATAAACAGTAGCTTAGGCTCAAATGAACATGTACATGGAAAGCTCAACTAGTCGGTCACAGAAGCTTCACTGACCGACTAGTTCACAAACTAGTCGGTCGGTGAGTCAACTTAGACCGACTAACTGTAAACAGTAAAGAGCTTGGAAATGACTGAGAAGAACTAGTCGGTCCAAGAAGCTTTGCCGACCGACTAGATCAGCATCTAGTCGGTCAGTTCTTCTTCTTGAACCAACTAACATGCACAAGAAGTCGCGAATCGAAGCGCGAAGCTTCGGGAAGGATTGTATGGACTTCTACTAAGATCCTAGAGCTAAGATATGAGCGTTATGAAGATTTAAACCGTAAGACCTACTAAAGGCTTAACATTCTACGAAAGAAGCTTAAAGACTATAAATAAAACTTGACGATACCGTCTTCAATAGCTTCAATCGAATCTTCATGACTTCTAAAATGGTCCATAAGCTTCAACGAAGCTTTAGGCATACGATCACGTGCTTTGAGAAGTCTTGAGACGTCGTAATTGATATTCATATGAATTTGGCGACGATCTCCATAACTGCGCTCACAAAGTGTTAGTTCACGTTATATTTATGTTTGTTCATCATCCAAAACCAATTCCGGGGAGTCCAATATCCAACAACACGTTCGGCCCTGATGCCAGCGGTCGGCTCTCTGACATCCTGACACTACCTGCTCAGCGAGGGCAACCAACTCCAGCATCCTATAAATAACCCCTTACATCCCGGCGAGAAAGAGGTTGGTTGAATGAATTGGTAAAAAAACTCCTAACACATCTGATATCCTCCTCATTCACATCTCCACAATAGTCTGCCACGCAAGCGTCGATCTGCCACTTAGATCGCTCTTCGTGTCTGACATCTCTTCTTCAGTCATTTACTGACTTAATCATCGGAGGGGCTGCGGGCTGAAAGCCGGCCCGGCCTTTCTGACAGGTTGCTCCTCTTGTAGGAAGTTCGCCTTTGCTGCCTCCGGATGAGCGACCTGCACCATTCTCCCCCAACAATAGAGCTTCATTCAATCCAACTGCATGTGACCTACTCTGCCCGACCGACAACCTCGGGATCCACAGCCTCGAGCCGCCCTCTGAATGAAGTCAGCCTTGCCATCACCCCCACAAACTTGTAACCATTATGCCCTAGGTTCCCCCACTCAATATAAATTCATTGTAGCGAATTCAACCCCACAACATTTGGCACTGTCTGTGGGAACTTAGGCTCACACTCTTGTCAAACCCCATACCTGTCAACGCCAGCCCTGACCGGGGCAAACAGCCAATGGAGGAGGAGCCACGTCCTCTTGGAGGGGCTCCCATGCTGAACGTTCCCCTTGAGGGAACGGTGGAGGCTATTCAAGCCTCGGCCCGTGCTGTTCACCAAGGCTTTGAAGCCTTCACGAGAATGATGAATGACTGGGGCACGAGTGGGGATGGAACGTCCACCGTCCCCTCTGTACCCCTGAATGTAAAGCACAACGTTCATCCTCAGATCGAAGCAGAAGTAGCCGCCCAGTAGAGGGGGCTCAATGAAGAGATAGCGGCCCAGCAAAGACTCCTCGACGCAGAGATGGAGGCCACTCGTTAGAGGCAACTCTAGAAAGAAGCTGCTATACAGCCGAGGTAGCTTGACGACAAAGCAAAGGCCGCCGCCGAGCAGATCCGGGTCGACCAAGAAATCATGCATCGATAGCTGTGATTCATCGTCGTGCGAGAAATGCTCTGGGAGGAGAGCCTCAGTGTCACAGAGGCACCACCATCGAATCCATGGCACACCTGTAGCCCTCCACCGGTTGATATCTCGCCGCTCGGGAGGAGCACCCACCAGACAGCCCGCCCAGCTCCTAGGCATGACAACCATCAGTGGCGAGGTCGCGATCGAAGCAGGACTCCTGATGTGTCCATATTTTACACTATTTTCATATCATTATTCCAATGCATCTCATGCCATTTTCGCATCCAAATCCCTCATTTTACTACGATATTGCATTTCTGACGATATTTTCGAGTTTCGTAGTGTTTTGTGAGTTTTCAGGGATTTTGGAGCGATTTGGGACCCCACTTGGGTATGGACACATCCGACGTGCTCGTGAGCTTATTGGCGGGGCTCTGGAGGAGTTTGCCACACTTCTGGAGCCATAAGAGGAGAAGAGAGAGCAAAGAAAGACAGTCCCCAGGAGCCTCTCCAGCATTTTCCCAAAAAATGCTCACTCAGCTGCTCGACCGAGCCATATCAGATTGAGAAGAGAGTTGACACGGGCTGACTCAGAGCGAGCAGTTTAGCTGCTCGGTCAAGCAGCCTCAATTTCTCAAGCCACAACGCGACCCGAGTAGCCGACCGAGCCGACGCCTGCTCGGACCGAGTAGAGCTTACTCGGTCCGAGTAGGCTGAGAACATTTCTGTAGTGCCAGGTCGAGCAGCTCATCTGCTCGGCCTGAGCCACCGAACGAGCAACTCATTACTCGACCGAGTCACCTACTCGGACGGCAACTCAGGGCCATTTTTGGAATATTTTGAAAGGGCCATGATGCACGCGATCTGGAGCGACTGAAGGGAGGAGCTGTGCGGGCGACTGGGAGGAGATTCATGAGGGAATTTTGAATAGTTTTTGAGGGGAGCTGGGCAATTTTTGTAGGGATCTTTTAGACTAATTTTTGTAAGCAATTTTTGGATCAAACACTTGGAGATCATTGCTTTTTCTCTTGTCTGCATTTGCCTATTGGAATTTGGATTTTTTCTGGATATATTGCTCGTCTATTCTCGCTGTAAGTCTTTTAGCCCTAATCTTTTGATTGCTATAATGTTTTCTTCTTAGGAATTGATGTTTTTGTCTGCCACTATTGCGATGTGTGAGTAGATTTACTCTAGGGTTGATGGGTTAGCCCTAGGACCGTAGGGGAAGATGTAGATCTGGATCCTTACGTTGAATTAGGGATTTAGGGTTGTATTTCGGTAGATCCTACCGAATCTGTAGATTACTCGTACTAAGATCATGCCCACAGTCCATGGAATTGATGCGCTTAAAGGGTATCTAGGGATTCGAATAGGGAAACCGGTGGATCCAATCAAGACACGTGACCATGCCCGGCTCACGTCTTGAGGGGATCCATCGATGAACTATACCGCTACGTTGACAACTACCACCATTGCGTCAACGAGAGCCACCGAAATACCCCGCAATTCTAACCCACGAGAGTGGTACGAATTGAGGGATTGATTCCCTAGCCCCAATGCAATGCAAGGATCCTAACCTAACATCGACCCCCAATAATCCTAGTGGTGATCCCTAAAGCCCTAGTCCCTTTTATTGATATTACAACAACAACAACCAAACCAAATCCTTTACTCCGACAGCTATCTCACTTCTAGACTTAGAGATAAACTGAGCACCAATCGACACTATCACCGTCCCTGTGGGATCCGACATCTTATATACTATAACTCGACACCGTCCGCTTGCGGATTGAGCCTGAAATTGTAGCCTAGGATCCATACCACGCCTGGCGATCGTGAAATCGCCAGGTGGAACCTAGGTGTAGGTTGCAGGTGCGTCAAGTTTTTGCCGCCGCTGCCGGGGACGACAATAGTGTTCCATCTCAGGTTGTTTTTATTTTTGGGAAGTTTGTTAGCATTCTGATCATTTCTCACCTTTCCATCATGTTTGTTCTTTTTATTTATTTCGGTGCTACTGACGGTATTTCTTTGAGTTTTGTTGGTGCATGAACAGCCGCTACAAAGGGTCTACTAGAGAATTATTATTCGATCCTGAGATCGAAAAGACAGCCAGAGCTTTGAGAGCCTCTAGTAGAAGTTCATCTCCATCCGCTCAGATGGGAGAGAATCCTCTTCCTCCTCCTCGCACCGGGTCCATCAGGGATCACATGAAACCTACTTTTGGGAACAACTCCTCCATCCTCAGACCGCAACTGACGGCGACGACCTTCGAGCTCAAGACGGGGTTGATCAATCTGATGCAGTAGGATCCCTTCCACGAGCATCATCATGAAAATCCCAACCATCACATTGACTCCTTCCTGGCAAAGTGTGATACGTTCAAGGCGAAGGACGTCAGTGATGATGCTGTGAAGCTGCGGCTTTTCCCGTTCACCTTAAGGGATAAAGCCTCCTATTGGCTCCGGGCCCACCCTCCCAACCATTTCACTACATGGGAGAAGCTCGCGCTTGCATTTGTGGATAAGTTTTATCCACCCTCGAAGACGGTTCGGATCTGTGGGGCCATTTCTAACTTCAAGCAGCTCCTACAGGAGTCGTTTTACGAGGCATGGGAGATGTTCAAGGGCCTCCAACACCAGTGTCCTCACCATGGGATCGAGCCCTGGGATTTGGTGCAGTGCTTCTACAACTGACTCCAGCCTAGCACCAAGATGATTATCGATGCTGTGGCGCAGGGCGCCTTACTTGACAAGTCTCCTGAGCATGCTATAGATCTGTTGGAGCACATGGCGGCCAACACTCAGTAGTGGAACGATGAGCGGACCGTTGTGACCTGGACTCCTGAGGTCAAGGTATCTAGCCACTTGGATTCTCACATTGAGACCTTATGCAAGCAAGTAGCCCGCATTGAGCAGCGTCTGGACTCCATCCCTGCTTTGCCCAGTACATCATATCATCCTGCTGAAGAATATGTTGATCCGGGATATATCCCTAGAGAGGCCCACTACGATGGTGCTGAGACTTCTGAGACCGTGCAGTACGTCCAAGGAGAGGGACAGAATCAGTGGCAGCATCCTGCCGCCAGGAATCACCCAGGGTTTTCCAATGGAAACCCAAGTGGAGGGCTGCAACCTCCGCAATTTCAGAGGCCCCCACCCCCTCTTCAGCAGCAGCATCAGCAGCAGCAGCATCAGCAATAGGGCGGCTTTAGGCTAGCTGGGCCCTACAGGTCGCCAGGATATCAGTTCAACCGGTCGACTCAGCAGAATTTTGCGCCGGCTCCACCCAAGTCTAATCTTGAAGCCACACTGGAGACCTTCATGAGCAGACAGATCCGTTTCAATCAAGACACATCGAACCTATTCAAAAATATCAATTCTTCGCTCGATGAACTGAGGGGGCAAATGTCACAGCTGCTGAAGAATCAGGGGAGATTGCCCTCCCAGCCGGAGACTAACCATAGAGCTCAAGCCAATGCCGTGGTTTCAGTGACCACACGAGGAGGACGGGTGACTGACGCCGTCATGGTCCCGGTGCTTAATAAGGAGAAGATCACCATTGAAGAAGCTGTTGATGACAGTGATAGAGTTGAGGCCACTGAAGGGCCTATCATTATTGAGGAGAAAGCGGATGCACCTCCCGTTAAACCTACTACGATGCCGCCTCCCGTCGATGCATCCAAGAGTAAATCCTCTCGACCTCCTCATCCATACCCACAGAGGCTAGCCTTAGCCTAATTGGAAAAGAGATACTCTAAATTCATGGAGATATTAAAAGGGATCCAGCTGAACATCCCTTTTATGGACGCGATCACAGAGATCCCGATCTATGCTAAATTTCTAAAGGATCTCATCACGGGGAAGAGAAGGCCCGAAGAAATCAAGTTATTGGAGGATTCTACCTCCATTATCAAAAATCACCTCCCCTGGAAGCTGCCGGATTGGGGGAGCTTCACCGTGCCATGCTCCATTGGAGGGATGCCGATCAGCAGGGCATTGATTAACTTAGGGGCTAGCATCAGCTTGATGCCCCTCTTCATCTTCAAAAGACTCCAGACGGGAAGTGAGCTGGAACCGACGAGCATGTCCATCCAGCTCGCCGATCATTCTATCACCTATCCGGTGGGAATAGCGAGGGACGTCATCCTTCAAATACCTCCAGGGCTATGTGTTCCAGTCGACTTCATCATCATGGATATGCCTGAGGGAGGGAGCTCTCAACTCATACTCGGCCGCCCCTTTATGGCGACGGCCGGTGTTCTTATAGACATCCGGGAAGGTACCCTCTCTCTCAACATGGGGGATATTGAAGCTGAGTTCTGGCCACAAAAGCCGATGAGGGAGTGAGCCCATGTAGAAGGGGCTAGTTATCTGGAGCTTCTCGAAGAAGAAGAAATTGAAGATTTTACTACCGAGGGGGTCTTGAAGGACCCAATGAAGACAAGCATCGACGACGACGGCGACCCAACCAACAACAAAGCGATCGCCGCGTACATCCAAGTGTTGGATGAGGAGTTTCTATGTCGTTCATCAAATCATCAAGGACCGGAGACTATATGCTACATGGAGGAGAATCTTGAAGTAGGCAGAAATCGAGTGACGCCGGAATGCACCATCATAAAGATTGACACGCGACCATCGCGCGCACCAAATGAAAACTGATATATTTGAGGGAGTCGAGCTCACGACTGAAAACGAGCGCTTAATGGGAGGCAACCCAATTACGTAGACTTTGGATTTTCTTTTCCTATTTTTGTTTTGTAACGCCCCGCTTCCCAAAAGACACCGGAAGCGAGAGCGTTACGCGGTCCGCTTGAACTGGAGCGGCGAAGCTCGAGTTCAATAAGCGTCTGTGATTAAAACACAGATGAGGTCCTTACAACTACCATTCAGAAATAATAAGAAACACATCCAGAAAAGACATAGCCACATCCAGAAATAATGTTCGTACACAGAGTTTAACAATGCCACAGCTGGGCTAAAAGTAGCAACAAGAAAAGTAACGTACTCGAAAGTAACTACGACGACAAGAGGAACTAAGAAAGCAGTAAAGGTGTCGGGGTCCACTAGTCCTCTGCTGGGAGAGGCATTGCGTCAGGTGCGAACTCCTGACTCTCCAACTCAGGCGTCTCGTACTGGTCCTCCTGGTACTCAAGCTCTGAACCTGACATACATCCACAAACATGAATGTATGTCAGCTAGGGGTCTGCAAGAAGAGTGAGCATCCCAAGGCGAAGTATATAACAAGTATATGAAATTTAGAAGCATTTAATAAAAGAAACGACTGCAGCAATTAACATTTAATATTTCGGAGCAGAAAGAAACAATCCTAGCATACAGTTCTAGTCGATGGCAAGTTTAAAGTTAAATTCTCTGAGTTTGTCAGCATTTCAATATTCACGATGACCAAGTTAGCGTTCAATGACCATGTCAAGAATTCACATCTAATCTAGTGTTCTCGCCTTTAGGTCGTGATGAGAAGGTCGTTCCTCTCACAGGGGCTTACCATGATTGACACTAACCCACCGCGTCGGGTGGTGTTCTTGAGGAGAGTACCTTTCATACGCCCAGTGGCCGCTCAACCCTAACCCCACCCAAAAGTTTTGCCAGAACACGAGCCGGCCTAGTCGACTCACACGACATCACAAATTCACGATTTCGACTTCGAGGCGCACGATTTCACGATGTCCAAACGGTTAAACATGTCAAGACTCACTGAATTTCATTGTTATCAAAATTAGTGTTTTATGGTGACAGTTCTGCAAAGCGGAAGCGGGTCGAACGACCAGTTCCGTAATTTCCAATAATGACGATTTTGTCCTTTTCTTTCAATTTGCTACAGAAACAATTTCTTTCTCTAGTTGTTTAAATTGGGGATATATCGTATAGTATACCGTTAGATCCCAATTTTCGTCCTAATCATTATGGTGTCACTTTCCTACGTTATTTCACGTTACAATTTCAGGTTATTCAGCAATACATGAAGGCGGCGTAAACGTGCCGAAACTTCTAAAAATCATAACAAATTATATACTTGCCTGTTTTTGGCGTTCTTGGTGTCGTTGGAATCGTCTCGACGAGTACTATGATGTGGGAGGTTCGGTTCGCTGTTTTGGCAGGGCACAAAATCAGAAATAACGTTTTTCAGTTCAGGTCAGATTCGTAAAAGCTCCTACGACGTCTAATCAATGTGTTTTATTAGGTTTCTCTACTTTACGGTGGGGGTTATGAGTTTTAGGGGGTATATCTACCAACCTGGAGTGAAGCGAGGGATCGGTTGACGTCCACGAGCAACGACGACGCGTACGGTGCTGGAACTCCGACGTCTACCCTCCGAACTTGTAGCGGCAGCGTGTAGGTGACGGACAGCGGCTGTCAGCGAGCTCCGGGGGCTGTCGACGTCAGATCTGAGCGGTTGGATGAAAGCGCAGGCTGTTTTGCTGCCGTGAGTGTTGCGAAGATGGAGTAGGAGATGAAGTGGCCGTGGGGGCTGTTTTGCGTGAAGATGATGGCCTGGGAATGGTAGTTCTCGGCCTGGGGGGTGGGTTACAGGCCGTGGGAGGGTTCTCTGGCCGTGGAGAAGATGGTGTGGGTGAGGAGATCTCGGAGAAGGAGGAGGAGCTCGGGCAGGGGTTTGGGTTGCGGCTGTGGAGAGGGGAAGTAGGGGAGAGAAGGGAGGAGGAGAAACTCGGGTTGGTTGTGTGGGGAAGGAGATGAGGCCGTGGATGCGTGGAGGTTGTCGTGGCTGCGTGCGTGGGGGTGATAGCAGGCCGGCGGCTGCTGTAGTTGAAGCCCTAGGTTGTGTAGAGTTTTGTTTTCGGGTAGGGATAGTCCTAGGGTTTGAATAATAGAAAAAGGTAGGTGATGTAGGGTTTTTATAAAGAGCTAACAAAGATAGGGCTCCTATGCGTGGAGATGATGGATGCACAGGCGGCTGGCTCTTTAGGGTTTAAGTTGTTTTTGGTTTTTTTAATAACAGATGTGTGCTCGGTTCAAAGGGTAGCAAATGAAAAGGCTAGCTATAGGGTTTCTTAGGTTAGCATAGGGTTCTGGGTTTTGATTTGATAAGAGTAGGTTGCTCTTTTGTTTCTTTTTTTTGATAGGTTGTAGGCTGCCGAATGAGTTTAGGCCTTGGGTTTTAAAAAATATGAAGTAGGCTTAGGTTGCTGGTAGTTTAGGGTTATAGGAGTTATATATATATATATATATATATATATATATATATATATATATATATATATATATATATATATATATATATATATATATTAGAACTAATGAAACATGTTTGTTGTAGGAATTGTAGCCTAGGATAAATATATATATATATATATCTCCTAATCCTAAGTTTTTAAAAGTGAAAGTGTGTGTGTGTATGACCCCTGCGTGCGTGAGTGTGTAGGGTCCTTTTTTTAAGGAAGGAAAAATTAGAAGGATTGGTAATGATTTCAACATTAAAACAAAGGTTTGGTTTAATGGGTTTTAAGGGGAAGAATATTTCATTTGACCCTACTCAAGACAATTTAAAAAGATTTGAATTTGAACTCTAAATTTGAAAGCTTGAATTAATATAATACTTAATAATAGTAATGATAATAATAACAATAATAATAATAATAATTAACATGAAGAGTTGGCACGTGCACAGGGAAGGATACGTCTAATACGGATGCAGGCGGAAAAATACACTAGATAAAAACAGATAATATCATCGACGAATACCGGTCGTTACATCCTACCCACCTTAAAGAAAATTCCTCCCTCGGAATTCCAAACAATCACTGATCAGGGAACAGAAGTGGGTAACGCTCTCTCATCTCATCTTCCCTCTCCCAGGTGGACTCTCCTGGCGAGCCGTGTCGCCACATCACTCTAACAAGATCGACAGTCTTGTTTCGAAGTGACTTCTGACGTCTGTCGAGAATCTGCACTGGCTGCTGATCATACGTCAGATCAGGGTGAACGGTGATCTCAGAGTAGTCAACAGCGTGAGATGGGTCGCTGATGTACCGACGAAGCTGAGACACATGGAAGACATCGTGAACACCTTCCAAAGATGGCGGCAAGGCTAAGCGGTAGGCTACCTCGCCAACTCTCTCCAGAACATCGAAAGGTCCGATGTATCTCGGGCTGAGCTTACCACGTTTCCCAAAGCGAATCACTCCGCGATTCGGAGAAATTTTCAGGAACACATGGTCTCCCGGCTGAAACTCCAGAGGACGCCGTTTAGCATCAGCCCAATGCTTATAACGGTCCTGGGCAATCCGAAGCTTGTCCCTGATATCTTGAACAACGTCCACAGCTTCGACAATCAACTCCGGTCCCAACAACTCTCTATCTCCAACGTCGTCCCAGCTCAGGGGCGAACGACACTTCCTTCCATAGAGAGCAGCAAAAGGCGCCATGCCAATGCTTGCCTGATAACTGTTGTTGTAGGAGAATTCTACCAGGTGTAGATGATCCTCCCACGAACCCTTGACATCTAGCATGCAAGCTCTCAGCATGTCCTCCAGAATCTGAATGGTCCGCTCTGACTGGCCATCCGTCTGCGGGTGATACGCAGTGCTGAACTTCAGACTGGTACCAAGATTGGTCTGCAGACTCTTCCAGAACTGAGACGTGAACCTCGTATCACGATCGGATACAATGCTCACAGGGACTCCATGCAAACGCACGATCTCCTACACAACAAATTCACATCACTATTGATACTAGAAAAGAAATACGAAAGGATGAGTCAGATCATTACCTCCATATATTTCCTAGCCAGTATTTCCGTGGATTGTCCTACTCGGAACGGTATGAAGTGCGCAGACTTGGTCAGTCGGTCGATGATGACCCAGATTGCGTCATTCTGTTTGGTGCTCTGAGGTAAGCCAGTCACGAAATCCATCGTGATGTGCTGCCATTTCCACTCCGGGATAGGCAGGGGCTGTAGTAGTCCGGCCGTGCGATGATGTTCAGCCTTCACCTGCTGACACACCAAGCATTTGGCAACACTCCGTGCCACACTTCTCTTCATCCCGTGCCACCAGAAATTCCGACGAAGGTCCTTGTACATCTTCGTGCCTCCAGGATGAATGGAATAAGGCGAGATGTGAGCCTCATTCATCAACTCTTCTCTGATATCTCCTGCAGGCACGCAGATCCTGCTGCCATACCTCAAAGATCCATCCTCGTGAATCAGAAAATCTATCCGGAGTCCGACTTCGACTTGCTCTCTGATCTTCATCAACTTAGCATCACCAGCTTGAGCAGTCTTGATCCGATCAACAATCGTCGACTGAATCTGCATGCTCATCAACGACGAAGTGACTCTGGGAAGAACAGCTTCAACATCCATCTCTCGCAAATCCTGCTGCAATCTCCACTCGGCTGTGAGAATCATCATCTCTGGCAGTCGGCTCAAGGCGTCCGGTACGACATTCACCTTCCCTGGGTGATACTGAAGATCGATGTCGTAATCTGCCATTAACTCCAACCATCTGCGCTGTCTCATATTCAGTTCCTTCTGAGTGAATATGTATTTCAAACTTTTGTGATCAGTGAATATCTTCACTTTCTCACTCAGTAAGAAGTGACGCCAAATCTTCAGCGCAAAAATGACAGCGGCGAGCTCCAAATCATGGGTCGGATAATTCTTCTCATGGACTTTCAACTGTCGCGAAGCATATGCGACGACATGGTTGTGCTGATGCAGAACACAACCAAGTCCCTTCCCTGATGCATCGCAGAAAACCTCAAAGCCTCCGCTTCTATCCGGAATAGCTAAGATCGGTGCAGTCGTCAGTCTCTCCTTCAAGGTGCTGAAATCCTGCTCACAAGATTCTGACCAACTGAACTTGACATCCTTCCTCGTCAATCTCGTCATCGGCTCAGCTATCCTCGAGAAATCCTTGATAAATCTGCGGTAGTAGCCAGCCAATCCGAGGAAACTCCTGATGTCCGAAGCTAACCGCGGTGTAGGCCAATCACTGACTCCTCTGACCTTCTCTGGATCCACTGAGATGCCGGCTCCTGATACTACATGTCCACGAAATGCAACTCTGTCCAGCCAGAATTCGCATTTGCTATACTTGGCATATAGTCGATGATGGCGGAGCGTCTCCAATACCAATCTCAAGTGCTCTGCATGCTCTTCCTCGCTTCTCGAGTACACCAGGATGTCATCTATAAAGATCACCACGAACATGTCGAGGAAGTCGTAAAAGATGAGGTTCATGAGATTCATGAACATAGTAGGAGCGTTGGTCACACCGAATGGCATGACAATGAACTCATAGTGCTCGTACTTGGTCCGGAAAGCTGTCTTGGGCACGTCATCCTTCTTGACTCTGACTTGATGGTATCCGCTCTGAAGATCCAGCTTCGAGAACACCTTCGATCCACCAAGCTGAACGAAGATATCGTCAATACGGGGCAGGGGGTACTTGTTCTTCACAGTGATCTGATTCAGCTCTCGATAGTCGATACACATCCTTCTCGATCCGTCTTTCTTCTTCACCAACAAGACGGGTGCACCCCAGGGAGACACGCTGGGATGAATAAAACCTTTCTGTAGCAGCTCGTCCAACTTCTTCCTCAGCTCCTCTAACTCAGCAGGAGCCATGCGGTACGTCGCCTTAGAAATCGGTTGAGCTCCTGGCATCAGATCAATGCCGAACTCCAACGCTCGATCAGGCGACAAACCGGAAATGTCCTCGGGAAAAACATCCTCGAAGTCTCGCACAACAGCTGGCTTCTCCGGCTCTGCTATCATAGATGCAACTGTCAATCTGTACGGCTGGGCTCGGAACTTGACAGGTCCAAGCGAACGTCCTCCGCTAACGAACTCAAACACTGGGTGGCCAGGAATTTCAAACACCACTTTCTTCCGGTGACAGTTGATCGTGGCGTAAAAAGCTCCTAACCAATCAATGCCGAGGATCGCATCGAAATTGGGTAGGTCGTGAACGATGAAGTTTGCATACAATTCGTGTCCACTAACCACCAATGGGCAAGGTCTACAACCAAGGGCAACCTTCACTACACCATTCCCAGTCGTGATGTTCCAACACTTGGGAAGTGTGTAGGTGGGTATCGAGTGTTCGACTACGAACTTCCGTGACAGGATGCACATGGAAGCTCCAGAGTCGAACAAGGTCAAGGCGGGGTGAGCAGAAACTAGGATAACACCTAAGGGGTAACAAGCAACTATATCAAACAAGGAAACTAACTAATCAAACATAAATGCAGAAAAGGAAAGACTAGGTCAAGGGTTACCTGCGATCACGTCGTCATCAGCTTCAGCCTCAACGGCTGTCATGGTGTAAGCCCGACGCACCGGGGGTTTGGCCTGCTGAAAGGCTCGCTCCTGCGGTACCAGAGGTGGTCCTCGCTGTCCAGGTGCAGGCACTGGTCTCTGAGCGGGTCCAGGTGCAGGTGCTGTCCGCTGAACAGGTCCAGGTGCTCCAGCAGTCATAGGTCGAGAACCTCGGGGGTAGTCCCTCGCAACATGATCAGACGATCCACAAACCAAACACTGATTCAGCATCTTCCTGCAGTCCTTCTTCAGATGGCCAAGCTTGCCGCAGAAGTGGCAAGTCAGATCAGCTCGGTTGAAAACAGGTGCAGCTGGCCTCTTGAACTGGGTGGTCTGGACTGGACGTACACCAGGCCTAGGTGCACTCCTCTGCATCTCCATCGGGCGCTTGCCCGCCTGTCGGGCCTTCTTCAGATTGGCCACGTGCTCCTGATTCTTCGCAGCCACCAGAACATCCTCATGAGTAGAAAAAGTATTCCCAGACAGCACACTCTGAATGTCCAGGTCCAAGCCCTGCAGGAAACGGTGTGCACAGTCCTCAGGTTCCTTCACCATGGCAGGGGCATAGCGGCTCAGCATAGTGAACTCCTCCTCGGACTCGTCAACGGTCATAGTACCCTGCTCCAGGTTGATGAAGCGACTCTCCATCATCCGCTTCGCCGACTTGGGAAAATACTGGGCGTCAAATCTCTTGCTGAAGGTATCCCATGAAATCGGCTTGGTCAGCCTAGCCTCCTCCGCAGTCCACCAACTGCGGGCATTATCAGTCAACTGCTTCCTCGCAAGATCCACCCATTCATCTTTATGGATTTGGGCAAGGCCCAAATCATCCTCAGTGCTCTGACGCCACTCTTCGGCTGCTAGCGGGCCCTCTCGTCCGGAGAAACTCTTCGGACGCATCTCTCTGAACTGCTTGGCTCCAGGAGCTGGTGCAGCTGGCGCAGCTGGTGCAGCCTGGCGTCCCTGCTGGACTAGATGATGCTGAACCTCCAGCATATCTCTCATAACTCCCAGCATCTAGCGGATGTCGTCCTCTCCGCCTCCGACAGCTCCGGCTCCGTTTCCGACTCCGGCTCCGGCTCCGTGTCGGGTGATGCGTCTTCCGGACATCCTGCAAAAGAGAAAGAAAGCCCGAGTTAATCCCGTGTATACGATTACTCTAGATGTTTGGCTAATGATAAATGTTCTCATTATTTTGAATTTCGCAGTTGCAAGTGACCTGCATGGGCCACCAACAAAACCTGTAACGCCCCGCTTCCCAAAAGACACCGGAAGCGAGAGCGTTACGCGGTCCGCTTGAACTGGAGCGGCGAAGCTCGAGTTCAATAAGCGTCTGTGATTAAAACACAGATGAGGTCCTTGCAACTACCATTCAGAAATAATAAGAAACACATCCAGAAAAGACATAGCCACATCCAGAAATAATGTTCGTACACAGAGTTTAACAATGCCACAGCTGGGCTAAAAGTAGCAACAAGAAAAGTAACGTACTCGAAAGTAACTACGACGACAAGAGGAACTAAGAAAGCAGTAAAGGTGTCGGGGTCCACTAGTCCTCTGCTGGGAGAGGCACTGCGTCAGGTGCGAACTCCTGACTCTCCAACTCAGGCGTCTCGTACTGGTCCTCCTGGTACTCAAGCTCTGAACCTGACATACATCCACAAACATGAATGTATGTCAGCTAGGGGTCTGCAAGAAGAGTTAGCATCCCAAGGCGAAGTATAAAACAAGTATATGAAATTTAGAAGCATTTAATAAAAGAAACGACTGCAGCAATTAACATTTAATATTTCAGAGCAGAAAGAAACAATCCTAGCGTACAGTTCTAGTCGATGGCAAGTTTAAAGTTAAATTCTCTGAGTTTGTCAGCATTTCAATATTCACGATGACCAAGTTAGCGTTCAATGACCATATCAAGAATTCACATCTAATCTAGGGTTCTCGCCTTTAGGTCGTGATGAGGAGGTCGTTCCTCTCACGGGGGCTTACCGTGATTGACACTAACCCACCGCGTCGGGTGGTGTTCTTGAGGAGAGTACCTTTCATACGCCCAGTGGCCGCTCAACCCTAACCCCACCCAAAAGTTTTGCCGGAACACGAGCCGGCCTAGTCGACTCACACGACATCATGAATTCACGATTTCGCCTTCGAGGCGCACGATTTCACGATGTCCAAACTGTTAAACATGTCAAGACTCACTGAATTTTATTGTTATCAAAATTAGTGTTTTATGGTGACAGTTCTGCAAAGCGGAAGCGGGTCAAACGACCGGTTCCGTAATTTCCAATAATGACGATTTTGTCCTTTTCGTTCAATTTGCTACAGAAACAATTTCTTTCTCTAGTTGTTTAAATTGGGGATATATCGTATAGTATACCGTTAGATCCCAATTTTCGTCCTAATCATTATGGTGTCACTTTCCTACGTCATTTCACGTTACAATTTCAGGTTATTCAGCAATACATGAAGGCGGCGTAAACGTGCCGAAACTTCTAAAAATCATAACAAATTATATACTTGCCTGTTTTTGGCGTTCTTGGTGTCGTTGGAATCGTCTCGACGAGTACTATGATGTGGGAGGTTCGGTTTGCTGTTTTGGCAGAGCACAAAATCAGAAATAACGTTTTTCAGTTCATGTCAGATTCGTAAAAGCTCCTACGACGTCTAATCAACGTGTTTTATTAGGTTTCTCTACTTTACGGTGGGGGTTATGAGTTTTAGGGGGTAGATCTACCAACCTGGAGTGAAGCGAGGGATCGGTTGACGTCCACGAGCAACGACGACGCGTACGGTGCTGGAACTCCGACGTCCACCCTCCGAACTTGTAGCGGCAGCGTGTAGGCGACAGACAGCGGCTGTCAGTGAGCTCCGGGGGCTGTCGGCGTCAGATCTGAGCGGTTGGATGAAACCGCGGGCTGTTTTGCTGCCGTGAGTGTTGCGAAGATGGAGTAGGAGATGAAGTGGCCGTGGGGGCTGTTTTGCGTGAAGATGATGGCCTGGGAATGGTAGTTCTCGGCCTGGGGGTGGGTTGCAGGCCGTGGGAGGGTTCTCTGGCTGTGGAGAAGATGGTGTGGGTGAGGAGATCTCGGAGAAGGAGGAGGAGCTCGGGCAGGGGTTTGGGTTGCGGCTGTGGAGAGGGGAAGTAGGGGAGAGAAGGGAGGAGGAGAAACTCGGGTTGGTTGTGTGGGGAAGGAGATGAGGCCGTGGATGCGTGGAGGTTGTCGTGGCTGCGTGCGTGGGGGTGATAGCAGGCCGGCGGCTGCTGTAGTTGAAGCCCTAGGTTGTGTAGAGTTTTGTTTTCGGGTAGGGATAGTCCTAGGGTTTGAATAATAGAAAAAGGTAGGTGATGTAGGGTTTTTATAAAGAGCTAACAAAGATAGGGCTCCTATGCGTGGAGATGATGGATGCACAGGCGGCTGGCTCTTTAGGGTTTAAGTTGTTTTTGTTTTTATTTGTTTTTTAATAACAGATGTGTGCTGGGTTCAAAGGGTAGCACATGAAAAGGCTAGCTATAGGGTTTCTTAGGTTAGCATAGGGTTCTGGGTTTTGATTTGATAAGAGTAGGTTGGTCTTTTGTTTCTTTTTTTGATAGGTTGTAGGTTGCCGAATGAGTTTAGGCCTTGGGTTTTAAAAAATATGAAGTAGGCTTAGGTTGCTGGTAGTTTAGGGTTATAGGAGTTTTATATATATATATATATATATATATATATATATATATATATATATATATATTTGACAACCCAGATAAATCCCCAACCCCCTCCCCCTGCCTTTGGCTTTTTTAGGAGGGTAAGGCGAGAGCCCGGCCGAGACTATGCAAACTGGGGGGAAACCGCCGTGCCCCCAACGGCCCCCGGGTAAGTCTGAGAGGGGAGATGTAGCCCCAGGGTAAATAATTCCACAACAAATTCCACAATAATTACCAAGTCACGGCGGCCATAGGCCTCGAACCCCGCACCCCTTGGCTTTGGAGCGGAATGACTTACCACTGGGACACCCTCTCGTGGGCATATATATATATATATATATATATATATATATATATATATATATATATATATATATATATATATATATATATATATATATATATATATTAGAACTAATGAAACATGTTTGTTGTAGGAATTGTAGCCTAGGATAAATATATATATATATATATCTCCTAATCCTAAGTTTTTAAAAGTGAAAGTGTGTGTGTGTATGAACCCTGCGTGAGTGAGTGTGTAGGGTCCATTTTTTTAAGGAAGGAAAAATTAGAAGGATTGACAATGATTTCAACATTAAAACAAAGGTTTGGTTTAATGGGTTTTAAGGGGAAGAATATTTCATTTGACCCTACTCAAGACAATTTAAAAAGATTTGAATTTGAACTCTAAATTTGAAAGCTTGAATTAATATAATACTTAATAATAGTAATGATAATAATAACAATAATAATAATAATAATTAACATGAAGAGTTGGCACGTGCACAGGGACGGATACGTCTAATACGGATGCAGGCGGAAAAATACACTAGATAAAAACAGATAATATCATCGACGAATACCGGTCGTTACATGTTTTTTATTTCATATTTTCAGACAAAACAACAAAAATCACAAAAATTTGATAAGTTCGTACTTTGTGTAGGATGAACAATTGGGGATATGCATATGGACATTATAAACGGAAGAAAGCCGGAGGAGAACATCAGATTCTAAGATATGGGGAGAAAACCAAAGAAAAAGAAGAAGGAGAGGAGACACAGGAGACTCGACCGAGTAGCTTCACTGCGCAGTCGAGCAGCACAAACACGAAAACAGGAAGACTGCATGGCGCGGCCCGAGCAGCTTCCTGCTTGGTCCGAGTAGAAATCGACTCGGTCCGAGCAATCAATTACTCGGTCGAGTACTACAGGCCTTCGAAGTTGAGGAGAAAACGTCACTCTGTCGACCCGGACAGAATATTATTGGCACGGCCCGAGTAGGAATCGACTCGGACCGAGCATCGAGCTACTCGGTCGAGTAGATAAGGGAGTACTGCATCAAAATTTTTTCATTGACCCGGTCGAGCAGCCAAGCTGCTCGGACTGAGTCGGATCGGGTTTCATACCAAAACCGTTTCAACTCTTTTTAAATATCACCGTTAAAATATTTTTTTACCCTAATCTAAATTTCTACCCCCCCCGAAAATTACCCTCGAGCTCCCCTCACTCTACCCTACTCGTTCAAACCCTAGCCCCCGCGCCGACTTCCTCCTCCCACATCGCCGCCGGCACTGCCAGCTGCTCTGCTGCTCTCCGGTCAGCCGCCTCCCCCATCTCTTCCCCTTTCTCTCTCTATCTCCCCCTCCCCTCTCTTCCCCCCTTCACCCTCCACAGTCGACGGCACCACCGACGGCGCCACCGCCGCCGACGGCACCACCGCCGCCGACGGCACCACCGCCGCCGACCCCCTTCCCCCCAAATCCCCACCCCACCCCTCACTTGACGCACATCCCCAACATCCAGCTTGACTGGATGATTCCTCAGGTCTTTCCACTCCCTCCCATCCACGTTCTCGAGCCCCCTGGAGCATCGGTCGAGGCACCTGCCGATGACCCGGTCTCCCGCCCCCCGGTTTTCGAGCTCCTTGACATAGCTGCATTAGTTGCCGGCCTCCCTGCCCCACCAGCTCACTGATCAGTTTCTGGAGTCGCCTCTTCCACCACTTCTGTTTCTACCGTATCTGCCTCTGTCGAGTCCTCGGGGACTGTCTTCACCTCCTGTCCCGAGACTCAAATTTCTTCTATCACTGTATCGGTGCTGGAGGGCACCGATATACATTTTGCTGACGCACCCATAGATCTTGACTCTCCAGTCCACGATCCTACCCCCACACTCCCACTTATTGCGGACCTTATTTCATCTGTTCCTATCTCTCTATGTCCCCACATCCCACTTTCTGGCACCACTCCCTCCGCATCATTCACCATTTTTACCAAGAGCATGTCGACGTCTGTCTACACTTCTGTGTCGGCTACAGCTCTCTCTTCAGCCTTCTCTGAGACACTTACGAGATCACCCTCTCCTACCTTCCACACTCGGCACCGTGCATCAGTTGCACAGGACCGCTCCATGAGAGCAGTGTCTCACAGTCGCTTTCCTCGCTCTCCACCCGACTCGCGTACTCCCGACGATCGCCTGGCCAAGTTAAAGGAGTTGACTCCCCACTTACGATGAGATTTTGATGAATTTTTACTCGTGACGGTGACACATAGATCCAGAGTCGAGTCGGATCTTACCTCTATTATCGACATGCTTCGCCACCGTGGCCCACCTACTATTATGCTTGCACCAGCTCTTCCTCCTAGGTCGGACACTGTGACACACTCTGCACCACTCAGTGCTTCACTTCCTCAGGCTTCTGCAGAGCCTGTTTCTACCACTTTTGAGTCGTCTGTCACAGTAGATCGACTTTCTGCCCTGGTCTTACATTCATCTGAGCCGTCCACCGCAATCGTCGATATCATCGCCACCCACCCCACAATTTCCAGCCGGACCACCCACCACCCCTGGTCCACAGCAGAGGGACACATCACCACCCCCAGCGGGTGGTGCCACTACTTGATGTAGTCCTTACCCACTTCTGCCTCCCCTATTTATTTTATGCCCATCTGTCTGTTTGGGGCCCTACTTTTACATAGCTTGGGGGAGGCTCCACTCATGCATCATACCTCATTTTGCATTGCACCATGTCATGTTTTTATTTTATTTATTTTTGCACGTTTTTGTTTATTTTATTTTTATTTTATTCCACCACCCACCCGACCCCTCTAGCATCATCTCCTGCTCACGAGCGATTTCTTAGCAGTGAGGAAACTGCTAGGTTTAGCTTGGGAGATGAGCGCGACAGATTTATTTTTGATCTTTTCTTTTTACATTTTCTTTCCTTATTTCAGTTTTTATTTCACTTTTCCACCATTTTTCACATCATTTTCTTTTTTCTCATTTTGCATCATATTTCCTATTTTTACCATGTATGCATCTCTTTTTCTATATTTTCCATTTTCTTTGCCTCTTTTTCTTTCTTTGCTAAGGATGTTTCCGCATGATGATATATCTCATGGCCTTATTAGTATTTTGCGATGCTTATTTCTGTTGACGTGCTATTAGGGTGAATTTCAGCTTTACTATTTATATGTATGCATTTCTATTGATGATCTACCTGATTTAATACTTGAAATGAATTGAAAATCGAATTCATGAATTAGTATCTAGTATGATCTATGTTGGGAAACGCACCTAGGTTCACGCATCACTAGAACACTTGGAGCATCTGTTTTCTTATCTCAGTCACTTCTGTTTGCATGCCTGTTGATATTGTGATTATTTCTGCATGCCTTTTCAGTATTCATTTAGAGAAGCGAGAATATCCATGCTATATATGAGTTTAGTTAAGGTTTTATTTTATCAAACTGTTGTGCACCCTCTTATGAGTGAACCGAGAGTCCTACTATTTTCCTTCTCCACATATCTATTTTTATCTCCACATATCCGTTGGTTACACCCCCATAGCTATCTTTACCGCATCTCACTTCCCAAACCCAAAAAGAAAAAGTATAGCTTCTAATTGAAAAAAAGAAAAAGAAGAAGAAAAAAAGAAATGTGTATATATTCATATTTGAAAAAGAGAAAAAAAAGAGAGAAAGAAAATGAATAAATACCGTTTTATATCATTTCATTAGAAGCTATAATTTATTCTGGGAACAGAAATAAAAATTCCATATCATTTTCCTTGATGCGACGCCTCAAGCTAAGCTTGGTGGTAGACCAACTGATTACATGAGTGAGCATGACATTAGAGTGGAGACGGTGCACACCAGGGAGATTTAATAACGCCTAAACTTTACGAATTGCTTTAGTTTTGGAGATTTTTCATGTATCGAAATGAATATCTGAATGGCATGATTTTTCTATTCTCTATTGCATGCTGCGTGATTTCTTTATGCTCCTTGTGTATCTGTGATTGAAAAAGGGCGTTGCCAACTCCTTTATACTAGACTCTATGGACTGCATGAGATTGATATGATTTGATGGTGTTAATTCAGTAGATCCCTATTCTTTGCCTACACTGCATGCTAGTCATATGATATGTAAAGCTAGAAATTGCCAGTAGGATGTTTGTTTATCATTCAGAGTATCGCGATATACTACTTAGGCCTGAGATCTGACCGATCATCCTTAGCACTCTCCTCTCACTTCTCCTTTTGTTTTTCCTTTCTTTCTATTTTTTGTTTTCTTATTTCCTTTTTGTTTTCCTCCCGGCCTACCGATTATTCGTCTTCCTCGAGGACGAGTAAGAGGTAAGCTTGGGGATTTTGATGTGTCCATATTTTACACTATTTTCATATCGTTATTCCATTGCATCTCATGCCATTTTCGCATCCAAATCCCTCATTTTACTACGATATTGCATTTCTGACGATATTTTTGAGTTTCGTAGTGTTTTATGAGTTTTCAGGGATTTTGGAGCGATTTGGGACCCCGCTTGGGTATGGACACATCCGACGTGCTCGTGAGCTTATTGGCGGGGCTCTGGAGGAGTTCACCCCACTTCTGGAGCCATCAGAGGAGAAGAGAGAGAGCAGAGAGAGACAACCCGCAGGAGCCTCTGCAGCATTTTCCCAGAAAATGCTTCGTCCGAGTAGCT